>LR738715.1:554863467-554877191 GCA_902687465.1 Secale cereale | reverse complement strand
CGCTGTTGTCGGGGAGGTGAGTGCTTGAAGGCATATCTTTAGATCTTGCAATTGAATATTTCAGTTTCTTGTTTTATCACTAGTTTTGTTTATAAAACAAAACTACAAAAAATGGGATTGAGGTTGCCTCATATTAGTCATCTCTATAATGTCTTTCGTGAAAATGATGGAAATGACTCAATTGTTAGAAAAAGAAGTCAATAAAATGTTTGGCACTAAATATTTGAATGATGAGCATGATTGCAATGTTCTTAGTATGAATTCTTTGAATATCCATGATGCTAATGATATGCAAAGCTATAAGCTTGGGGATGCTATGTTTGATGAAGATGATACTTTTAGTCTCCCTAGATTTGATGTGCAAATTTTTATAATGGTAGCATGCCTCCTATCTATGATGATTATGATGATGACATGTATGCTATAGAGAATAATGATAACCATGAAACTTGTCATCATAATTTTAATGCTCAAATTGATCATGCCAACCAAGTGTCTCGTGGTAGTTATTTTGTTGAGTTTGCTCCCACTACTATTCATGAGAATAAATTTGCTTATGTGGAGAGTAGAAAAATCTCTATGCTTGTGAATCATGAAAAGAATGCTTTATGTGATAGTTATATTGTTGAATTCGTTCATGATGCTATTGAAAAATATTATGAGAGAGGAACATATGCTTGTAGGTATTGTAATAATATCAAGTTTCCTCTCTATGTATTGAAAGTTTTGATGTCATGCTTGTTTTGCATTCCTATGCTAGTTGATTCTTGTTCCCATAAATTGCTTTCTCACTAAATCTCTATGCATAGGAAGTGGGTTAGACTTAAATGTGCTTGCAATGTGATTCATGATGCTCCCTTTTATGTTTTAGTTCTTATCTTTACATCAGCATCATTGAAATCACCAAGCCTAGCTAAAAGGCATTAAAGAAAAGCGCTTGTTGGGAGACAACCCAATACTTTTACCTACTGTTTTTGTATGTCCACATAATTAAGATACTGTAGTAATCATGTTTTATAGCTTTTGTTTCAATAAAGTGCCAAGTAAAGCCTTTGGGATAGTGTGGATGATAGTTAACTTGATTCTGTGCAAAAATAGAAACTTTTGCATCACGTGCCGGAATTTCTGTTCTTCACTGGAACGTGATAAAATTCTAATTTTTTTACAGATGGTTTATATACAAATTGCTTACGTATTCCCAATGTTTCCGAATTTTTAGAGGAGCATAACTGGGATCAAAATTCAGATCTTTACAGACTGTTCTGTTTTTGACATATTCCGTTTGCAATTCATAATTTGCTTGTTTTATTGTTCCTATGGCTTATATTGCTTAATAGAAATTGTGGAAACTATAGAGTACAGTAGGCATTGTGTGAGAACAATTATGAATCTTGTCTTTTATGGTACTCAAGTGAATGATTTGATTTATTATACTAACACATCTCACAAAGTTCCGTTAACTTTTGTGTGATTGAAGTTTTCAAGTTTTGGGTGAGATATCGATATGATGAGGATAGGGAGTGCGAAGACCCTAATCTTTGGGATGCCCAAGGCATCCCAAAGTAATATTCAAGGAAGATCCAAGCAACTAAGCTTGGGGATGCCCCGGAAGGCATCCCCTCTTTCGTCTTCAAAATTATCGGTAACCTTAGTTGGAGCTATATTTTTATTGGTCACATGATATGAGCTTTTGCTTAGACCATCATTTTATATTATTTTTATTTGCTTGTTGTTATTTATAATAGTGTTTTGCATCTTTTATTTCAATAAAAAAGACAAGTATAGCCTTTACCATGCCTATTTTGCAAGTCTATATGTTGCTGTTTGAAAACAGAAAGTTTTCTATCATTATTTGAATTCTTCTGGAAAGTAAGAACATGGTAAAATCTTGAATTTTGTACCTGGTTCCATAGGTAGTTTGAGGGCGGCACGTTTCGACAGGCAATCAGCGATGTCGTTCTCCGTTCGGGGGACGTGTTCAGCTTGTATACCGTCGAAACGCTCCTCTAGTTTCCTTACTTCATCCACGTAGGCTTCCATCAATGGGCTCTGGTAAACTTTGTTTACTTGCCTGACGACGAGCTGCAAATCTCCTCTGACGATGAGCTTCTTGCTCCCGAGGTCTGTTACGATCCTGAGACCGGCGAGCAGTCCCTCGTACTCGTCAATGTTGTTTGTTGATACCTCCCTGGGGAAGTGCATCTGGATCACATACTTGAGGTGCTCTCCGGTGGGTGCAACGAGCAGCACACCAGCACCGGCGCCTTGCAGCGAGAAAGCCCGTTAAAGTACATAATCCCTTCGCGACGCTCACCCTTGCCGGGGAGGGTAGTCTCCTGGATATCCTCATCGGGCGTTGAGGTCCATTCTACAACAAACTCTGACAAGACTCTACTCTAAATCATCGAAGTGCTTTCAAATTTCGAACCGAAGCTTGACAGCTCCAGGGCCCACTCCACAATCCTCCCAGTCACATCTGGGTTATGCAATATTCGTTGCAACGGGAGGCGGGTGACGACGGTGATTTCATGTGCTTGGAAGTAATGACGCAGCTTCCTCGAGGCCATAAGGAGGCCGAAGAGCAATTTCTAAATGCCAGAGTACCTTGACCTAGCCCCCTGTAATAGGGAGCTGACAAAGTAAACCGGGTGCTGCATCATCTTTTTCTTCTGCGTCACTCCATTCGGTCGCGTCTCTTCGGCCCCAGTAGCATCAGGTGTTGTCGCTGCTATCGCTTCTGTATTGACCTCCCTTTGGGCCACTAGCGCGGCACTGACCACTTGGTTCGTTGTCGCTAGTTACAGTAGCAACGGTTCTTGTGGTTTAGGTGCGACCAGTACCGGTGTGGAGGAGAGGTATTTCTTCAAATCTTGCAGTGCCTCTTTGGCTTCTGGGGTCCACTCCATCGGGCCCAGCTTTTTCAAATTTTTGAAAAAGGGAAGGGCGCGCTCGGCAGATTTGGAGATGAACCTGCTCATGGCAGCAACGCACCCAACAAGCCGACGCACATCCTTGATTCGCCTGGCACTTCAATTTGCTCGATGGCCCTGATCTTGTCGGGATTTGCTTCAATTCCACGCTGTGACACGAAGAAACTGAGAAGCTTGCCAGACGGGACGCCGAAGACACACTTTTCAGGGTTCAGCTTAACGTTGATCTTGCGCAGATTCGTGAAAGTCTCTTCCAAATCTTGCATGAGCATTGCTTTGTCCTTGATTTTGACCACTATATCATCCATATAAGCTTCCATATTTCTATGTAGCTGAGGCTCAAAGCCAATCTGGACCACCCTCGCAAATGTTGAGCCAGCACTCTTCAATCCGAAAGGCATCCGCATAAAGCAATACATACCACATGGGGTGATGAATGCTGTCTTTTCTTCATCTTCTCTCGTCATGAAGATCTGGTGGTAGCCTGAGTAAGCGTCGAGGAATGATAACAAGTCACACCTAGCTGTGGAGTCCTCAATCTGGTCGATGCGTGGTAATGGGAAAGGGTCATTTGGACAAGCCTTATTAATGTCTGTGTAGTCTGTACACAACCTCCATTTCCCATTTGCCTTACGCACTACCACTGGATTGGCCAACCACGTTGGATGGAGCACTCCTCTCACTAGGTCGGCTGCCTCTAACTTCCTGGTCTCCTCTCTGATGAACTCTTGCTGCTCGAGAGCTTGCTTCCTGACCTTCTGCTTGACGGGTCGCGCATGGGGGCAGACAGCAAGATGGTGCTCAATCACCTCCCTGGGAACGCCGGGGATGTCAGACGCTTGCCATGCAAACACATCAACATTCGCCCGCAGGAAGCTGACAAGCGTGTCTTCCTATTTGCTATCGAGGGCGGAGCTTATGGTGCAAGCCCCTCCCATGCCGTCTCTGTTGACGGATACCCGCTTGGTTTCTGGTGGAGCAGCTCTGGATTTCTTGCTCTTGCCGATGGAGCTCTCTGGCGCATTCTTGACGGGAACGCTACACTCCGAAGAGGAGCGCTTGCCGGAGTAGGCGCGAAATGCCTTCCCGGTCTTATTTCCTCCCAGGGATTTAGTGGCAGGATCAAGCGTCTTGGCGGCAGTCGCTGCAACTGCCTCCCGGTAAAGCTGGTCAGCGCAGATCAGCGCATCCTTCTTGTTAGAGGGGACGATAATGATGGACATCGGCCCGGGCATCTTTAGCGTGTTGTAGGCATAGTGCGACACCGCCATGAACTTGGCTAATGCTGGGCGGCCGAGGATCCCGTTGTAAGGCAAGGGGATCTCAGCTACGTCAAAAACAATCCTCTTCGTCCTATAGTTTAGCTCGCCCCCGACGTCACGGGTAGCGTGATTTCACCCTTGGGCAGGCTTCTCCCTGAGTTGACTCCTTGAAAAGAGCATGTCTCCTTGAGGTCCCCATCAGGGATTTGCAGCCTTCTGACCACGATGGGCGAGATTAAGTTCAGGCTGGCCCCGCCATCAACCAGCATCTTTGTCACCTTGAGGTTGTGTATCGTTGGTGAGACCAGCAGCGGCAAACACCCAACCGTAGTCGTGCGGTGAGGGTGATCCTCGGCGTCAAAGATGATAGGAGTGTTGGACCACCTCAGCGGCTTCTGCGCATCAAACGACGGCTCCACGACTGTGATCTCACGCACCCACTGTTTAAGTTGGCGGTGGGAGGAGTGCAAAGAGGCGCCATCGTCGACGCGGATGACCTCCGTGGCCTTCTGAAACTCTTGCTCGCCGGACTCGTCGTCCTCCTCGCCATCATCATCTTCTCGCTTCTTGTCACAGCCCCGGGCGGGCCGTTCTTGTTGGTTATCTTTGCCGCGGCGGCCAGGTTGGCTGCCACGTTTCTTGCCAGATCCTTCAGCGCCATCTTGGCCTTTCTCCTTGTCTCGCCTCTCGTACTCGACCTTTTGCTTCTCCGCGAGCTGCTCGACTTGTCGGCAGTTCTAGAGGTCATGGCCTTTGGTACGGTGGATCTTGCAGTATTGCTTGTCAGAGCTTCCCGGCTTGTCGGCGGCCGCCAAGGCCCGGCAGGCGACACATCCGGCGATTTCCTTGCTGGGGTCGTCTGCCTTGGTTTTCTTGGCGGCGTCGGCGTTGTCGGATACCTCAATGGAAAGAACAGCCTTCCCCTTGTGTTTTATGTTACGGCGTCGACCCTTTTTCGTTGGGGCATCAGCGTCTTCATCCGAGGAACCGGTTTCCACACCGGCGTCTTCGCCGGGGTACTTCCTTCCCTCTTCAGCCAAGGCACATCTGTCGGCTAGAACGTAAAGTTCGGCCACATTCTTGACTTTGTTCATCGCCAGCTCCTCCCGCATCTTGCGGTTGCGCACGTTATGGTGGAACGCGCTGATGATGGCGGCAGGATGAACGTTTGGGATGTTATACTGCACTCAGCTGAACCTCTGTATGTACTTGCGCAGGCTTTCACTTTCCTTCTGGGGGATAACATGCAAATCGCTTGCTTGGCCATGAGCCTGGTGGCCTCCCGTAAAAGCGCCAACAAACTCATGGCACAAATCCGACCAGGAAGAAATGGAATCCGCCGGCAAGTACATCAACCATGACATAACATTGGGTTTGAGCGCCAACAGGAAATAATTGGCGAGCACCTTGTCATCGCGCGCCCCAGCAGCTTGCATCGCGATGGTGTAGATGCTGAGGAACTCCGATGGATGAGTTTTGCCATTGTATTTCTCGCCGACGTCGGGCTTGAAGGTGCGGTGGGTGGGCCACTGGAAACGCCGCAGCTCACGAGTAAAGGCTGGGCAGCCTACCTCGTAAGGTAAGCCCCCAGATCCTCCAGGTGCTGGGTTGTCTACAGCAGGCCCCGCCCGTTTATTCGACTGGTGGTGCGCCTCGCGTAGGCGCTCGATGGTGGTTCGAGCGTCCTCGTGGGCACGCTCTCGAAGAACTTGGCACTGATCATGGTGGGTCCACGGGTCAGACGATGCTATGGATACGTCGTCGCAAGCGTTGTCCCGATGGGCTGGCACGCGTGATAACTGGCGAGGAGGAGGAGAGTGCACCGTAGCGGCGGCGCCCCCAGTCCTTCTACCGCTAGCGTGTGGTGGCTCAGGAGAGCATCGGCCCGAAGGCCCCACCGGCCGAGGTTCGTCCTTGTTGGCGATGGCGACAAGGCTACGAACAGTAGCTCTCCACTCGTCGGGCTTCTTTGCTGTAGGAGGGAAGTCGAAGAGCAACTGCGCGCGTGCTAAGGCTTCTGCTCGCATGGGTGGCGGGGAGATCTGCACGGATCGAGACGCGCTGCGACTTCTAACCATATTAGAAGGAGCTCTATCACGGTCCCACAGCTGCACATCGCCTTTGCCGGCGCCTCGGCGGGCATGCTGATCTTCTGCATCTCATGACTGACGCACGGGGCTCTTTCCGCGACGGCGCCCGGGGTCCTCCGTGCGGCGATGCTGCCCATCGCGCGCGACCTGGGAGGAGCGCGCCGTGGGTGCTGCCGTGGGTGTATTTGGAAGTCGCCGCGTCGCCCGTGCAGGGTACGACGCCGCTCTTGGAGGGGCCCGCGCCGCCTTCGGGGGGCCCGGCTCCACCCTTGGACTTGGTGGTGTGTGGCTCGTCGTCTCGCGCATGAGTGACGCCGCTTGCCAGGCTTCGGCTGCTGGAACGGTGCAGGTGTTCGCGGTCGCGCCTCGGCTCCCATCCGCGACCACCCCATCGTCGGCCTGTGCCAGCACGGGCCGTTCGGCTGCAGATGAGCCGACCGCCGCGATCGTCTTCTTCTTAGGAGCCATGGCGATGAGGAATCGCTACCCTAACTACTAGACCGGATTTTCACCACTGCGCCCCCTACCTGGCGTGCCAAAGATGTCGGTACGAAACGACACCTATGGGATCATTGGGATCCCTTCTACGGTTGGCGGGCATGGAGTTGTGCAAAGAGTAGGTCTAAGAGTCAGCACGGCGATCGTTTACCCAGGTTCGGGCCGCGAGGATGTGTAATACCCTAGACCTGCTTTGGTGTATATTTGAGTGTTCTTGAGTTCTTCAGCTAGCTATGGTGCCTATCCAGCTTTCCAGGATCCGAATCTTTCTCCAGTACGCCACAGTGGCACACAAGAGGTGGAAAGGTGTACAGTGTATGGCTTATCCCATGCCATTACGGGACAAGGCGCATTCAATGCGCTGCTTAGGTGTCTATTTACTTTATCGGGGACGGGAAAGAAGGTCGTCCCGTCTGTGGCCGCTCTGTCTGGTCGCGACACGCGTCTAGGCCAGCGAGGCAGTCAGCCGAGGTGGCGTCGTGGTAGGGTCTTCACGAAGATCTGCATGCCACCACGTAGGTGCTTGGCTAGCTGACCCAGGAACCACACATCGCCACGTGGGTGCCTGCCTGGGCCAGCGGGTCAGCCGCCGAGCTGGGGCGGCGACGAGGCAGCAAGAGCTTGCCGCAGACTTGCTTCTGTTCCCGGTAAGGGTCTTGCCAGGGCCTCCGTGAGGGCCCTGCGGCAAGAGGCGTGTCGGGGCTTCGGGGTGTCTTCGGCAAGGAGCCTTGCCGGGGCCTCGCGTGCATCCTCGGTAAGGAACCTTCTGATCGCCATGTCTTCTGGATCTTACCTTGGAGTCACATATCTTTGTCTTCACAAAGATCTGCATGACATCACGTGGGCGCTTCCCGAGCCTTGGCTCTAATGTTGTTGGTATCATTGGAGCCCATAGGTTTCAAGGGTGGCTGTGCGGAGGCGTCTGAGTGGTTGCCCCGGCAAGAGCCCTTGTCGGGTGGCGCGCAGGCCGCCCCAGCAAGAGTCCTTGCCGGGGGAGACTGTCCCTTTGCTTGGTCTTCTCGTGTTGTCTGTCTTGGTGTCGTCTTGATTGTCTTGGGCTTCGGTTTTACCTTGGTCCACTTCTCCTGCTCTGCTTGGTGCGGCCGTGGGCGCGGCTCCGACTGTCCGTGCACAAGTAAGGGGAACAAAGATGCGCCCCTTCTTTCGTACACCGACACGTAGCATGCACGTATGGTCTTCTAGTTATGTGATGAAGTTGGAGCGCAATTTATTCTTGATTGTCTTCCTTTGTGTGAAAGTCGGGAGCACGCGCTGGTAACTCCTACCAACCTCTCCCCTAGGAGCATGCGTAGTAGTACTTTGCTTTGAGGGCTTTTTTTGCAATAAGTATATGAGTTATTTATGACTAATGTTGAGTCCATGGATTATACGCACTCTCACCTTTGCTAGCCACTCTAGTATCGTGCAACTTTCGCTGCTGCATTAAACCACCCTTATACCCTTCCTCAAAACAGCCACCATACCTACCTATCATGGCATTTCCAAAGCCATTTCAAGATATATTGCCATGTAGCTCCACTGTTCCGCTGTTATGAGTTTTCGAGTTGTAATATCGAGTTGTAAGTAAATATAAGTGTGTTGATCATCATTATTAGAACATTGTCCCATGTGAGGTTATAAAAAAGGGGGAGAGGTGATACGTCTCCAATGTATCTATAATTTTTTATTGTTCCATGCTATTATATTATCTGTTTTGGATGTTTAGTGCGCTTTAATATGCACTTTTATATTATTTTTGGGACTAACCTACTAACCAAAGGCCAAGTGCAAATTGCTATTTTTTTTGCCTATTTTAGTGTTTCGCAGAAAAGGAATATCAAACGAAATCCAAACGGAATGAAACCTTCGCGAGGATCGTTTTTGGAACAAACGCAATCCAGAAGACTTGGAGTACACGTCTGGGAAGCTACTAGGTGGCCACGAGGTAGGAGGGCGCGCCCAGGGGGGTAGGCGCGCCCCCACCCTCGTGGGCCCCTCATAGCTCCACCGACGTAACTCTTCCTCCTATATATACTCATATACTCTGGAAACATCCAAGGGCACCACGAAACCCTATTTCCACCGCTGCAACCTTCTGTACCCGTGAGATCCCATCTTGGGGCCTTTTCCGGAGCTCCGTCGGATGGGGAATCGATCATGGAGGGCTTCTACATCAACACCATAGCCTCTCCGATGATGTGTGAGTAGTTTACCTCACACCTTCGGGTCCATAGTTATTAGCTAGATGGCTTCTTCTCTCTCTTTGGATCTCAATACAAAGTTCTCCTCGATCTTCTTGGAGATCTATTTGATGTAATATTTTTTGCGGTGTATTTGTCAAGATCCGATGAATTGTGGGTTTATGATCAAGATTATCTATGAAAAATATTTGGTTCTTCTCTGAATTCTTATATGCATGATTTAATATCTTTGCAAGTCTCTCTGAATTATCAGTTTGGTTTGGCCTACTAGATTGATCTTTCTTGCCATGGGAGAAGTGCTTAGCTTTGGGTTCAATCTTGCGGTGTCATTTCCCAGTGACAGCAGGGGCAGCAAGGCACATATTGTATTGTTGCCATTGAGGATAAAAAGATGGGGTTTATGCCATATGCATGAGTTTATCCCTCTACATCATGTCATCTTGCTTAATGCATTACTCTGTTCTTATGAACTTAATACTCTAGATGCATGCTGGATAGCGGTCGATGTGTGGAGTAATAGTAGTAGATGCAGAATCGTTTCGGTCTAATTGTCACAGATGTGATGCCTATATACATGATCATGCCTAGATATTCTCATAACTATGCACTTTTCTATCAATTGCTCGACAGTAACTTGTGCACCCGCCATAAGATTTGCTATCTTGAGAGAAGACACTAGTGAAACCTATGGCCCCCGGGTCTATTTTCCATCATATTAATCTTCCGTCAACTAGTTATCTTTATTTTTCTTTTATTTTGCAATCTTTACTTTTTAATCTATTCAACAAAATACTAAAAATATTTATCTTATTATCTCTATCAGATCTCACTTTTGCAAGTGGCCATGAAGGTATTGACAACCCCTTTATCATGTTGGTTGCAAGGTTCTTAATTGTTTGTGCGGGTACTAGGGATTTGCGTGTAGTCTCCTACTGTATTGATACCTTGGTTCTCAAAAACTGAGGGAAATACTTACGCTACTTTGCCGCATCACCATTTGATGGATTCTCGCCCCTCGTTGGTTACCCCAAGTGGAAGGTTGAGATGTAGCGTAGCGGCAAATTTCCCCTTGGCAAAGATACCAAGGATCGAATCCCGTGAGACTCCGAGGGTCGACAAGAAGGTGTCAATAGCGCCAGAGACTTTTGCTTGACAGGACCTGCACACAGATACAAATAACTTTGCTCCCAACGAGTACAGAGAGGTTGTCAATCCCTCCGGCCTTGTCGTTTACAAAGGATCAAACGCAAGAGATAATAGTGATAGGTATGACTGCAACTAGTAAATAAGAACAGAAAGTAAATAACGGGTGTGATCAGTGATGGTAATATGGACCGGGGTCCCATGATGTTCACTAGTGATGTCTCTCTCCCAAAAGACGATAAAACAGCTAAGCGAGGTAAACGAATTACAACTGGGCAATTGACAGGATTATGTGCGCAAACCAATGCTAACTATGCTGTAAGAAAGGTAGAGGCTCAAAAGCATGGGCGGTACGCCAAGGCAAGTAGACCGAAATCCATCTGCATCTACTACTAATCATCCACCTTGAGATATCTATCCAGAACATCTCGCTGGTATTAAGTTGCGAGTCCCACCCATAGTGTAAACTCAAAGCAACAGACAACTGCATTAAAAGAACTTTGCGTAAAGTAAACAATCCTTGCACCCGCAAGTACAAGCACCATTGTTTTCCCCCTTGTGGCAACAACACATCCCCTAGACTCATGTTTCTGTCACTCAAGCTAGTCATCGAGGGGCATGAACCCACAATCAAGCATAACGTTCCCTCTTGGAGTTACTACCTACTACTCGGCCAAAGCAATAAATAGCAAGGGAGAACATGCAAGAATTACTCAAGAACATAAATATAAAAGAGGTGAATCAAATATATTACTCACACACAATCTGAACATAATCTCATAATCCATCGGATCCCAGCAAACTCAGCAGAGCAACAGCATAAAGATTACATATGTGCCTCCATCATGTAGGGCAGCTCACGAGGTCTAATCGATGAAGAACAAAGAGGGGAGGAGAACATCACATAGCTACTGGTCATGGACCCATGGTCCAAGAGAGACTACTCACAACTCATCCGGGAAGCGTCCATGGTGGTGGAGAAGCTCCCGGTGGTGGTTCTCCCCTCCGGCAGGGTGCCGGGAAGAGTTCTCCTGGTGCTCCCGATCTTGGAAGCACGGCGGCGGCGGAACAGAGATGAGATCGCGAAAAAGGGTTCCGTCCTCGAGGGTTTCGGGACGCGTGCTAAATATATGCCTAAGGGGGGCACCAGAGGCGGAGAGGGGGGCCGCGTGGGCAGGCCACCTGGGCTGCCCCTGGCTCCCCTCTGGCCCCACTTCTGGCGCGTGGAAGCTTCTGGAGCGCTGATTTTTTATATATTTTTCCCGGAATTTTTCTGGCAATTTAAGTAATGGGAAAACCTGAAATACAAAAACAGCAGAAAACAGAAACTGGCACTGGGGTGCACTGAGTTAATAGGTTAGTCCAAATATGATCAAAAGTGTATGGAAGTGCATAATATCATAGCAATATCACACAAAAGAGGCATGGAGCAAGCAGAAATTATAGATACGTTTTGGATGTATCAACATCCCCAAGCTTAATTCCTGCTCGTCCTCGAGTAGGTAAATGATAACAAGCATAATTTCTGTGGTGACATGCTATCAACCATATAAGAACTTTTAAGTAAAGTAATCAAGGCATGTAATCCAATTCAAGTCATAACAAGCAAGAGTCTATATTAGCATTGTAACAAGTAACATAAGAACATAAAGGTGCAAGAGCTCACGCTGTCCGTGACTCGAGTGTCTCCAAATGGTGTTTGCGTGCAAGAAAGGGGATAGGGATATATGAGAGAGTAAAACATAGTTTTTGTATTGTTGAGAACTTAATCTACTAAAGTTTCACACTTGGTCTTCTTTGGAATCTTATCTTGACTCATCCCCAGACCGTCAGCCAGGTACAAGTCAAAATGATCCACTCCCTTTCGATATTTTGAGCACTCATGCAATGGATGAGCGTAAGCAAGAAAGTCGACACTTAGGATGGCAAAAAGAGAAAAATGATAGAGGGGGAAGACAAAAAGGTGTGAAAGGTTCACATCAATGAGGACAATCATCGGCGAGAGAAAGCCAAATGATAGATATGATGCGAGGAGTAGGGATTGCCATGCAACGGATGCACATATGAGCTAAGGTAAGCTCTCCAATGGAACTAGTGCGGGTGCATCCAACTTGCTTGCTCAAGAAGACCTAGAGCTCTTTTGAGGAGGCTCATCATTGGAATATACAAGCCAAGTTCTATAGTGTAAAGGTCCCCACATAGCTATATGCATAAATGATAATCTCTATGGAGTACAAGGTATAAGATGGAGTACGAGTGTGGATCTCTCAAAAGAAATAGTAGTGTGCCCCCTTGTCGGTGTACTAAGATAGGGGTACCTTAGTACCCCAACTTGTGCACGGGCAGTAGCAGCTTCCCGTGGCAGGGCTTACCACGTGCTCGCCGGGAACCTTTCTGGTCCCTATAAAGCCATTCAAGAACAAAGTATACAAGTCAGAAGATCAAGGCCCCAGCAAGAGGAGCTTGCCGGGAAGGCCGCACCAGGCTCAAGGTTATCACTTTAGCACAAGACCCTGGCAAGAGGAGCTTGCCAGGAAGGCCAAGGAATGCATACCTCAAGAGATGCCTTGGCGCATCATGCGCCCCGGCAGGACCCGGAGAGCGACAAGCTTTCGGGCCCGGCAAGATCACGACCCCGGCAAGGTGCTTGCCGGGGAAACCTATGATGTGTGCCCGCGCTCCAGCTCATCTGCCCACGCGTCGCCCTGGGGCCATTCCAGGGGCATGTGGCAGACGGCTGTGCAGCCTGGGGCACACGGTGGCAAGCCACGGTGACGAGGCTACCGCCGTGGCGAACGGAGAAGCATGGACGGACGCTTTTGGGGGCGACGGCGATGGACATTTAAGGCCCTTTTCCCCCACTGTCAAAGTTAGGTGAAGACCACTGTTCATATACTGTTCACGCACTGTTGCAACTACCACCAAATTTACACTTTTACCCTCCTCTACGTTGACACCTGTCGGTGACCCCTTTTAGCTATAAAAGGAGGCCCATGCACAACGTAGAGGGGGGTTCGAAACCTAGACAACTCTCTCGCTCGGTGTAGCTAGTACTGTAGCTCTTCAAGCTCCCGAGCTCAAGAACTCAATACAACCTAAGCATGAGTAGGGTTTTACGCGTCCGCGCGGCCCGAACATGGGTAAAGCTGCCCGCGTGTGCTCCTCGATCTGCTCTCCGTGCTCCCTCCGCTCCCTTACCGCAACGTAGAAGGGGCTCCGGTCCCATAGGTGCTCGTGGGAGGACAGTTTTCCCCCGACATCTCTGGCGTGCCAGGTAGGGGGCGTCGAGGTTGTGCGAACCTGATCCGGCGCTCACGCGGGCGCATTCTTCATCAACCTCTCCAGCTTCACCAGCTTCATCAGCATCAACATGCCTGCGAAGAAGAAGGCTTCGGAGGTCGGAGGCCCATCTGCGTCAATCCCACCGCCACCAGAACCAACGGTTGGTGGAGGAGACGTCGGCGGAAGGGTGGTCGCCGGCGAGGAAACTCACGGCGCCACCAAGTCCAAGGACAAGACGGACGACCGAGCGAACTCCAAAGCCTCGGTGCCCGTGCACGCACCACGTCCCTCCCAGGAGGTGCAAGACCCGCAGCGGCG
>LR738715.1:554808745-554856329 GCA_902687465.1 Secale cereale | reverse complement strand
GGGGGGGGGGAAGGAGATGGAGGCATGAACCAAGTACTGTTCAAGAAAGAGAAGCCTTGTCGGGGAGCAAACAATCTATGAAAGCTAAGTTACCAAAGTTTGAGTAATTCCAATTTTTCAAATTTTTTAGTTGTCTTCCTTGAACAACCACACATTGTATGGAAAACCTATGCGCGGAGGAACCTACCCGTGGCTAGCCGCACCCTTACTTTGTTTTGAGCACGCTCAACGACTTAAGTGAGCTGCGACAAGTGTCGCGCCCTTATTTCGTTTTCGAGTTCGCTCAGCAATCTAAGTGCGCTGCGACTAGCTGCGGCAAGGTTTCTTGCCGGCAAGGGTATTGCCAGCAGGCTGCTAAGAGTCCAGCACTCAGCGCTCGCGGCAAGGGCCCCTTGCCAGCAAGTTCCCTAAAAGCGTAGGGTAAAAAGCATACAAAGTAGAGGACCAAAAGCAAGGGAGATAACACTGCATTGGTTGCTCAAAATAAGAGTGTATATTACAAAGATAGCTTGCCGTAATACTAACAGATTCTTGTCCATAACACGCTTTGCAGCGGCAAAGGAACCAGAAAGAAAGGAATCTAATCTACGCGGTCGCCTTCACGCCTCGTGATCTTGCCCACCTTGGCGACAATATGGGCAACCTGCGCCTTCAACGCCTCCTGGTCAGCTTCGGGCGGCAAGGTGCGGAGGACGTTGACGAGGTTGATGCCGGGGTTGCGGTAGACGATCTTCGACAAGACCCGCTCCATGGTGCCCATGCAGAGCCAACGCGCCTCGTCGGCCAGCTGCACGGGGATCTTCTCCCGCAGCCGCGCAAGCGCCGGCGCGATTCCCCTGAAGAATAGACTCAACTTGGCGCTGTGGGGGAGACTCTCGTCCGGGGAGTACACGAGATGCTCCGCCCTCAGCGCCATCATCTCCACGTCAATATTGGCGGCGGAGGTGATGTTATGCCCAGGATGGAGTTATACCTCCTACGTGTCGAGGCACGACTTAAAGGCATAAATCCATCCTAGAATGATCTCAAGTTTGGTATCTTTGCACGACTCATGTAAAAGAGGGATTAAAATGCAAAAGGAGATAGTTGGCTTACACTCGCCACTTCACACAGTACATTACATAAACAATCATCATTCAGAACATCACAGCCCGACTACGGGTAAGATCCAAAACAAAGATACCAAAACAACATAAAGCCACAGGTCAGGATCGAATCCTAGTAGAAGAACCACTACTGAACATCGAAACGTCTCAAGCAAACAGCCACACTCTTCAACGAACTCCTGGTGAAGGACTGATCCAACTCCTGCATCAAACTCGGCTGAACCTGCAACTGGTGTGGTGAAGTAACTGTGAGCCACAGAGGACTCAGCAATCCCGTTCCCGGGTAACAAGACTATTTAAGCCTTGGGTGAGGATAAGGCTGAAGAAAGAAATATGAGGTGAAGGAACAACAAGAGAGAGTCTGCAGCAGCAACTAGCACTAACTTACGTAAAAGAGAGCGAGAAGAGAAGTGCATCGGTCGAAAGATGATCACGAAGTGATCCTAACTAAAGCCGGTCAAACATAACCCCACCGTGTTCAACTCCCGAATCCCTATTCGGAAATTGACAGTCACGGTACACACGCTGGTAGTGTATTGGAACATTGTGTCAAGTTATCTACAACCGGAATTAACAAGCTCCCATCTGCCACATAACCGCGGGCACGGCTTTCGAAAGTTCAAACCCTGCAGGGGTGTTCCAACTTGGCCCATCACAAGCCCACGATCTGCGGAGTCGCAACTCCATAGGTGGGAAGACCCGAGTATTCTCGGAATCCCGTGCTCAAGTTAAACCGAACTAAGGTAAGGCTAATCCAGCAAATCCTCCCGGCGTGTCGACACCCTGATAGTAGCCGCGCGTATCTAAGTCTCAGGACACGACCGGATGGGTGATGCTACAGGACCCAAACCTCGAGTTTCCCCGTGGTGGTTCCCGCAGGACCCCCGTTTGGGACCAACACCGTCGGCACTGGCCCCCCCTGCTATGTAGAAATAAAGGATCCTCGAGGGAGCGACCCCCTATGCAAATTTAATTAATTAATTAAGTTGTTATTATGAGGCAAATAGTACCAAATGTTGGGACTTGCTGGAAAAGACTTAGCACTTAGCGGTTTATCAAGGGGGTCCCATACACCCCAACCGTGTTAGGAACGCATAATCAAGGAACATAACACCGGCTTATACGGTTCCTAACGGCATGAGTGGAACAAAACACCAAGCCAAAAGCTTAGCCTTCCACCCTGCCAGTATATAGATGATTTCATTTTTAAGCATTTATATAGTGTGATATAACCCAACCAAACTTCAACATGAAGCAAGCATCTTCAATCTTCACCTGCAGCTAACAATGCTATAAGAAGGGCTGAGCGAAGCGTACTTAGCCAAGCAACGGTTTGCGTAGGTAGGGTGGTTAAACATGGCAATGGTTACAAGTAGGAGGCTGACAAGAAGACATGGGCATCGAGGCAAAACTATAGATCGAGACTTCTAGCAAGAGGCAAAAAATAGTAATGGTATCCGGGTTCGGTCATCTTGCCTGGGATTCCACAAGGGAGAAGAACGGATCCAAGAAGAAGACAGAGCAACAGTCGAGCGGATCCTCACAACTCCGGAACGTAACCGAAGCTATCAAGAGAAGCAACCGGAAAGAAACAAACAACATGGTAAACACACAAGCATCAACATGGCACGATGCACAAACAAGTATGATGCATGTCCGGTTTAATTATGCATGGCATGGCAAAGTGCACAAACAAAACTACAAGTTAAGTGGAGCTCAATATGCAACGAGTTGCATATTGACGAAACACCACATTTAATTATTTAGTTGACTCTCGTTATTTATAAGACAAGATTAAATGTTTTTAGCATGGCAAGAGGTGAAACATAATAAAACTACACTATTAAGACATTTTAAATGAGGCCGGAAAATAACAACAACATATCCGGAAAATCCCCATGAGCATGTTTATTAATTATAAGCAACAACAAACACACATATTAATGTTGTTAACATGATGCGGATGACATGAACAAGTTTATGCAAGTTTTATGTTAAAGGTTGACAATTAACAAGATATGAAGCATTTGTCACCGTGGTGGAAAGAAAGGGTGCCACGGCAACGATCCGAAATGATGCAAAGGCAACAACTCGGTTCCGGTAACTCGTTGAGAGTCCGGTGCAAAAGATAGAATCGACATGAGCGAGTCAGACGAGATGATGGGGTGATCCCGTTACCGGGTTCCCACGAGTCGGTGACGAGGCAACCGAGGAACAACAAAAGGTCGAAACGGACACGGAGCACACACGAGAGACATTTCATACAACCACAACAAGCACGAGCGTTCATCCACGGGGTCGTTTCGGGGTTATACCTTCAAAACAATTGTTTCGGGGCGGAATCGAGTTCGTAGAGGAAGAAGGCGTTCGCGTCGGAGAGGAAGTAGTCGTTCACGTGGCGGTAGTTGTACTCGGGCGACGGTAGAGGAAGTAGTGGTACTCGGCGACGGTAGATGTACTCGGGGCGACGGTAGACGTTCCCGTAGGCGTTTCCGTTTCCGAAGAGGTACTTGTCGCGTCGGCGTTCGTAGTGGTACTTGGGGGTTCTCGTTTCGCGACGGCAGTGGAAGTAGTGGAACTTGACGCATCCGAAGAGGTACTTGACGAGTCGGTCGCGGTACTTGTTCCCGGAGGTGTTCACGAGCTTGTTTTTCCGTAGATGTTCGGTTCGTCGAGGTACTTGGTCGTAGGGGTACTTGCCGGGTCATGTAGAGGTACTCGGTGTCATCTGTCCAAAAAATTACAGCACGGGCAACACACACAACAACAAAAAAAACAACAGCAGCAAAACAAGGCTGCACGGAGACGAGGCCACGGCTGCAGCAAGATCTCGCGCGCGGACGGAGGGAGACGAATCCGGCGAGGCAGGGAGCTCCTTGGTGAGATGAAGAAGGAGGCCGTCAGGCTCGGGGCGTCGGGGTTGCAGCAGCTCCTCGGAGGGCTTGGGGCGGCCGGGCTGGACGAGGTGAGGCCGCGGGAGAGGGCCGGCGCGGCGGGGCCGTTGCCCGCGCGGAGGAGGCCGCGGGCCTCTGGTTGCTGGCGCGGACGGCTGGAGGGCGCTGGAGGAGAGGAGGGAGCCTGGACGGAGGGAGGAGGCCGTGGTGGAGATCCCGCGGCGGCCGGCGACTTCTGGAGAAGAGGCGCGGCGGTCCGCTGCTCGTGCTGCTTCGAGGAGAACGGAGGGGAGCCGCTCCGGCCGCTGGAGGCTGAGGCCGGGGGCTGGGAGCCTCGAGGGGGAAAACGGGCAGAGCGGAGGGTCGCTCGGGGCAGAGGCGAGCTCGCGAGGGAAAAACGGGCCTCGGGGAAGAGGGTTCGGGAGCGAGGCTGGAAGGAGCGGGGGCTGGGAAACGTGAGAAGGGAGCGGGCGCTGTGGGTTGCGAGAGATCGAAGGGAGCGAGGGATGGCGGCGCGAGGGAAGGCAGAGGGAGGTGCGAGGGGGATTAGGGTTTGGAGGGGTGCAGGCTGGGAAGATGGGCCGCGGCCTGCTAGGGTTGGATAGGAGAAGCTGGGCCTGAGGGAGGTTTGCTGGCCTGGGCCTTAGGGAGGCCTGGGCTGGCTGCCTTCTTTTATCTCTTAAAAAGAAACAAATAAAAACAAAAGAGAGGAAAAAGAAAAAGAGGAGGGGGGTTAGGCAAGAATTAGGTCAAAGGTTATTTTTCCCGGGCTCGTAAAAATGAGCACGACCGGAGAAAAATACAAAAGGCAAGGACGAGAAATAATTCAAACATATTTGAATTTAATTCAAATAGGTTTGAACTAAGACGAGATTATTGAGGTGTCCAAAAATGTTCAAATTTTTGGAGGAACCTCGAAACAACGGAAAGAATTATCGGCAAGGTTTTGACGGAGAACTAGAATTAAGAGACATGGGGAAAATGCAAGTGTGTTACGGTGATTCCGAAGCAATGGAATATTTAATAAATATAGCTCCCTAAATATTGAGAGACTTTTATATGTTATAAAGAGAAGTCATTCTTCCCTCGATTTAAATGGACCGAAAGGTCCACACAATTTATTAGGTTGAGATGCAAAATAAAATGACATGATGGCATGATGACATGATGCAATGCAAAAATAAATAACACAAGCAAAAAAGAACCACACGGGCAACCCGGAACATCTGGAATCTTCGGGAAGCTTCTGGAACGTCGGTCTCGGGCGTCACAACTCTCCCACACTAACAGAGGATCTCGACCCGAGATCCTAGAGATATCACCGGGTAAAAACGGAAGAGGAAGAGGTAAAACAAAGTTGCTTCTTTGACAGACGAGTGAAACCAAAGAACCTTGAGAGGTTAAACAAGTTGAAAGAAGAAAG
This sequence comes from Secale cereale, assembly GCA_902687465.1. Taxonomy (NCBI): domain Eukaryota; kingdom Viridiplantae; phylum Streptophyta; class Magnoliopsida; order Poales; family Poaceae; genus Secale; species Secale cereale. The sequence continues at coordinate 554,850,906 of LR738715.1, read as the reverse complement.
CAACGGAGATGAACGAAGTTAAGTGCACTCCGTTAGAAAAGAGGAACAAGGAGCATTATGAGAACCTTGCAGGTTGAAGACATGAAACAAGAGCTTAAGAACGAAAAGAATATGAAACCGCAATGGTATAGCCAAGGAATAAGAATGACAGAATTTCGGCAGCACTCCGTCTGAAAATGGAAGGAATTAACAAGAACTAGCCAAGTTGGGAAGATATTTGATGAAAACAACAACACACAGACTCCAGAACAATTAAAAGAATGGCACAAGGGGTAAGAAAGATTCAGACAGCACTCCGGTTAAAAGATAGGCAAAACTTGATAAGAAGAGGGAACTTGAATGAAGAATACAACACTCCGGTTAAATGGACAAGCAAAGGAAAGAACATGATCTCGATAAAAACGAGATGATGGTTAAAGAGAGTAATATCAGAAAACCTCCGGAATGACAGAATAGCATATAAATGAAAGACAGAATTGAACGGAGAAGAAAATGACAACATCTCTCAAAATTAAATTTGAAAGAGCATCTTACGAAGAAGGGTTGAATAGAGTTGTTGGAATTTCAACAACGAGAAGAATAAGCTTGATGTGGGCTTATGGAAAACATCTCAAAATTAAGAGGTGACAACCAGCCACTGACGGAAATATTTGATTGGATTGAGATAAGCAAGGAGACGAAAGAGTTATTTCACCGGAATGATAAATGAAGAACTTGGGTCATTATAAGCACCACAATAGCAACAATCCTTAGGGAAAGCTTTTAGGTGAAATACAACCCAAGATAACTCCAACAAATAAAATGAATGGTTGGAAAGATCTCCAGAACAAAGGAAAATGATGGGTTTAAATATCTCATTCCTGACAACTTGTGAATCATGAAACATGAAGGAATTAACAAGAATGACATAGCACCATCTGAAAGATACGGGAGAAAGAATTGCAATTGGAAAGCATGATGAAGACTGCTTGAGCTCCAACAAGAATCTTGATGAAGACTTCGAGGATGAATTAAAACATGATGAACCACCATGAGAACTCCGGTAATGAAAACAAGAGAAGTGAAAGATGAAAAGAATAAGATTCAAGGCCTGCGATGAATTAGATGGAGCTTGAAAATGATATAATTGAAACAATATGGATCTCCGGAAAACAAGATGAACAACTTAGAATCAAGGATATGATAAGATGAACAAGCTCCAGACAAAAGAATTAATCACCTGGAAGGAATAAGAATAAGAATTATGTCATGCATCTCCTTCACCAATTTAAATTGATGGCAACCAAAGGATTTGGCATGCTACTTATTCTCGTTGCAAGGAATTAAAGAGAGATCTAGCACAAGCTTGGGTAAATCTTCAACGAACCACCGGTAGGATTATGAAAAGAACAAATGAATTAACACGATAACAACGGAAGAGTAAACTAGAATGAACCACCGTAAGAATATGGAGACGAACGAAGAGACATCAAAGAAGAATAGTTGTAGGACGAAGTTGAAAACTGAGAACGAAGAAATATTCTGAAATGATGGCCTTCGAAGGATCACAAAGAAAAGAATTCATGAAACGCTTCGAATGGTTATAAAAGAATTTCTCACAATCGGAACAATAATGAGGATGGCATGAAGCTAGAATCACGAATCTTGAAGAAGATGGGCCAAGAATTAAGAGAAACACTTCTCCGATCTCCAAATGTTGAAAATGAAGACGAGAAATGCCATGAAGAATTGTTGAGCACTCCGGAATGAAGAATTAAAAGGTTGAACCAATGATGAACAAGAATTTGAAAACGATCTTGGAGAAGGCATGTGACTGATGGAAATCATTCTTACATCACACTTTGAAAAGAATTCTCCGGAGAAAGAAGAGTCAGGTAAGATCCTGGGAAAAGACCTGTGGGTTAGGGCCCACTAAAGAAAACACCGTTGAAAAAGATTACTGAAGAGATAAAGCACCGGTTAAATTAAATGGCTTGAATAGATGACAATCCTCAAAATAGCTTGAACGGATTAAGAATGGAATTATGAATCTTCAGCACTCCGGATATGAATAACAAGAGGAGAATGATTAATTGGTGCACCGGAATAAGAAAGCATTGTGAAAAGAGGAAAAGGATAAGATCAACACCGAAATCTTGAATTACATCCACCGGCAGAATTAGAGAACAAAAGAATGATGAACTTGAAGCTCTTAAGCATCTTCACGATAAAACACCGGATAAGAACATTGAAGGAAAAGAATGAAGAAATATCACATGAATAAAATGGATACTTCATCTGAGAATTACTGGCTCCAAGAAGAAAAAGGGTGGGAGGGTGGGGAAAACAAAGACACTTGGGATGAATGAAACAGACAATCGTCAGATTTCTCAACGACGCCCGTATGGAATAACTTGAAGAGAAGGCACACCGGTTGAAAAGGATTAACATGACCATCTTGATGATCAAGAAGAATTAACACTCCCATAGAAATATGAAAACACCGATAAGGAGGTATGGAATCACCATTTGACATCGAAGCAACTCGAATACCAGAAACAAAATAAGAACAAAGGGTAGATATGCAACATGATCTTCACAATATCATTCGAACAGAGGATTGAACGAATGAATTCTGCAGGTACATCAACTAGACGAGAAGCCACTTGGAGAACAAAAAAGGTAAATAAAAAAGGAACAAGGAACAGATAGAACAAATACAAGATAGAAGCTTCGTTTCGCATCTTCGTGCTGAAAGCTCATGGAACGTGTTACAAAAGGGTTTTGCAATCCCCGGATCAGCATAGCCAAGGACCCTTTAAGATGCAACTCCCGATCAGAACAAGTCCATAAAACCACTTCACTCAATGTAGAACCCCAAACTTCATATCGAGCATCCGTTGGAAGAATGCCTAGAACTACTAGATGAACCCACCTATAGATTTCCGAAAGTTTCCAGTTATGCAATCAGGTGTTGGGGATACACGGGAAGCACCGCACAATCAACTCTAAACCTACATCCAGGTGTATCCATCCTTCAACACATAACCAGTCTTTCTCGGAAACTGTTTACCTCGGACCTTCGAAAACGCATCCACTATAACAAGCTATGGCAATACTCTCGAACTACCTCCCCAGTACTGGGTGATGTCGGGGTTATCTTGCCACTGGCCGTATAGGAGAGATTTTCGATGTCGGCCGTCTTAAGTATTTAGTACTGCCGCGATATACTTGTGTCAATGATACCCCGAAGCTCAACTCCTCGGTAACAGGAGGCATCGAGAACAATATCCTTGTCACAAGAACATCGAAACAATCCCAGAATACTCGCGGGATCCTAAAAAAAATTTGGTGCAATTTTTTGAAAGTAGCAGAGGCAAGAGTAATCGTCAGGAGTCCTCACCAGAATGAAAAGAGATGAGAAGCAAAGAAATCCTACTCTCCGATATAATATAGGACTCAAAAAGTTTTCAGTGTGTGCCTAGACTCAACCGTCAACGATTCGATCAAGCAGTGGGGGCTTCTAGGTCGGAGAAGGCTCTAATACCAACTTGTTATGCCCAGGATGGAGTTATACCTCCTACGTGTCGAGGCACGACTTAAAGGCATAAATCCATCCTAGAATGATCTCAAGTTTGGTATCTTTGCACGACTCATGTAAAAGAGGGATTAAAATGCAAAAGGAGATAGTTGGCTTACACTCGCCACTTCACACAATACATTACATAAACAATCATCATTCAGAACATCACAGCCCGACTACGGGTAAGATCCAAAACAAAGATACCAAAACAACATAAAGCCACAGGTCAGGATCGAATCCTAGTAGAAGAACCACTACTGAACATCGAAACGTCTCAAGCAAACAGCCACACTCTTCAACGAACTCCTGGTGAAGGACTGATCCAACTCCTGCATCAAACTCGGCTGAACCTGCAACTGGTGTGGTGAAGTAACTGTGAGCCACAGAGGACTCAGCAATCCCGTTCCCGGGTAACAAGACTATTTAAGCCTTGGGTGAGGATAAGGCTGAAGAAAGAAATATGAGGTGAAGGAACAACAAGAGAGAGTCTGCAGCAGCAACTAGCACTAACTTACGTAAAAGAGAGCGAGAAGAGAAGTGCATCGGTCGAAAGATGATCACGAAGTGATCCTAACTAAAGCCGGTCAAACATAACCCCACCGTGTTCAACTCCCGAATCCCTATTCGGAAATTGACAGTCACGGTACACACGCTGGTAGTGTATTGGAACATTGTGTCAAGTTATCTACAACCGGAATTAACAAGCTCCCATCTGCCACATAACCGCGGGCACGGCTTTCGAAAGTTCAAACCCTGCAGGGGTGTTCCAACTTGGCCCATCACAAGCCCACGATCTGCGGAGTCGCAACTCCATAGGTGGGAAGACCCGAGTATTCTCGGAATCCCGTGCTCAAGTTAAACCGAACTAAGGTAAGGCTAATCCAGCAAATCCTCCCGGCGTGTCGACACCCTGATAGTAGCCGCGCGTATCTAAGTCTCAGGACACGACCGGATGGGTGATGCTACAGGACCCAAACCTCGAGTTTCCCCGTGGTGGTTCCCGCAGGACCCCCGTTTGGGACCAACACCGTCGGCACTGCCCCCCCCTGCTATGTAGAAATAAAGGATCCTCGAGGGAGCGACCCCCTATGCAAATTTAATTAATTAATTAAGTTGTTATTATGAGGCAAATAGTACCAAATGTTGGGACTTGCTGGAAAAGACTTAGCACTTAGCGGTTTATCAAGGGGGTCCCATACACCCCAACCGTGTTAGGAACGCATAATCAAGGAACATAACACCGGCTTATACGGTTCCTAACGGCATGAGTGGAACAAAACACCAAGCCAAAAGCTTAGCCTTCCACCCTGCCAGTATATAGATGATTTCATTTTTAAGCATTTATATAGTGTGATATAACCCAACCAAACTTCAACATGAAGCAAGCATCTTCAATCTTCACCTGCAGCTAACAATGCTATAAGAAGGGCTGAGCGAAGCGTACTTAGCCAAGCAACGGTTTGCGTAGGTAGGGTGGTTAAACATGGCAATGGTTACAAGTAGGAGGCTGACAAGAAGACATGGGCATCGAGGCAAAACTATAGATCGAGACTTCTAGCAAGAGGCAAAAAATAGTAATGGTATCCGGGTTCGGTCATCTTGCCTGGGATTCCACAAGGGAGAAGAACGGATCCAAGAAGAAGACGGAGCAACAGTCGAGCGGATCCTCACAACTCCGGAACGTAACCGAAGCTATCAAGAGAAGCAACCGGAAAGAAACAAACAACATGGTAAACACACAAGCATCAACATGGCACGATGCACAAACAAGTATGATGCATGTCCGGTTTAATTATGCATGGCATGGCAAAGTGCACAAACAAAACTACAAGTTAAGTGGAGCTCAATATGCAACGAGTTGCATATTGACGAAACACCACATTTAATTATTTAGTTGACTCTCGTTATTTATAAGACAAGATTAAATGTTTTTAGCATGGCAAGAGGTGAAACATAATAAAACTACACTATTAAGACATTTTAAATGAGGCCGGAAAATAACAACAACATATCCGGAAAATCCCCATGAGCATGTTTATTAATTATAAGCAACAACAAACACACATATTAATGTTGTTAACATGATGCGGATGACATGAACAAGTTTATGCAAGTTTTATGTTAAAGGTTGACAATTAACAAGATATGAAGCATTTGTCACCGTGGTGGAAAGAAAGGGTGCCACGGCAACGATCCGAAATGATGCAAAGGCAACAACTCGGTTCCGGTAACTCGTTGAGAGTCCGGTGCAAAAGATAGAATCGACATGAGCGAGTCAGACGAGATGATGGGGTGATCCCGTTACCGGGTTCCCACGAGTCGGTGACGAGGCAACCGAGGAACAACAAAAGGTCGAAACGGACACGGAGCACACACGAGAGACATTTCATACAACCACAACAAGCACGAGCGTTCATCCACGGGGTCGTTTCGGGGTTATACCTTCAAAACAATTGTTTCGGGGCGGAATCGAGTTCGTAGAGGAAGAAGGCGTTCGCGTCGGAGAGGAAGTAGTCGTTCACGTGGCGGTAGTTGTACTCGGGCGACGGTAGAGGAAGTAGTGGTACTCGGCGACGGTAGATGTACTCGGGGCGACGGTAGACGTTCCCGTAGGCGTTTCCGTTTCCGAAGAGGTACTTGTCGCGTCGGCGTTCGTAGTGGTACTTGGGGGTTCTCGTTTCGCGACAGCAGTGGAAGTAGTGGAACTTGACGCATCCGAAGAGGTACTTGACGAGTCGGTCGCGGTACTTGTTCCCGGAGGTGTTCACGAGCTTGTTTTTCCGTAGATGTTCGGTTCGTCGAGGTACTTGGTCGTAGGGGTACTTGCCGGGTCATGTAGAGGTACTCGGTGTCATCTGTCCAAAAAATTACAGCACGGGCAACACACACAACAACAAAAAAAACAACAGCAGCAAAACAAGGCTGCACGGAGACGAGGCCACGGCTGCAGCAAGATCTCGCGCGCGGACGGAGGGAGACGAATCCGGCGAGGCAGGGAGCTCCTTGGTGAGATGAAGAAGGAGGCCGTCGGGCTCGGGGCGTCGGGGTTGCAGCAGCTCCTCGGAGGGCTTGGGGCGGCCGGGCTGGACGAGGTGAGGCCGCGGGAGAGGGCCGGCGCGGCGGGGCCGTTGCCCGCGCGGAGGAGGCCGCGGGCCTCTGGTTGCTGGCGCGGACGGCTGGAGGGCGCTGGAGGAGAGGAGGGAGCCTGGACGGAGGGAGGAGGCCGTGGTGGAGATCCCGCGGCGGCCGGCGACTTCTGGAGAAGAGGCGCGGCGGTCCGCTGCTCGTGCTGCTTCGAGGAGAACGGAGGGGAGCCGCTCCGGCCGCTGGAGGCTGAGGCCGGGGGCTGGGAGCCTCGAGGGGGAAAACGGGCAGAGCGGAGGGTCGCTCGGGGCAGAGGCGAGCTCGCGAGGGAAAAACGGGCCTCGGGGAAGAGGGTTCGGGAGCGAGGCTAGAAGGAGCGGGGGCTGGGAAACGTGAGAAGGGAGCGGGCGCTGTGGGTTGCGAGAGATCGAAGGGAGCGAGGGATGGCGGCGCGAGGGAAGGCAGAGGGAGGTGCGAGGGGGATTAGGGTTTGGAGGGGTGCAGGCTGGGAAGATGGGCCGCGGCCTGCTAGGGTTGGATAGGAGAAGCTGGGCCTGAGGGAGGTTTGCTGGCCTGGGCCTTAGGGAGGCCTGGGCTGGCTGCCTTCTTTTATCTCTTAAAAAGAAACAAATAAAAACAAAAGAGAGGAAAAAGAAAAAGAGGAGGGGGGTTAGGCAAGAATTAGGTCAAAGGTTATTTTTCCCGGGCTCGTAAAAATAAGCACGACCGGAGAAAAATACAAAAGGCAAGGACGGGAAATAATTCAAACATATTTGAATTTAATTCAAATAGGTTTGAACTAAGACGAGATTATTGAGGTGTCCAAAAATGTTCAAATTTTTGGAGGAACCTCGAAACAACGGAAAGAATTATCGGCAAGGTTTTGACGGAGAACTAGAATTAAGAGACATGGGGAAAATGCAAGTGTGTTACGGTGATTCCGAAGCAATGGAATATTTAATAAATATAGCTCCCTAAATATTGAGAGACTTTTATATGTTATAAAGAGAAGTCATTCTTCCCTCGATTTAAATGGACCGAAAGGTCCACACAATTTATTAGGTTGAGATGCAAAATAAAATGACATGATGGCATGATGACATGATGCAATGCAAAAATAAATAACACAAGCACAAAAGAACCACACGGGCAACCCGGAACATCTGGAATCTTCGGGAAGCTTCTGGAACGTCGGTCTCGGGCGTCACAGGTGACCAGCTCATCAGTCCACTGCTCCACTGCCTGGTTGAAGTTGTTCGCTGAGACGGCGGCGCTCTCCACCAAGGCCTTTTCCTTGCGGAGTTCGTCCTTCAGCTTCGTCTCGCGGTCCCGGGCGGCGTCGAGCGAGCCAGTCAGGGTGGAGACCTTCAGCTCTAAGTCAGCAATGTAGTTCTTGGCGTCAGAGAGCTCTGTGCCCTTCTCGGAGAGACGTACCTGCAGCTCAGAGTTGGTGTGGGCATCTTTCTCTCGCTCCACGTTGAGCGCAGTGACTCTGTCCTCGCTCGCCTTCAGGAACAACTCCAGCTGCTCCACCTTGGCCTCCAGGTCCTTCTTGGCGGTCTCTGCGGCGGCTGCAGCGCTCCTCGCCTCCTTCAGAGCCCCGCCGATGGCCTGTTCTTGGGCGGCGAGGTCGTCCTCGTGGGCATCGAGGTCGACCTTCCGCTGGTTGAGTACTCCTTCTCGCCGGGACAGCTCCTCGGCGGCCAGTCGTTGCTGCTCCTCGGCCTCAGCTTTTTCAAGGAGGAAGGCTTGCTGCGCCCCGGCAAGCTCTTCACGCTCCTCCGCCAAGTTACAGAGGGCCGCCTGGTTGGCGGCGCGGAGCTCCGCGGCGCGTTTCTCCAGATCAGCTCCAGCCTTGGCGGCGAGAGCCTCCCGAGACTCCAACTTCGCCTGCCTGGCCCGGTACAAGGCCAGGAGCCGGCGAAGGAGTCTCTCCTCTTCGGGCTCGTCGCTGCTGCCGGGCGCTTCGACAATCTTCAATCCGGCGGAGGCGAGGACCTCTCCGTCAAAGGTCTCTCCCTCCGCGGGTGCTCGAGACGAGGACGCTCACGGGACTTGTATGAAAACCCCGTTGGCGGCCTCCAGGTAGACGCCATGCCCAGCCGCGGAGGCGGAAGGGTCGGCGGCCGGTGCAGCGTCCGGCGCTCCCGCGGCCTCCGGGCCAGCAGTGCGGTCGCCGGTCCCTTCCCCAGCCGCGGCGTCTGCGGTCGGGGCGGTCTCTTCAGCGGCAGGCTCGTCGGCTCCAGCCCTTCCCTCGGGAGCAGTGGCGTTGCCGCCGTCGCCGTGCACCTCCTCCTCAGCGGTGGTCTCCGTCTCCATCAGCTCTGGGGCAGGAGGATCTAGCAGAAGAAAAATAAAAGAAAGAATCAAGCAAATATCCAAAAAGACAAATTCAAGAAGAAGAAGTTGCAAGGTTTACCTTCGCGGACTTCTTCGACGACGGGGTCCTTTGCCGGGGAATTCTCCCTTGGCGGCGGAGTAGTGGCCCCTGCTGGCGGAGGGCCGCCTGCGCCCTCCCTTGGCGGGGTGCTCACCCTTGTCGGGCTGCTCACCCTTGGCGGAGTACCCGTCCTTGGCGGAGCGTTATCCCTCGCCGGGGAGTTCATCCTTGGCGGGGAGGGTGGAGCAAGTGGCTCATCGGGGGCGACCTCCGGGTGCTCCTGCGGCTGCGGCTCCACTTCTGCATAAAACAACAAAATATCAGTACAAGCAACTACCTCGAGCGCGCCCGTCAAGCAGAAAAACGAATACCAGACTTACGCTGGGGGCTGCGCTGGGGGCTGCTCCTCGGAGCAGCAGGCTAATCCGGCAAGCTCGTCGCCGGCGCGTCGCTTGTCGCCGCGACGGGCTCGTCGTCCTCAATGGTGACCACAGGGATCTTGGCCCTCTTCGCCATCCACTGGATCAAGGTCCTGTGAAGCAAAACAAAAGCAAGATCAGAACCAGCAAGGAAAATCAAGACAAAATCAAAGGAACCAAAAGAATCGCAAGTACTTACTCATCTTCCTCTTCGTCGGAGCTGAGGGCGGAGAAGTCAAACTCCGCCTGGTGTGCTCCCGCGCGGGGAGCTGGAGGAGAAGGCTCCCTCGGGCGCTTGGCGGGCTCCGGAGCTGTGGGCTGCGAAGACCCGGCCCCCGTCGTCGCCGAGGACCGAGGGGCAGAAGGAGCACCCGTTCCGCTCCGGGAAGATCCCCCTCCGCTTGGCGCTCGAGCACGGGGCGCCTCCTTGACGACTTCGCTCGTCCTGGTGGCGCGCGTCGCACGGCGCGCCGGCTGCTGCCGAGGCGCCTGTGGCCTCGCCGTCTCAGTTGCCTTGCGGAGGCGCTTCTTCGGTTGCTTCGAAGGGCTTGGCGGAGGCGGAGAGTTCTCCGTGGACGAGGAGGCATCGTCGTCAAGATTCAGAGAGCCACCAGAGTCCTCATCAGAATCTCCAGCCCCGGCGTCCTCCTCCTCCTCGGCAGGCCCGCTGGACTCAGTGCCATGCCCGGCGGCCTCGCTCCCCCCGGCAACCTCGCTCGTCCCGGCAAACTTCACGGAAGGCTCCCCGGCAAACTCCTCGGGCGCAAGCTTCAGCAGCTTGAGGATTTCCGCCTCCTCTGCTTGGCTCACTGCGTCCGCTGCCTGTGCCTCTTCCACAGTGTATCCAAAGTCAACCGCAGCCGTAGCTGCGGCGGCCTCCTCCATCCTGGAGGCGATGTAAGCTATATCCCGTTCAGTAGTAGCCCGGGTGAGGCCCTTGTTCTCCTCGGTGTTGCGGGCTTCTCGACCAAGTTGTCGAAGAAGGTCAGCACGGTCTCCGGTGGAGGCTCCAGCCAAGTGGGGACGACGCCATGGGAGTCGCACTCGGGCATCATCGCGCGTAGGGAATCGCGGATAGTGCTGTTGCACAGCGGCACCACTCCCCGGGAAGGTCTGAACCACTCCGGGTGGGCCGGGTCATGCTTGAAGAGCTCCCGGACCATCCCCTTCAACTCCAAGGCGGTGAAGTTGTAGTTCAATCCAGGGCGCAACCTCATGATGTCTGCCGCATTGCCGAATTCCCAAGCGGGCCTCTTCCTTTCTTGTAAAGGGGCGATGCGGCGGCGGAGGAAATCTGCTCCAACTTCTCCGATAGTCAGATTGGCGACCCGGAGACGAATGATCCTAATGAGGGCGATCTGAAGCTTGCTGTCCTCCGGGGCCAATTCACTCCAATCCCTGCCGCGCACTATGGCAGTCTGGCGCGGCGAGGTAAAGGGCTCAGGCTTATCTTCCAGCACCCAACACCAATCGGCTCTCCACTCCTCCCACTTGCCGCGAAGCTCTCCCTTCAGGTACGAGTCCTTCTTGTTCAGCCTAAAGATCCAGGAGATGCCCCCAGAGAGGGGAGCACCGGACTCTACTCTAGGCATGAAGAAGTGGCGGAAAAGGGCTACATTTGGATGAACCCCAACATAGTTTTCGCACAGATGTATGAAAACGGCCATCGTAAGGATGGCGTTGGGGGTGAAATCTAGGAGGTGGAGGCCATATGTATTCATTACATCACAAAAGAACTCCGAGAACGGAGGGCACAGACCACAATGGAAGAAGGCGGCAAAGAAAAAGTACCCGCCGGGGAACATGTCAGCGGCGACGGCGGGGAAGACTCTGGTGCGGGGATGAGCTTTGGTCTCCCTCGCCCAGAACAAATAGTACTTGTCCCGCAGCTCCCTCGCGCCAAGCCTCGGCGCGAAGACCACGCACTTCTTCCGCAGGGCTGCCAGCTTCGCCGCCTGCTCGGACTTCTCCTTCTTGGCCTTGTCACTCTTCGCCTTGTCGCTCTTCGGAGCCATGGCGGGGGCGGCGAGGAAAGAGGTGAGGAGGTCGACGGTGCCGCGGATGCGGGAGACGGCGGAGGAAGGGAGGGGCTTGGCTCTCTGTCGACCTTTGGGAGGCGGAGGGCGACGGGGGTTTCTGGAGAATCAAGGCGCAATGAAGACGATGGAGGGAACTGCCCCTGCTTCCTCTGCTTTTAAGGGGGAAGTGGGGGACGTTCCGCATTTCCCATTAAAGAACAGGCCACGATCTCTCCCACGACGCCGCAATCGACGCGTGCCGTTAGGGAGGGATGCGGCGGATACGGAAGGGGATACGGCTTGCCGTGGGCCGCGTGTGCCCGTGCACTATTTTGGGCCTGGCCCAACAGCGCTCGGCACCGTGTGTGGCCCAGGCCCGGGGGCTCCTGTCGGTGTACTAAGATAGGGGTACCTTAGTACCCCAACTTGTGCACGGGCAATAGCAGCTTCCCGTGGCAGGGCTTACCTCGTGCTCGCCGGGAACCTTTCTGGTCCCTACAAAGCCATTCAAGAACAAAGTATACAAGTCAGAAGATCAAGGCCCCGGCAAGAGGAGCTTGCCGGGAAGGCCGCACCAGGCTCAAGGTTATCACTTTAGCACAAGACCCTGGCAAGAGGAGCTTGCCAGGAAGGCCAAGGAATGCATACCTCAAGAGATGCCTCGGCGCATCATGCGCCCCGGCAGGACCCGGAGAGCGACAAGCTTCCGGGCCCGGCAAGATCACGACCCCGGCAAGGTGCTTGCCGGGGAAACCTATGCTGTGTGCCCGCGCTCCAGCTCATCTGCCCACGCGTCGCCCTGGGGCCCTTCCAGGGGCACGTGGCAGACGGCTGTGCAGCCTGGGGCACACGGTGGCAAGCCATGGTGACGAGGCTACCGCCGTGGCGAACGGAGAAGCATGGACGGACGCTTTTGGGGGCGACGGCGACGGGCATTTAAGGCCCTTGTCCCCCACTGTCAAAGTTAGGTGAAGACCACTGTTCATATACTGTTCACGCACTGTTGCAACTACCACCAAATTTACACTTTTACCCTCCTCTACGTTGACACCTGTCGGTGACCCCTTTGAGCTATAAAAGGAGGCCCATGCACAACGTAGAGGGGGGTTCGAAACCTAGACAACTCTCTCGCTCGGTGTAGCTAGTACTGTAGCTCTTCAAGCTCCCGAGCTCAAGAACTCAATACAACCTAAGCAGGAGTAGGGTTTTACGCGTCCGCGCGGCCCGAACCTGGGTAAAACTGCCCGTGTGTGCTCCTCGATCTGCTCTCCGTGCTCCCTCTGCTCCCTTACCGCAACGTAGAAGGGGCTCCGGTCCCATAGGTGCTCGTGGGAGGACAGTTTTCCCCCGACACCCCTTCTCTCTTTTTATTTCTTTTTCTCTTTTTTTCTATTTTTTTTATTTTTTTGTGGCCTCAATGGCTCTTTCTATTTATCTCTCATTTCTCCTCTTTGGGATCTTTTTATTTTGTCCTCTTTGGGATATTTTGATTTGTCCTCTTTGGGACCTTTTCCTCACTTTAGGGGCAACACTCTATGTATTACAAGAAGTATAGAAGATCTTTCACACTTTACAAAAGTACTCAACATAAAGAAAATGAAACTATCATGATGTATGCAAATGTATGCCTCTGCCAGTGTAGCAGGATATGCAATGATACTAGCGCGTCATGTAGCAATGATTAGGGCAAGGCCCAACTAGCATGCGGCTCATCGATCAAGCAAAAAGCATGTATGACATGAAGATCAAGTCATGAGAAGATGGATGTTGCATGGCAATGTATCTCGGAAAGGCTATGGAAATGCCTTAATAGGTAGGTATGGTGGCTGTTTTGAGGAAGGATATAATGAGGCTTATGATGACAGAGCGTATCGTGCCAAGGATTTGGATGCACCGGCGAAGTATGCGCCAACTCTCGAGGTGAGAAAGGGCAATGCACGGTACCGAAGAGGCTAGAAAAATATGGATAGGTGGAAGTGTCAACTTTCGAATACTCACATTAGTCCAAAGAACTCATGCACTTATTATCGGTAACTCTCAATCTAATTATGAGGTTCACAAAGAGACAAGTACCCCGAGGAGGTGTGTATGGGGGTTTGGTTACCCTTGCTCATCCTCGACCCATGGTACGTGAGTGTACTCTAATATTCGATCCCTCCAAAGATTAGTGATCCATTTAGTAGCTAAAGTTCTCAACTATTTTGTAGGTTTTCGAAAATAAACACGGATTGCCCAAAATACGACATTTATCACTAATAGGCTAAAGCTCTTGACACCAAAAGTTCAGACATTACTCATGGCAATACCTCAAAACTATTGCAAGTTACTACTAAAATTAAATAGCAACCTCAATTACCTACTTCAAGTTTAAGACACACAACTCAGTGCAACAGACAAACTCTCTTAACAAGATAAACATGAAAACTCAAGAGAGTTCAACAACCAACTAAACAAAAGCTCTTTAAAAAGAAAAGCATGAAAACTAGGAGCTAAACATGACAGTAGCTATGGAAAGACAAAGAACATACACAGCAAAGATAAGCATGAAAATCCTATGTTGTGTTCTAGGTTGAAGTGGAGCGTGTTTCTCTCCCACACAAAGAAAGTTGGGTTCTAACTTGTTATGAACAGCAAGCAAAGCTAAAGAAAACTAAAAGCAAGACGCTCCAAGCATAGCACATAACGCATGAAGTGATTAAAATATAGTGGAACGAAAGACGAACTGATAATTGTTGATGGAGAAGGGGATGCACGGGGGCATCCCCAAGCTTAGACGCTTGAGTCTTCTTGAATATTTCTTGACGGTGCACGGGGGCATCCCCAAGCTTGAGCGTTTGACCCTCCTGAATCTTTTTATCATCTTCCCTCGCATACTTGAAAACTCCCTTCATACATAACTCATCATAATCTGATTAGCGAGGTTAGTACCCATAATAAAATAACTTTTCCCTACTGGAAATAAGGATAATCTTGAAGATCTACTGTTTCTCAAGATTGCCAAAAGGTTTTTGCAAAGAAAAAGCAAGCTCAAGGTTTGCAAAACGAAGAAAAGGCAAAACATGACAGAATCTGTGAAAAACAGACCAGCAGGTAGTAAATAATTGTTTCGGGGCACTTCTGCAACTGAAATCAAAAAACTCAGAACAGACGCCCGAAAGCCAATTAAATAGAGCACGCTGTCGAACAAATTCAGACCAAAAAGATGATCTGGTGATTTTATACGAATTTTTCTGTCCAAGGACAGAATCTGTTTCCTGGACAACACGTCACAACTTTTGAACTTTCTTGCAATCAGAGGCTAAATTTGGCACAAAGCTGAAAAGAAAAGATACAATGATGACGCTACTGTAGTAACAAACATCAAGACACAACAAAAGCAAAATAAAACTTTATTCATTGTGGGCTGCCTCCCAAAAGCGCTTTCTATTATGCCTTTAAGCTAGGCATAATGCAAAGAGGAATCAATATTCATCATAATAATCGGAGTTATAAATTGCTTCAAATGGCTCCTCAACAAGTTCACTCTTGTTCCTTCTAGGAAAGGGGTACATACCTTTTGCCTTCCCGCGTAGGCAGATTTGTCCTTTACCTATATCGATGAAGCCTTTTACGGCTCGGGGGAAGTCCCTTCCAAGCACTATATTTCCTTGGTTTGGCTTCATGATGAAGAAATCAACCATTGCAATCCCTTTAAGGAAGGTAACTGGCACGTCTTTTATTCTTCCCTGGATCTCAGAAATATCTCCATTAGCATGTTCATGATAGGATGATAATCTGTCCATGTTAAATTTTAAAGAATCATGAACAATTTTTGGCATAGTAGAAACCATAGATCCAATATCACAATAAGCAAGGAAGTCTTGATTAGAGATGCTAATCCTAACAAAAGGCTCCCAATCATTGTCTATTTCCAAAATATCTCTCTTATTAGGTTTGGGTTTCTCTAACTTCATCAAGTCTAGAGCATCGATTCTCTTCTCAATAGTAGCAAGTCTATCTATGACAATATCAAAACTATGATCATAAACAAAGTAACTAGATAGACCATGTATAATTTCAAGGGCTCTAGCTTCATCACACTCTAGGAAATCTCCTTCAGCTATAATATCAAGAGAGTGTTTACACCATTTAAAAAGACCATGGTAAAAATTTCTAAGCACAATTTTTATAGGTATCCAAGGCATAATTCTCCTATGTGCATCAGAAATTCTGTCCCATGCCTTCTTCATATTTTCTCCATCCCTTTGATGGAAATCTAGAACTTCTGATTCCCTCAAAGCACCAAATCCTAACATGCTTGACTAAACAGAAAGGACTACTAACAGAAAAGCAAATAATTTTTTTTTTGTGATTTTTGATAGAAGACACTAAAGCAAAAACTGAAAGGTAAACTAACAAGACTAAAAAGCAAAGATAAAAGATAGCGTGCAACTCCCCTATCTTGAAGAGTGGAGTCCCCGGCAACTGCGCCAGAAAACTTTGCTTGATGGCTTCTCGCCCCTCGTTGGTTACCCCAAGTGGAAGGTTGAGATGTAGCGTAGCGGCAAATTTTCCCTTGGCAAAGATACCAAGGATCGAATCCCGTGAGACTCCGAGGGTGGACAAGAAGGTGTCAATAGCGCCAGAGACTTTTGCTTGACAGGACCTGCACACAGATACAAATAACTTTGCTCCCAACGAGTACAGAGAGGTTGTCAATCCCTCCGGCCTTGTCGTTTACAAAGGATCGAACGCAAGAGATAATAGTGATAGGTATGACTGCAACTAGTAAATAAGAACAGGAAGTAAATAATGGGTGTGATCAGTGATGGTAATATGGACCGGGGTCCCATGATGTTCACTAGTGATGTCTCTCTCCCAAAAGACGATAAAACATCTAAGCGAGGTAAACGAATTACAGCTGGGCAATTGACAGGATTATGTGCGCAAACCAATGCTAACTATGCTGTAAGAAAGGTAGAGGCTCAAAAGCATGGGCGGTACGCCAAGGCAAGTAGACCGAAATCCATCTGCATCTACTACTAATCATCCACCTTGAGATATCTATCCAGAACATCTCGCTGGTATTAAGTTGCGAGTCCCACCCATAGTGTAAACTCAAAGCAACAGACAACTGCATTAAAAGAACTTTGCGTAAAGTAAACAATCCTTGCACCCGCAAGTACAAGCACCGTTGTTTTCCCCTTGTGGCAACAGCACATCCCCTAGACTCATGTTTCTGTCACTCAAGCTAGTCATCGAGGGGCATGAACCCACAATCAAGCATAACGTTCCCTCTTGGAGTTACTACCTACTACTCGGCCAAAGCAATAAATAGCAACGGAGAACATGCAAGAATTACTCAAGAACATAAATATAAAAGAGGTGAATCAAATATATTACTCACACACAATCTGAACATAATCTCATAATCCATCGGATCCCAGCATACTCAGCAGAGCAACAGCATAAAGATTACATATGTGCCTCGATCATGTAGGGCAGCTCACGAGGTCTAATCGATGAAGAACAAAGAGGGGGGGAGAACATCACATAGCTACTGGTCATGGACCCATGGTCCAAGAGAGACTACTCACAACTCATTCGGGAAGCGTCAATGGTGGTGGAGAAGCTCCCGGTGGTGGTTCTCCCCTCCGGCAGGGTGCCGAGAAGAGTTCTCCTGGTGCTCCCGATCTTGGAAACGCGGCGGCGGCGGAACAGAGATGAGATCGCGAAAAAGGGTTCCGTCCTCGAGGGTTTCCGGACGCGTGCTAAATATATGGCAAAGGGGGGCACCAGAGGCGGAGAGGGGGGCCCAGGCGCCCCCCCGGCGCGGCCAGGAGGGGGTCGCGTGGGCAGGCCGCCTAGGCTGCCCCTGGCTCCCCTCTGGCCCCACTTCTGGCGCGTGGAAGCTTCTGGAGCGCTGATTTTTTATATATTTTTCCCGGAATTTTTCTGGCAATTTAAGTAATGGGAAAACCTGAAATACAAAAACAACAGAAAACAGAAACTGGCACTGGGGTGCACTGAGTTAATAGGTTAGTCCAAATATGATCAAAAGTGTATGGAAGTGCATAAATATCATAGCAATATCACACAAAAGAGGCATGGAGCAAGCAGAAATTATAGATACGTTTTGGACGTATCACCATTTCCTCTTCAAGGGAAAAACAACGCATGCTCAAGAGGTAGCAAGAAGAATTTCTGGCGCCGTTGCCGGGGAGATCTACGCACAAGTCACATACCAAGTACCCATCACAAACTATTATCCCTCACATTATATTATTTGCATTTTGCCTCTTATTTTCCTCTGCCCCACTTCACCTTTGCCATTTTATTCGCCTTTTTTTTCGTTCGCTTGCCTCTTGTGTGTCTGTATCGGTTGGTTTGCCGTCATGGCTAGCCCTTCTATCATTGTTAATACTCCCGACAATGAAGTTCTTAATTTTAAACAGAAGGAGAGAGAAAATCTAAAAAATGCCTGGTATAGAATTTGCAATGCTCAGAATAGATCCACTAGGAAGCAATCTACTTCGGTTCTTCTTCGCAATTTTTATGTAGGCATCACTCCTTGGAATAGATATATACTTGATACCATTACCGGAGGGGATTTCTTGGGTAGCCATACTTTTGATTCTTATAATGCTATGATAGATTTGTTTGGCCCACCACCTCTTTTGGTTAATGGAACTATTTTAACTTTGGAACATGTAATGCAAAGGCTTGAAGCTATTGAAAATAAAGTTGCCACTTTGGAGTTGATTGAGAGTTTGGATAAAAAGATCCATAACCAAATTACCCAATATGGATCTAAGGTAGGAGTCACTCAGAAGAATTTTAAAGAAAAGGAACCCATAGGTAAAGAAAAAATAGATCAAGATCCCACTAGAATTGATCAACTTGAGGATATTACTACCAACGTAGGGTCTGCTTTTTCTGATGTGAGAAATACCTCAAATCCTTCTACTACCAAAGTTGCCAAATTTATGCATGTTCCTAAAAATAAGGGTGAATCTTCTAGTAAGGAAACTGCGGATCTCAAATCAATAAGTGTTCACCCCAACTTTCTCGACGGTATACAAGCTGAACACGTCCCCCGAGCGGAGAACGACATCGCTGATTGCCTGTCGAAATGCGCCGCCCTCAAACTACCTGTGGAACCAGGTACAAAATTCAAGATTTTACCATGTTCTTACTTTCCAGAAGAATTCAAATAATGATAGAAAACTTTCTGTTTTCAAACAGCAACATATAGACTTGCAAAATAGGCATGGTAAAGGCTATACTTGTCTTTTTTATTGAAATAAAAGATGCAAAACACTATTATAAATAACAACAAGCAAATAAAAATAATATAAAATGATGGTCCAAGCAAAAGCTCATATCATGTGACCAATAAAAATATAGGTCCAACTAAGGTTACCGATAATTTTGAAGACGAAAGAGGGGATGCCTTCCGGGGCATCCCCAAGCTTAGTTGCTTGGATCTTCCTTGAATATTACTTTGGGATGCCTTGGGAATCCCAAATATTAGGGTCTTCGCACTCCCTATCCTCATCATATCGATATCTCACCCAAAACTTGAAAACTTCAATCACACAAAAGTTAACGGAACTTTGTGAGATGCGTTAGTATAATAAATCAAATCATTCACTTGAGTACCATAAAAGACAAGATTCATAATTGTTCTCACACAATGCCTACTGTACTCTATAGTTTCCACAATTTCTATTAAGCAATATAAGCCATAGGAACAATAAAACAAGCAAATTATGAATTGCAAACAGAATATGTCAAAAAGAGAACAGTCTGTAAAGATCTGAATTTTGATCCCAGTTATGCTCCTCTAAAAATTCGGAAACATTGGGAATACGTAAGCAATTTGTATATAAACCATCTGTAAAAAATTTAGAATTTTATCACGTTCCAGTGAAGAACAGAAATTCCGGCACGTGATGCAAAAGTTTCTATTTTTGAACAGAATCAAGTTAACTATCATCCACACTATCCCAAAGGCTTTACTTGGCACTTTATTGAAACAAAAGCTATAAAACATGATTACTACAGTATCTTAATTATGTGGACATACAAAAACAGTAGGTAAAAGTATTGGGTTGTCTCCCAACAAGCGCTTTTCTTTAATGCCTTTTAGCTAGGCTTGGTGATTTCAATGATGCTGATGTAAAGATAAGAACTAAAACATAAAAGGGAGCATCATGAATCACATTGCAAGCACATTTAAGTCTAACCCACTTCCTATGCATACAGATTTAGTGAGAAAGCAATTTATGGGAACAAGAATCAACTAGCATAGGAAGGCAAAACAAGCATGACATCAAAACTTTCAATACATAGAGAGGAAACTTGATATTATTACAATACCTACAAGCATATGTTCCTCTCTCATAATATTTTTCAATAGCATCATGAACGAATTCAACAATATAACTATCACATAAAGCATTCTTTTCATGATTCACAAGCATAGAGATTTTTCTACTCTCCACATAAGCAAATTTATTCTCATGAATAGTAGTGGGAGCAAACTCAACAAAATAACTACCACGAGACACTTGGTTGGCATGATCAATTTGAGCATTAAAATTATGATGACAAGTTTCATGGTTATCATTATTCTCTATAGCATACATGTCATCATCATAATCATCATAGATAGGAGGCATGCTACCATTATAAAAATTTGCACATCAAATCTAGGGAGACTAAAAGTATCATCTTCATCAAACATAGCATCCCCAAGCTTATAGCTTTGCATATCATTAGCATCATGGATATTCAAAGAATTCATACTAAGAACATTGCAATCATGCTCATCATTCAAATATTTAGTGCCAAACATTTTATTGACTTCTTTTTCTAACAATTGAGTCATTTCCATCATTTTCACGAAAGACATTATAGAGATGACTAATATGAGGCAACCTCAATCCCATTTTTTGTAGTTTTGTTTTATAAACAAAACTAGTGATAAAACAAGAAACTGAAATATTCAATTGCAAGATCTAAAGATATGCCTTCAAGCACTCACCTCCCCGACAACAGCGCTGCTACCTCTTGAGCTTGCGTGGTATTCCCTCGAAGAGGAAAGGGAGATGCAACACAGTAGCGTAAGTATTTCCCTCAGTTTTTGAGAACCAAGGTATCAATCCAGTAGGAGACCACGCGTCAGTCCCTCGCACCTGCACAAACAAATAAGAACTTCGCAGCCAACGCGATAAGGGGTTGTCAATCCCTTTACGGTCACTTACGAGAGTGAGATCTGATAGAGATGATAATTATATTTTTGGTATTTTTAGTTTAATAAAACAGAAAATAAAAGCGGTAAAAGTAAAGTAGATGTAGATTGATATGTTGAGAATAGACCCGGGGGCCATAGTTTTCTCTAGTGGCTTCTCTCATGATAGCGATATTCTACGGCGGGTAAACAAATTACTGTCGAGCAATTGATAGAAAAGCGAATAATTATGAGACTATCTAGGCATGATCATTGCATATAGGCATCATGTCTGAGACAAGTAGACCAACTCTTGCCTGCATATACTACTATTACTCCACACATCGACCGCTATCCAGCATGCATCTAGTGTATTGAGTTCATACAAACAAAGTAATGCTTTAAGCAAGATGACATGATGTAGAGGGATAAACTCAAGCAATATGATGTAAACCCCATCTTTTTATCCTCGATGGCAACAATACAATACGTGCCTTGCTGCCCCTACTGTCACTGGGAAAGGACACCGCAAGATTGAACCCAAAGCCAAGCACTTCTCCCATTGCAAGAACTATAGATCTAGTAGGCCAAACCAAACCAATAATTCGAAGAGACTTGCAAGGATATTATGAGCACACATAAAAAGTTCAGAGAAGAACCAAATATCTTTCATAGATAACCTTGATCATAAACTCACAATTCATCGGATCTCGACAAACACACCGCAAAAAGAGATTACATCGAATAGATCTCCTCGAAGATCGAGCAGAACTTTGTATTGAGATACAGGGAGAGAGAAGAAGCCATCTAGATACTAACTATGGACCCGAAGGTCTGTGGTAAACTACTCACAACTCATGGTGAGGGCGATGATGATGATGATGAAGGCCTTTGTGATGGATCCCCCTCCCGGAACAGGCTCCAAGATGGGATCTCCACGGGAACAGAAGCTACGACGGTGGAATTAGGGTTTTCTCTCTGTGTATGGAGTTTCTAGGGTACGTAGGTATATATAGGAAGAAAGAGGGCACCAGGGGCCGTCTGGGCCATCCTCGAGGCAGGGGGCGCGCCCTGGGAAGGGGGCGCCCCCCCCACACTCGAGGGCTGGCCCTTCGTCCCCTGACTTGGTCCTAACGTTTCCCGAGTGTGATTTCCTCCAAAAATATCTCTCGCGAAGGTTTCATTCCGTTTGGACTCCGTTTGATATTCCTTTTCTGCAAAACCCTGAAATAGGCAAAAAAATAGCAATCTGGACGGGGCCTTTGGGTTAGTAGGTTAGTCCCAAAAATGATATAAAAGTGAATGATAAAGCCCATTAAACATCCAAGACTTCATAAATAATAGCATGGAACAATAAAAAATTATAGATACGTTGGAGACGTATCAAGCATCCCCAAGCTTAATTCATGCTCGTCCTCGAGTAAGTAAATGATAAAGAAAGAATTTTTGATGTGGAATGCTAACCAATATAGTTATTCAATGTAATTCTCTTAGTTGTGGCATGAATGTTCAGATCTGAAAGATTCAAGATAAAAGTCTATATTGACATAAGAAATAACAATACTTCAAGCAATACTAAAGCAATCATGTCTTCTCAAAATACTATGGCTAAAGAAAGTTATCCCAACAAAATCATATAGTGTTGGCTATGCTCCCTTGTTATCACACAAAATATTCATATCATGCACAACCCCGATTTCAGCCAAGCACTTGTTTTCATACTCTATCTTTTCAAACCTTTCAACTTTCACGCAATACATGAGCGTGAGCCATGGATATAGCACTATGGGTGGAATAGAGGTGGTTTTGGAGAAGACAAAAAGAGGGAGATAGTCTCACATCGACTAGGCGTATCAACGGGCTATGGAGATGCCCATCAATAGATATCAATGTGAGTGAGTAGGGATTGCCATGCAACGGATGCACTAGAGCTAAATATGAATGAAAGCTCAACAAAAGGACTTAGTGGGTGTGCATCCAACTTGCTTGCTCACGAAGACCTAGGGCATTTGAGGAAGCCCATCATTGGAATATACAAGCCAAGTTCTATAATGAAAATTCCCACTAGTATATGAAAGTGACTAAGCATGAGACTCTCTACAATGAAGAACATGGTGCTACTTTGAAGCACAAGTGTGGAAAAAGATAGTAGCAATTGTCCCTTTTTTTCTTTTTCTTTCTTTTTCCCCTTTTTTCTTTTTTTGGGCCTTTTTTTCTTTTTGGCCTTTCTCCCTTTTTTTGCGGAGGGGCTTTATAGATTCAGCCTTTCCTCCCATGGGACAATGCTCTAATAATGATGATCATCACACTTTCATTACAACACGAAATTAGAACTCGATACTACAACAACAAAGGATGAGTCTATGTGAGTGCCTCCGGCGGTGTACCGGTATGTGCAATGAAACAAGAGTGACATGTATGAAAATATTATGCATGGTGGCCTTGCCACAAATACGATGTCAACTACATGATCATGCAAAGGCAATATGACAATATGATGCGTGTCATATGAACATAACGGTGGAAAGTTGCATGGAAATATATCTCGAAATGGCTATGGAAATGCCATGATAGGTAGGTATGGTGGCTGTTTTGAGGAACAATATGGTGGCTGTTTTTAAGAAGAATATATAGTGGGTTTATGGCACCGGCTTAAGTTGCGCGGTACAAGAGAGGCTAGCAATGGTGGAAGGGTGAGAGTGCGTATAATCCATGGACTCAACATTAGTCATAAGAACTCATATACTTATTGCAAAAATTTACGAGTCATCAAAACAAAGCAATCAACGCATGCCCCTAGGAGGGAGGTTGGTAGGAGTTAACCATCGCGTGCCCCCGACCTCCACACAAAGGTTGACACTCTACAAATACATCATGCTTTAACTTAGTCACACAACGGTTCACTATACGTGCATGCTACGGGAATCACTAACCTTAACACAAATATTTCTAAATTTCATAATAACTCCACTAGCATGACTTTAATATCACTATCCTCATGTCTCAAAACAATTATCAAGCATCCAACATCTCTTTCTATTCAATGCACTTGATGTGATTTTTTTACTACATTGACATTGGATGTTTATCATGTGAAGACTAGTTTCTTCAGCCTAAACACTTTACCATGCTGTTTTAATAGACTCTCAAATAGATATAAGTGAAGCATGAGAGTTCAACAATTTCTACAAAATATTACCACCTCCATGCTCTAAAAGATATAAGTGAAGCACTAGAGCAAAAACTATTCAACTCAAAAGATATAAGTGAAGCACATAGAGTGTTCTAACAATTTCTAGGCCATATTTAACTCTCTCAAATAGGTGTGTACAGCAAGGATGATTGTGGCAAACTAACAAGCAAAGACTCAAATTATACAAGACGCTCCAAGCAAAACACATAACATGTTGCGAATAAAAATATAGCTCCAAGTATAGTTACCGATGGATGAAGACGAAAGAGGGGATGCCTTCCCAGGGCATCCCCAAGCTTAGGCTTTTGATTATCTTGAATTTACTTGGGGTGCCATGGGAATCCCCAAGATTAGGCCTTTGCTACTCCTTGTTCCATAGTCCATCAAAGCAATACTAAAAACTTGAAAACTTCACAACACAAAACTTAGACAAAAATTCTCGTGAGCTCCGTTAGTAAGAAAAAAAAACCACTACTCAAAGGTACAGCAAGGAATTAATTTATTGTTTTTATTGGTGTTAAACCTACTGTACTCCAAGTTCTATATGGTTCATATCCTCCAATATTACTCATAGATGCATCGGAATAAGCAAACAACACACGAAAAACAGAATCTGTCAAAGACAGAACAGTCTGTAGTAATCTGTTGGGTTCGCCTACTTATGGAACTCCGAAAATTTCAAACTAAATTAGTAAATTTGTGAAATTTGTCTAACAATCAGCAGCAAAAAGAATCAACTAAAAAACACGCTCCAGTAAAATCTGAAGACTACTTTAGCGAGCGCTAACGATTCTGTTTTTCACAGCAAGATCGTATAAACTTCACACAAGTCCTACCAAAGGTTCTACTTGGCACAAACACTAAACAAAACATGAAAACACATCTAATCAGAGGCTAGATGCAATATTTATTCCCTAACAGCAACAAAAGCAAAAAACATAAAATTGGGTTGCCTCCCAACAAGCGCTATCGTTTTACGCCCCTAGCTAGGCACGATACAAGATAGATCTAGGTATTGCCATCTTTGGAAGGCAATTCATAAGTGGCTCTCATGATAGGTTCATATGGTAATTTGATTTTATTTCTAGGAAAGTGTTCCATGCCTTTCCTTAACGGAAATTGAAATCTAATATTTCCTTCCTTCATATCAATAATTACACCAATCGTTCTAAGTAAAGGTCTACCAAGAATAATAGGACATGAAGGATTGCAATCTATATCAAGAACAATGAAATCTACAGGAACATAATTCCTATTGGCAACAATAAGAACATCATTAATTCTTCCCATAGGTTTCTTAATAGTGGAATCCGCAAGATGCAAATTTAAAGAACAATCATCAAGCTCATGGAACCCTAGCAAATCACACAAAGTTTTTGGGATAGTGGAGACACTAGCACCCAAATCACACAAAGCATAGCATTCATGATCTTTTATTTTTATTTTGATAGTAGGTTCCCACTCATCATAAAGCTTTCTAGGGATAGAAACTTCCAACTCAAGTTTTTCTTGATAAGATTGCATCAAAGCATCAACTATATGTTTAGTGAAAGCTTTATTTTGACTATAAGCATGCGGAGAATTTAGCACGGATTGCAACAAAGAAATACAATCAATGAAAGAGAAATTATCATAATTGAATCCATTGACATCCAAAGTAGTGGGTCCATCACTATGCAAAGTTTTAATCTCTTCAATCCCACTTTTAGCAATTTTAGCATCAAGATCTAAAAACTCCGAATTATTGGGACACCTTAAAGCAGAATCATCTCCAATCCTATTCTCATCAAGATTCATACTAGAAAACAAGGATCTAATAGGAGACACATCAATAACTTTCAGATCTTCATCTTTATTTTCACGATAACTAGAAGAACACGATTTAATATAATCTTCTCTTTTAGCACGCAATCTAGCGGTTCTTTCTTTGCATTCATCAATGGAAATTCTCATGGCTTTGAGAGACTCATTGATATCATGCTTAGGTGGGATAGATCTAATTTTCAAAGAATCAATATCAAGAGTAATTCTATCCACACTTCTAGCCAATTCATCAACTTTAAGCAATTTCTCTTCAAGCATAGCATTGAAATTCTTTTGCGAGATCATAAACTCCTTAACACTAGTTTCAAATTCGGAAGGCATCTTTCCATAAGAGTTGTTGTAGGAATTACCAAAATTATTAGAGGAATTACTAGGAAAAGGCCTAGGATTAAAATTACCTCTATAAGCATTGTTACCAAAATTGTTCATACCAACAAAATTCACATCCAAAGATTCATTGTTATTCTCAATCAAAGTGGACAAATGCATATCATTAGGATCATAAGAAGCACTCTTAGCAGCAAACAATTTCATAAGTTCATCCATCTTTCCACTCAAAACACTAATTTCTTCGATAGCATGCACTTTTTTACTAGTAGATCTTTCGGTGTGCCATTGAGAATAATTAACCATAATATTATCTAGGAGTTTTGTAGCTTCTCCTAAGGTACTTTCCATGTAAGTGCTTCCGGCGGCCGAATCTAAAAGATTTCTAGAAGCAAAATTCAAGCCAGCATAAAAGTTCTGAAT
This sequence comes from Secale cereale, assembly GCA_902687465.1. Lineage (NCBI taxonomy): Eukaryota > Viridiplantae > Streptophyta > Magnoliopsida > Poales > Poaceae > Secale > Secale cereale. Next base: position 554,824,462 of record LR738715.1, on the reverse strand, counting down.
AATCATCCATAGATACAAACCATGTGTAGGGCAATTACGTATCATTAATTTCATTCTCTCCCAAGCTTGTGCAACATGCTCATGATCTAGTTGCCTAAAATTCATAATATCGTTTCTAAGAGAGATGATCTTAGCAGGAGGGAAATACTTTGAGATAAAAGCATCTTTGCACTTATTCTACGAATCAATACTATTTCTAGGCAAAGAGGAGAACCAAGTTTTAGCACGATCTCTAAGTAAAAACGAAAATAAATTCAATTTAACAATATTGTTATCCGTATCCCTTTTCTTTTGCATATCACACAAATCAACAAAGTTGTTTAGATGGGTAGCGGCATCTTCACTAGGAAGGCCGGAGAATTAATCTTCCATGACAAGATTCAACAAAGCAGCATTGATCTCACAAGATTCAGCAACAGTAATAGGAGCAATCGGAGTGCTAATAAAATCATTGTTGTTGGTATTGGAGAAGTCACATAATTTGGTATTGTTTTGAGCCATAGTGGCAAGCAAGCAATCCAACACACACAAGCAAACAAGAAGCAAGCGAACAAAAAACACACGGCGGAAGAAGGGCGAATAAAACGGCAAAGGTGAAGTGGGGGAGAGGAAAACGAGAGGCAAATAAATGCAATGCGAAGGATAAGGGTTTGTGATAGGTACTTGGTATATGACTTTTGCGTAAGCCTCCCCGGCAACGGCGCCAGAAATTCTTCTTGCTACCTCTTGAGCTTGCGTTGTATTCCCTCGAAGAGGAAAGGGAGATGCAGCACAGTAGCGTAAGTATTTCCCTTAGTTTTTGAGAACCAACGTATCAATCCAGTAGGAGACCATGCGCGAGTCCCTCGCACCTGCACAACGAAATAAGAACTTCGCAGCCAACGCGATAAGGGGTTGTCAATCCCTTTACGGTCACTTACGAGAGTGAGATCTGATAGAGATGATAGTTATATTTTTGGTATTTTTGGTTTAATAAAACAGCAAATAAAAGCAAGAAAAGTAAAGTAGATGTAGATTGATATGTTGAGAATAGACCCGGGGGCCATAGTTTTCTCTAGTGGCTTCTCTCATGATAGCGACATTCTACGGCGGGTAAATGAATTACTGTCGAGCAATTGATAGAAAAGCGAATAATTATGAGACTATCTAGGCATGATCATTGTATATAGGCATCACGTCCGAGACAAGTAGACCGAAACGATTCTGCATCTACTACTATTACTCCACACATGGACCGCTATCCAGCATGCATCTAGTGTATTGAGTTCATACGAACAGAGTAACGCCTTAAGCAAGATGACATGATGTAGAGGGATAAACTCAAGCAATATGATGAAAACCCCATCTTTTTATCCTCAATGGCAACAATACAATACGTGCCTTGCTGCCCCTACTGTCACTGGGAAAGGTCACCGCAAGATTGAACCCAAAGCCAAGCACTTATCCCGTTGCAAGAACTATAGATCTAGTAGGCCAAACCAAACCAATAATTCAAAGAGACTTGCAAGGATATTATGAGAACACATAAAAAGTTCAGAGAAGAACCAAATATCTTTCATAGATAACCTTAATCATAAACTCACAATTCATCGGATCTCGACAAACACACCGCAAAAAGAGATTACATCAAATAGATCTCCTCGAAGACCGAGGCGAACTTTGTATTGAGATCCAGAGAGAGAGGAGGCCATATAGATACTAGCTATGGACCCGAAGGTCTGTGGTAAACTACTCACAACTCATGGTGAGGGCGATGATGATGATGATGAAGGCCTCCGTGATGGATCCCCCTCCCGGAACAGGCTCCAAGATGGGATCTCCATGGGAATAGAAGCTACGACGGTGGAATTAGGGTTTTTCTCTGCGTATGGAGTTTCTGGGGTACGTAGGTATATACAGGAAGAAGGAGGGCATCGGGGGCCGTGTGGGCCAGCCTCGAGACAGGGGGGCGCGTCCTGGGAACGGGGGCGCGCCCCCCACCCTCGAGGGTTGGCCATTCGTCCCCTGACTTGGTCCTGACATTTCCCGAGCGTGATTTCCTCCAAAAATATCTCTCGCGAAGGTTTCATTCTGTTTGGACTCCGTTTGACTTTCCTTTTCTGCAAAACCCTGAAATAGGCAAAAAACAGCAATCTGGACTGGGCCTTTGGGTTAGTAGGTTAGTCCCAAAAATGATATAAAAGTGAATGATAAAGCCCATTAAACATCCAAGACTTCATAAATAATCGCATGGAACAATAAAAAATTATAGATACGTTGGAGACGTATCAAGCGCCAGAAAAGAGCTTGATGTCTACTACGCAACCTTCTTGTAGACTCGTGTTGGGCCTACAAGCGAAGAGTTTTGTATTACAATAGTGCATTTCCCTCAAGTGGATGACCTAAGATTATCAATCCATGGGAGGCATAGGATGAAGATAGTCTCTCTCAAACAACCCTGCAACCAAGTAACAAAGAGTCTCTTGTGTCCCCGCCACACCCAATACAATGGTAAATTTTATAGGTGCACTAGTTCGGCGAAAAGATGGTGATACAAGCGGAATATGGATACTAGATATAGGTTTTTATAATCTAAAATAATAAAATAGCAAGGTAGCAAGTAGTAAAACTGAGCCAAAACGGTATTGCAATGCTTGCAAACAAGACCTAGGGTTCATACTTTCACTAGCGCAAAATCTCTCAACAATGATAACATAATTGGATCATATAAAAATCCCTCAACGCGCAACGACGAATCACTCCAAAGTTCCTATCACGGAGAACATAAGATGAAATTGCTTGTAGGGTAGGAAACCACCTAAAAGTTATTATTTCTGATCTATCTATTGGGCTATTTCTATAAGTGTCACAAAAAACCCTAGAGTTCGTAATAAAATAACACCACATGACACACCTCAATCAACCCTAATGTCACCTAGATGCTCCAATGTCACCACAAGTATCTGTGGGTCAATTATACAACATGCATCACACAATTTCCGATTCATAATATTCAATCCAACACAAAGAACTTCAAGAGCATCCCGAGATTTCTATCAGAGAACGTACTATGAAAACGTGTACCAACCCCTATGCATAGATTACCCCCATGTCACCACGGGAATCCACAAGTTGATAATTGAAAGTGCATTATATCGACTAGAGGGGGGGTGAATAGGCGATTTTTATAAATTCATCTCTGAGGAAATTCTAACTGAGGAATTTCTTAAGCGACGAACTACTTAGCAGCGGAAAAGATACTCAGGTGCTAGACAGTAGCATGGTCATCATGATGAAATGAAAAACAAGCACAGAGTATAGGTAGTGTGTAAACATGATAAGGAGGCTGAGGACTTATGACTGAAGAAATAGGGTTGAGGAAATTGAGAAAGTATTCGGTCAAAGTCTTCAAACGGTACATATCAAGTTCAACAACACAATAATGAGTAAATGGAAGGGTTGAGGAAATAGAACCAGTAAGTTTGATGAAGACAAAGATTTGGTAAACCAGTTCCAACTGCTGTGATAGGTGTACGTCTGGCTGGAGCGGCTAGGTATTTAAACCTGAGGACACACAGTCCCGGACACACAGTCCAGGACACCAAGTCCTCACCGTATTCTCCTTGAGCTAAGGCCACACAATCCTCGCCCAATCACTCGTGGTAAGTCTTCACATGTGGCTTCCAAACCTTCACAAACTCGGTCACCCGGCGATCCACAATTCCTCTTGGATGCTCTAGCCCATTGACGCCTAACCGTCTGGAAGATCACAGTCTTCAAAGGTAACAAGCATCGGTTCCACACAGGAACAATCTCTTCAGTGATGCTCAATCACTTTGGGGTTTTAGGTGTTTGGGTTTTGGGTTTTTCCTCACTTGATGATTTTCGCTCACAGTCCTTGGAGGATGGGTTGCTCTAATGACAAGTGTCAGTTTCTCTCGGAGCAGCCAACCAGCTAGTGGTTGAAGGGGGCGGCTATTTATAGCCTAGGGAGCAGCCGGACATGATAAGACATAAATGCCTTTAAATAATAAGACCGTTAGGTAGGTGGATATTTTGGGACAGCTGGCGCATAGCACAACAGCGATCGGAATGTTGAGTATCAAATTCCTCAGGGCTATCATGCTCCTCACTTGTAGGAAATCCGCATTGGTGAATTCCTAACTCCTCAGTTAGAACAAATTCCTCAGAGACCAGAAGAACTGCGTCTCTGTCACTGAAGAAATTGACTCAACTATATGATATTTCCAATGGCTTCACTCGAAAGGATTGGGCGGTGTAGGCTTTGAGTTGAGCATCATTTGGAAATATGTTTCCTTACTTTTACCTCGACCCCCTTTAACTGTACGGTGTTTCCTATGACTCAAGAAAGAGAAAAAGAAACTATGAAAACAAAAGTCTTCACGCTTCACAATCCTCGCATGATTATCCAAGTCTTCAAGGTCACACCAATTTCTTCACTTTCAAAATCTTCAGAAAGTCTTCAGAAATCCAAAGTCTTAAGTTGAAGACATTCATTTTTAGGGGTCGACTCTCTCTGTAAATATCAAACTCCTCATAGACTTATAGACCTGTGTACACTCACAAACGCATTATTCCCTTAACCTATAAGTCTTCAATACACCAAAATCACTAAGGGGCACTAGATGCACTTACAATCTCCCCCTTTTTGGTGATTGATGACAATATAGGTTAAGTTTTCAACGGGGATAAACATATGAAGTGTAAATACTGATATTGAGGAATCTGATTGCAAGATATAGAAAAACCCCCCTGAAGATGTGCATAGTGAGGAATTTGCTTTTGAAGCAATGCACATTTGAAGAGTAGTATCATGGAGATCTCCCCCTATATCTTGTAATTCATACACGCATTTTACATATGATATGAAGAATTTGAAATGCGCATGATGAAATATGGTGACTGATGTAATTCAGCATGCGTGCATTAACATATATGAGGAAATAGCATGCAGAAAACATAGCAAAAGTATTAGATCACCATCGGGTTTAAGTTTACAACTCGATCCAACAAAGTCTTCAAAAGAATGAGAGTTGTTACTTAGAAAAAAAGCCCATATATAAAGACCCGCTTGAAGACTAACTCAAATTTCTCCCCTTTTGTCATCAAATGACCAAAAGGGACGAATACTAAGGACTAACGCCCCTGAAGAATATCATGAAGACGATGGAGGAGCGTCGATGTTGTTGGGGTCGGTCGTTGGAGCAGGGCCTACCGCAATGTCGTCCAAATCTTCATACTCGTTCGTCTCGCATGAGGAAGAATATGAGCTGGCCACCAAGGAAGGGACTTTGACTTTCTTGAATTTCTTCGCCGGAGGCTGAGACCATTCAAAGTCTTCCTTGAAGCCCATTTGCTTCAGATATTCTTCACTATAGAGGTTAGACATAACAGCCCAGGTGCGATTGAAAACTTCATGGAGGTAGTAATGGTTTTTCTTCACTGCATTATAAGTCGCAGTCATGTTATGAAGAATTGAACCAAACTGCCTCTTGACCCATTTATGGTTGCGATCGACCTTCTGATGAAGACTGAGGAGAAGCTCACGATGAGTCATCACCCTTGGAGCTGTGCCTTGAGGATTTTGCTTTGAAGCATTGGCGGTAGAGTCATGAGTGGCAGAGTCATCATTGGTAGAGTAGGATGCGGCTTTGCGGATTTGACCATCCAATGGACGAATGCCTTCATCAATGATTGCAGCTTTGCTTTTTCCATCAACTGAAGAATATGTCCGTTTGAGGACTTCAAGTGGAGGCAGATAGCTGAGATGATTCTGAAAGTCAGCCTTGTAATCAATAGAAGACCTTGTTCTGATGAATCTCATGATCCAGGGAGCATACGACTTCAGGTTGAAAGGATACAGTGCCACATTTTCCAGAGTCCTCATGAAGAAATCATGATAGTTGATGGGGATCCCATGCATGATATAGAACAACAGATTCTTCATGATGCCAACGATTTCCTCATCATTTGAGTCTTGGCCTTTGATTGGACTCAAGGTCTTGGTCAGAATTCGATAGACATTCCGAGACACATATAGCAATTTCTTCATGAGGAATTTGGTTCTTGCTGCTTCACCAGGCTTCAGCGGTTTCATCAATACTTGCATATAGTGATCAGTAAGTTCAGGTTCATGGTATACACACCGTGCACCTTTAAGGGGAGGACTGAGAGGCAGGGCCTGAAGCAATTTAGAGGTCGGTGCCTTGAAGTGAGTATTTTTTGTCATCCAGTCCAGCACCCAAGAGTTCACATCTTTAGCTTTTCCGGTGATGGGCAATGTTGCATAGAACTAAAGAATGAGATCTTCATTCCAGTCGCATATGTCAGTGCAGAATGAGAGCAATCCAGCATCGAAGAGAGTGCTGAGGACCGGCATGAAGCAAGGCAAGGATTCCATATCCACATGAGGAATATGCTCATGGTCGAAGACTTTGTCCTTTCCAAAAAGCAGTGAGGAATATAAGTTGGCTTGGCTGGCAGTCCAGAAATGCTTCCTTCTAAGACGAGCAGAGTCATATGGATTGAAGTCAGTGAAGAACACATGCTCGTGGAAGAAGTAATCAGCCTTGAATTTTTGCGTCTTAGAGAATGGATCCTTAGGCTTGGGCTGAGGATTGTCAGTCAATTTCATCACAGCCTCAGGAACCGCAGGCTGAGGAATTTCTGTTTCTGCTTCAACTGCAATTGGAGACTTCATTTTTGCAGCAGCTTTTTCATCAACACTAGTGGCTGAAATTTCTTCATGAGCTTTTTCATCAGCACTAGTGGCTGGAATTTCTTCATGGACGGAGGGAGTGGCGCGAGGTTCTTCAGAGCCCGTATGAACTTCAGTACGCTTTGGGGACTGAGGAATTTGCTGCAGCAGTGTGAACAGTGGAGAATTGGGGTGCATACTGTCCCAAAAGTCATCGTTCAGCACAGGAGTTGTGCTCCCAATGTCCACGTCTTCATCGTTGTCACTCATTTCTTCAACGCCAGCCTCTTCAGCTGTGAACTGAGGCATTGCCGATGAGATCGCTGGGGTTGAAGGGATATTATCCACTTCAATTTCTTCGTCCAACTGCTCTGAAGAAGCAGCAGAAGGAACACATTCATTTGATCCGCTTGGGATCACATATTCTTTGCCAAAAGGTATGATTTCCTTTGATGGCATGCTTGAGAGAGGAACAACATCAATGGGATTGTTCACAGAACTTGTCAATTTCTTCAGCTTCTTCGGTGCGACAGACTCTGAAGAAGCAGATGATTTCCTTTTCTTCACTGTTGCTCGTTCTGCAGCCTTTGTTTTCCTCACTTCTGATGCAGAAGGAAGAACTAGACCTGGTGTTGGTGCAAGAGGAGCAGAGGAAATTGGTGCAGTTTCCTCAGGCACAACTATTGCAGTTTGCCTGGCTTGGTCAGTTTCTTTAGGCACATCGGCTGAAGCTGCTGGCCTGGCTTGTTCCTCAGGCGCAACACTAGTGGTTGCCCTGGCAATTTCTTCAGAAGCTGGAATAGAGTCATCAGCCCTGGTCACTTCAGTTTCCTCAGTAGCCTGATTTTCATCAGTAGTACTGGCATGTTCTTCAGTGGGCTGAGCAGATGCTTCACCCTGAGGAATTTCATGTTGCGTTGGTGCTGCAACTTTTGAGGTAAATCTCTTGGTCAGATTCACGAATCTGACTTTGGCTCCTAGCAAATCAACACGATAGCTTTCAAATTCATCATTGAGGGTTTTGATTTCAGCTTGCAGCTTCACAAGTTCCTCAGTAGACATATTCACGATGTTATTCTTTAGCAATCTTTCCTTCTTGTACTGGTCCTTCTTTGCTTTTCTGGCCTGTTCAAATTTCCACTTTTCTTCACCAATAAAGGCGGCTAGCATATGATTTTGACCAGGTGTGAGATTCATCTCAGGCAAAGGAGTGTTGGGGTCCTTGTGCCATAGGTCGATAAAGTCAAGGATCACTTTGGGATCCAGCATCAATGGCACAGTGCTGCCTTTGTCTCTAGCAGCCCTTTCTTGTCTGTCTCTGATGATTTGGGCGAGTTCCTCATCATCAGCTTCGTCATCACTCGACGGCACATGGAAGGTGACTTGCTCCTTGGGAGGATTTGGTCTAGGACCACGTCCAGCAGTGACCTTGTGTAATGCCCAGGATGCGACTATATCTCCTACGTGTCGAGGCACGAGTTAGAGACATAAGCGCATTCTGGATTGATCGCAAGCGTGGTATCTTTGCACAACTCATGTAAAAGAACAGGGACGAAAGAGTAAAATAGTTGGCTTACACTCGCCACGTCACACAATGAATAAAATAGCATACATTCATCCAAATAACACAGGGTCCGACTACGGACGAAATCCAAATGAGAAAAGATACCACAAACACAAGTCCTAATCGCCCCTAATAGGAACCACTACTGATCGTCGGGATACGTAACACAGAAATGACCATGCTCTTCATCGAACTCCCAGTGAAGTTCTGATTCATCTCATGCATCGTACTCGGCTGTACCTGCATCTGGTGTGTGTTGTAATCTGTGAGTCACAAGGACTCAACAATCCCATTCCCGGGTATCAAAACCAACAAAGCCTTTAGGTGCGGAGAGGTAATAAAGTGTTTGCAGCAAGCACTAATGAAAGGATCGATATGGTTGACTAGAGGGGGGGGGGGTGAATAGGCAACTAACAATTTTTAGCTTTTCTTAACCAATTAAAATTAGGCGACAAAATAAGTTGTCTAGATAAACTACTATGAAGACAACTAATGTAAATAAGCCCAACGACTACACAAGCATGCTATAGGAATTAAACAAGTAAAGCATGCAAGAGTAAAGGTAAGAAATAACCACAAGTAGAACCGATGGAGACGAGGATGTGTTTCCGAAGTTCCTTCCCTTTGAGGAGAAGTACGTCTCCGTTGGAGCGGTGTGGAGGCACAATGCTCCCCAAGAAGCCACTAGGGCCACCGTATTCTCCTCACGCCCTCACACGATGCAAGGTGCCGTGATTCCACTAGTGGTGCCCTTGAAGGCGGCAACCGAACCTTTACAAACAAGGTTGGGGCAATCTCCACAACTTGGAGGCTCCCAACAAACCACGAAGCTTCACCACGATGGAATATGGCTTCGAGGTGACCTCAACCTTCTAGGGTGCTCAAACACCCAAGAGTAACAAGATCCGCAAGGGATTAGTGGGGAGAATCAAATATCTCTTGGTGGAAGTGTAGATCGATGCCTCCTCAAGCAATCCCGAGAAAATCAACAAGTTTGATTGGCTAGGGAGAGAGATCGGGCGGAAATGGAGCTTTTGGAGCAACAATGGAGTGGTGGGGGAAGAGGTAAGTCTTCTTGGAGAAGAAGACCCCCTATATATAGTGGGGGGACAAATCCAACCGTTATTTGAGGTTTCAGCCCGCAGAGAGCGGTAGTACCGCAACTCATGAGCGGTACTACCGCTGGCTGAGCGGTACTACCACTTGGGAAGCTGTACTACCGCCAAGGCAAAAAATCGAGACCTGATACAGCCACGGATGAAATAAATTACATCCGTGGCTACATCCGCAGGGGAAAACGGAAGTAGCAAAATGCGACACGGTACTACCGCTTAAGCTAAGCGGTACTACCGCTTAAGCTAAGCGGTACTACCGTGCGGTATGCGGAAGTAAAAAATTACTTCCGCATCCACTTCTTATACTTAGACTTCAGCGCCTGGCCCAGATACACGGTACTACCGCATGGGGACGCGGTACTACCGCGAGAGCGGTACTACCGTGTCGGCAAGCGGTACTACCGTGTACCTGTGCGGTACTACCGCTTGGCAGAGCGGTACTACCGCATGCTTGGCAGAAGATCAGTACAGAAGCCACAGAATTGCCTCAGCGAAAGAAAAACCGGTTGGACCTCTAGAGAAGCAAGGAAAGGAAGTGTGGGAGAAAGATGTGTACGTGTTGATTCTACCCAAACCTTTCCGACGCGGACCCCCTCTTAATAGTACGGCTTTCCTATTACTCAATGCCACCTACAGGGAGCAAAAAGAAAACACCGTCCTTCATAGAATCCGAGGGGCAAGCAATCGTCTTGTGCCATAAGGGAGATATACCTGTATGAGCTTACAGCACACGATCAGTTCGCAAGAGTATTGTCATCAATCACCAAAACTATTAGGGAGAAAAATGCCCTTACAACTAAGCAACTAGCTTACGAATTCAAAGCGAGATGAGAATATGTGCCAACGGTCGCCAAAGTTGATCAACAAGTGATCCTAGCTACTCACGTTCATGCATAACCCCATCGTGTTCACTTTCCGAAACCCCTTCGAAACAAGACCATCATGGTACTCACACAAGTAGTGTATTCTTAAGGATATGGTGTCAAGTTATCTACAACCGGATATTAACAAATTCCCATCTGCCACATAACCGCGGGCACGGCTTTCGAAAGTTCATAACCCTGCAGCGGTGTCCCAACTTAGCCCATCACAAGCTCACGATCTGCGGAGTCGCAACTCCATGTTGGGAAGACCCGAGTATTCTCGGAATCCCGTGCTCAAGATATTTCGACAAAGGTAAAACTAACCCAGCAAGACCTCCCGGCGTGCCGACACCCTGATACTAGCCGCGCGTATCTCGTCTCAGGCCACGACCGCATAGGTCAGCCTACAGGTATATACCAATCCTTGAGTTTCCTCGTGGTGGTCCCGTAGTCCGCCCAGTTTGGACCAACACTCATGAGGAGCACTGGCCCGGGTTGTTGATTAAGAACTCGGGTTTATAACTCCCTATGCAAGTTTTAGTTGTTAGGCAAATGTAGTACCAATGTTGGGCCTTGCTGGAAAAGCTTTAAGCAGTGCGAATTATGAAGGGAGGCCCATAAACCCCAACTGTGTTAGGAACGCAAAATCAAGGAACATAACACCAGTTTATCGGGTCCTAATGTGGCATGAGTGGAACAAAACACCAAGCAGAAGGCCAAGCCTTCCACCCATTACCAATATATATGTGCATTAATTTAATTAAGATTGTGTTATCCCAATAAACAAGTTCGAACGTGGAGCAATCTTCAAAACTTCACCTGCAACTAACAACGCTATAAGAGGGGCTGAGCAAAAGCGTACTTAGCCAATCAACGGTTTGCTAGGAAGGCGGTTAGAGTGTTTCATGGCAACATAGGAGGCTGACAAGACAAGAATAGGCATCGAGGCATAGCTAAAGAGCGAGATAACTAGCATAGGCAAAGATAGAGTTGATATCGGGGAATGGTCATCTTGCCTGGTAAGTCGTCGGTGGGATGGTAAGACGGCTCCTCAAACTCAGTCTCGACAAGATCCTCGAACTCGGTATCAGCTCCCGGCTCTACCCAACATAAGAGCACAGCAACGATACAAGATCAATCACGGTGCACTGCACAATCAACATGATGCAAGACATGGAATGCAAGTATGATGTGCGTATGCATGAGGATGTTCTCGAGCCTAAAGGAGAAGATGATGGAAATGGCTTTATCTTGGGCAACCAAGAAAGCCACAAGATAGAGGAGAAGATTTCGGTCGAAAACGATATAAAGATCATGGGAAAGGGATGCACGATTTGCAAATGGCAAGCAAAACAAGATGCAATGCAAAACTGAAGTTAACAGCAACATGGCAACTTTGGAGCAAGATTTAAATATGCTATAGCACCCAAACATGAAGAAAAAAAGGCATGGATGTGAAATAGTCATGATTCTCAACAAGTATGAACTCAGAGCATACCCAAAAACTTGCAGGAACACAATTAAACAAGCATGGCAAAATTCAATAACTTAACAGATTTCTCAGACTTGGTGAAAATTACAAGGCATGGCGGCAACAACGACAAGTAGGCATGTTTGCAACCTTGTGAAACTCATCTCAGAGCATAGCATGACATGTGCATGTAACCAACAGCAAGAAGACATGTTGTGAAGCTACTCATGCCAAGAACATGGTCATAGGATGCATAGCTATTCACATGGCAAAACTGAACTTGCTGATAACAGGCTGACAGAAACATTTTATAGCAACTTGAGAGCATGAAAACAACAAGCTAAAGCAAGCCATCATGGCAATCCATAGCATGGATATCTAGAGCATAACATATACATCAAGGAACACCCACTGGACAACTCTAACCATGCACAACAATGACGGTACCCTCATGGAAACATAGCATAAAAATTAACAGATTCAGCCTTAGCAGAAATTTAACATCACGAGGGCATGTTAACAAGATTGATGCACTCATCTCAAGACATATCATGGCATGAATATAAATCTATCATGCAGAGCACATTCCAATGAGGAAAACCCATGTTGACACCTAGCTCATATAACACATGGATTAATAGACACGAACAAGACAAAACATCATCTCATAACAAGTTCAGAAACTTATCAACCACATGCACTTTTGTAACAGGGTTAAACATGGCATACTGCAACCTAACATGCATGCAAATGCATCCATCATGAATGGCATCACAAGACGAACATTTTTACATATCATACACTCCATTTGGACCAACATGCACCAAGTTACGACCTCACGAACATGCCAATAGTTTGTTAACAGACAACTAGTGCTGAACAATAACATCACGAAGCAGTCTTGCAACAAAGATTAAGATAACTAGATGTACCCAAACATGCATGAAACTGATGCTAACATGTAGAGCACTTCGAGACGAACATTTTGATATATCAATTGCACGAAATGGAGCTACGAGCACAAAGTTACCACATGATGAAGGAGGCATGAAAATTAACGAATCCAGGGACTTAGTGGAATTTTATCCCTCCGAAAAAGTCAAACGTGGATGGAGGGATCCTGGGACGGGTCGGTGCGGGACGGGCGGAGGTGTTTGTTGGATCTCGTCCAGATCCACCGGATCCGGACGGGACGAGGACGGCGGCGGCTCACCGGAGTTGGCCACGGCGGAGACGCGCCCGGCGGCGGCGGTGGAGAAGGCCAGAGGTGGGGGAGCTTGAGGGCGCGGCGGGGGAGCTTGAGGGCGCGGCGGCAGAGCTTGGAGGCGCGCGCGGCGGCGGTGACGAAGCCGGCGGGGCGGCGGTAGACGGCCGACGGAGGAGCGGCGGGTGGCCGGCGTGCTCGCGGAAGCCGAGGCGGCGGCCGGCGGAGCTTGCGACCGACGGTGGCGCGCGTCGGCCGACCGGGGAGGACGAGGGCGCAGGGCCCCGGGTTGGCGGTGCTATGGGCCGTGGGGGTTGCCTCGGGCCCGGCGGGCTTCGGCGCGGTGGAGCGGGAGGTGGGATCCGGCGCGACTACGTGGCAGCGTCCTATTCGCCCGGGGCGGCGACACGCTGAGGTGGCAGAAGGCTATTTGCTGGGGCGACATGGCTGGGCGGCGATGGACGAGTCCGGCCGTCGGCGGACGTGTCCGGCGGCGCGGAGGAGCTCGGGACTAGGGTTTTACCCGAAAAATGGAGGGGGTGCCTTTTTATAGGTAGAGGGAGCTAGGAGTTTCCAAATGAGGTGCGATTTTTGCCCACACGATCACGATCCGACGACTGAGAGGATGGAGGTGGTTAGGGTGGGCTTGTGGGCTGTTGTGGAGGGGTGCTTGGCCAAAAGAGATAGGGGTTTCAGCCCACGTGGTTAACCGTTGGAGTATCAAACGACCTCCAAACGAGACAAAACTTGACAGGCGGTCTACCGGCAATATACCAAGACCATTTGACAACTCTCGTCCCATTCTGAGGATGTTTTTAACCCACTCACGAAACAAAGGCTTGAGAGGTGCGACGGGTGCCGTGCGAGAGAGTCGGAATCCGAATCGGACAACAGAGACGACAGAGACGATGCAACTACACACGGATGCAAGTGACAACGCCAATGCAATGCAATGCTCATGATGACATGACATGTATGATATGCACACACGCTCCACGCAAAAACACAAAATACCCAAAATGAAGGATGAGCCCAGAATGGAATTGATTAAGTCAATGATCAATATATTGCCATATAAGGAAGTTTTACATCCGGGGCGTTACAAACTCTCCTCCACTACAAAAAGATCTCGCCCCGAGATCTAGGACTGAAAGAAGGCGGGATACTCAGAATGGAGGTGATCTTCTCGTTCCCATGTAGCTTCCCGGTCGGTATGGTGTGACCACTTCACTTTCAAGAATTTGATGGACTTGTTGCGGGTCTTGCGATCAGTTTCTTCAAGGATAGCAATGGGGTGCTCACGATAAGACAAGTCTTGCTGAAGATAAAACTCTTCGAAAGGAATGGTGCGTTTAGGCGTCTTGAAGCACTTGCAAAGTTGTGACATGTGAAACACATCGTGCACATTTGCAAAGTTGGAGGGAAGCTCGAGTTTGTAGGCTAGATCACCTCTCTTTCTAATTATCTTGAAAGGGCCCACGTATCTTGGAGCAAGCTTGCCCTTGATATCGAACCTCTGAGTGGCCTTCATAGGAGAAACACAGAGATACACATGATCACCAATGTCGAAAGCCAAGTCACGATGTTTGCCGTCATAGTAGCTCTTTTGGCACGATTGCGCGGCTTTGAGATTCTCACGTATGACTTTGCACATCTCTTCGGCCTCTGAGATCAAATAATTTCCAAGGAGTTGACGTTCACCAGTCTCGGACGAGTTGAGAGGGGTACGACACTTTCTGCCATAGAGAATTTCAAATGGTGCTTTGACTGCACTTTCCTGGAAGCTGTTGTTGTAGGAGAATTCGGCAAATGGAAGGCAGTCTTCCCATTTCATACTGAAGGAGATTACACATGCCCTGAGCATATCTTCAAAAATTTGGTTCACTCTTTCGACTTGGCCACTAGTATGAGGGTGAAAAGCTGTGCTGAAGCGAATCTCGGTACCCATAGCTGACTGGAAGGAATCCCAGAATTTGGAAGTGAACAAGCTTCCACGATATGAGGAGATTACTTGAGGGATACCACGCAAGCAGACAATTCTGAAGGTGTACAGCTCTGCCAGTTGTGCTGCGTTGATGGATTCTTTCACTGGAAGGAAATGAGCCACTTTAGTCAGCTTATCAATCACCACAAAGATAGCGTCATTTCCTCGCTTGGACTTGGGAAAACCGGTGACGAAATCCATCTCAATGTGATCGAATTTCCACTCGGGAATAGGTAGAGGTTGAAGGAGTCCAGCTGGACGTTGATGCTCTACCTTCACTCTTCTGTAGACATCACACTCGTTCACGAATTGAGCAATTTATCTTTTCATGCGAATCCACCAATAGGATTGCTTGAGGTCATGGTACATCTTGGAGCTTCCTGGATGTATCGAGAGGAGTGAGTCATGTGCTTCGTTCATTATGAGCTTTCTGAGATCACCTTTGGGAACCACACTTATGTCCTCAAAGAACAAAGTGTCTCTGCCATCAATGCAATAGCACTTGTACTTGGGAGTACCCTTAGCAATACCACGTTTCACCTTCTGCACCATAGCATCACTGAGTTGGACCTCACATATTTGATCTTCCAAGGTAGGAACGACTTGAAGGTTGGCAAGAAATCCTTGCGGAACGACTTGGAGGTTGAGCTACCTGAATGATTCACAAAGTTCAGGTTGGAACGGTTTGATGATAAGACTATTGCAATAAGCCTTTCTGCTCAAGGCATCTGCAATGACATTGGCCTTGCCAGGAGTATACTCAATGCTTGGATCGTACTCTTGAATCATTTCAACCCAACGAGTCTGGCGGAGGTTATG
>LR738715.1:554786926-554806277 GCA_902687465.1 Secale cereale | reverse complement strand
AGAGAATAGCCTGATTGTGTTATCTCGAGCTGCGAAGATAACCATGTCTTCAGAAGGATGAGTTAGCTTGACCTCCTTGTTTGCACAATCAATATTTGCATCATGCTTAGAGAGCCAATCGATCCCAAGGATAAGATCAATGTCCGAGTTACCGAGAACAACCGGGGAAACCAGAAAACTGTAATCACCCACGTGAATAGCGATATCCGAAACATACAAGCTAGAATTCATGTGTTTGCCCGGATAAATAATTGATAACTCCTTATCTAGGGGTGCCGAAATGAAATCATGCTTGGCAAAGAATGGTCTTGACATGAAGCAAAGCGATGCACCAGAATCAAACAAGACTTTTGCAGGAATTGAGTTAACTAGAAGATTACCAATAATCACAACAGAAGAATTCTCTGCTTGAGCTGCATTCATCAGGTTCACTCTTGCATGCTTGGGATTGTGCTTGACAATAGCATTGCTGACAGGTGGAGGAGGCGTAAAGCGCCTCTGGTTGGTGCAGTTGTTGGAATAATGACCCTTCAGACCACATTTGTAACAAGTGACCACTCAAACTGGACGGGAAGGAGGAGCACTTGGTCTTGGAGCTTGGAACTGAGACTTGGACTGGTTGCTTGGGTTGGGTGGGTGAAAAAAATCCACGACCACCTGAGCGCTTGTTCTGATTCGGAGGACGGAGCACTGGAGGAGGTGGGAGCCAGAACTTCTGCTGCTTGGCGGCCACTTGAGAGGAAGAGGAGGAGTGAACAACATCTCTTATCCTCTTTTTGGAAGCTTCACACTTGAGCTGAGCTGCCTCTTGCTTGAGAGCCATGTTGTAGAATTGATCAAATTCATCTCGCTCGAACAGAGTGAGTGCAAGTTGGAGTTCATCTTTCAGACCACCTCGGAACTGGTAGATTTTGCTCTTGGCATCGGGGATGTCTTGCTTCACATAACGGGCAAGATTCTGACCTTGACATTGTATTGGTAGACAAACATGATGCCTTGCTTCAGGTTGCGGAATTGCTCACACATGCCTTCGATGACACTGGTAGGAATGTGATGAGAACGAAAATCACGGCAGAAGTCAGTCCACAAGATCTCACGACCCGCTCTGGAGTCTTTGTATTGTTGCCACCAATCTGCAACTTGATCTTTGAGTTGGAAAGCGACAAACTTGACATAATCCTCAGGACTGACGTTACTGCACTCGAAATGCTTCTTGATGTCTGTGATCCAATCTTCAGCATCTAGCGGATCAACACAGTAACCGAAAGACTTGGGTTGATTTGCCAGGAATTGGTTCAGAGTCGCAAAGTGAGGTTGATTGAACATATTTCCTTGGCCTTGGTTCCCTTGATTGCCTTGATTTGCTTGGAAACTCTGCATCATTTGCATGAGCATCTGAGTGTTTTAATTGGTAGCCTGCATAATCGCTCTCCATGCCTCAGACGGAGGAGGATGAGGGGAAGGTGGACGCTCTTCTTCACCCTCTGGGTTCTGGCTGGGACCTTTCTTAGGTGCCATCCTGAAGATGATGACAACCGTTAGCCGTTGAAGCAAATAATAGATAAGCTGAATCAAGGGCCTGATATTTGCAACATATAGTCTTCACAATGAACATCCGAACAAAATGAACGAATGAATTCCATAGCTTAATGGTACATCAACTTGTCGAGAAGCCACTTGGGAGAACAAAATGATAAAATAAAAACAACAAGGTAACAGATGGAACAAATACATAATAGAGGTTTCGTCCCACATGTTCGTGCTGAATGCCCCATGGCACGTGTTACAAAGGGCCTTACAATCCCCGGATCAGCAAAGCCAAGGATCCTTTAAGATGCAACCCCCTAGTGCAACAATGCCCATGATAGCCTCTCCACTAGATGTTGAACGCCAACCTCATATCATGCACCCGTTGGAAGATTACCTAAGAGCTACTTGAATCCCACCTATTAATTTCTGAAGCTTTCCGGTTATGCAATCTGGTGTTGGGGATACAGGGGAAGCACCGCATATCACTCAACTAATAAATCCTACATCCAGCTGTATCCATCTGTCAACACATAAGCAGGCACCTTCGGAAACTGTTTACCTTGGACCTTCGAAACGCAACCGCTATACTAGCTATGGCAATACCCCCGAACTATCCCCCCAGCACTGGGTGACGTCGGGGTTATCTCACCACCAGACATGCATAGAAGAGTTTTCGATGTTGGCCGCCTCTGGTATTCTAGAACTACAACGATACATTTGTGACGATAACACCTCGGAGCTCAACTCCTCGGGACACTGCCACAACCTCTATATGACAGGAGGCACCAAGAACAATGTTCTCGTCACAAAGATATTGGAATAATCCAAACAATACGAGCGTGATCCTAAAAAAATTTGGTGAAATTTTGAGAATAGTGAAGTTAAAACAACGTCAGGAGTCCTCACCAGAGCGACGAAGGGGATGAGGAGTAAAAAGAAATCCTACTCTCCGATATATATATAGGACTCAAAACATTTTGTGTGTGTGCCTAAACTCAACCGTCAGCGGTTCGATCAATCAGGGGTCTCCTAGGTCGGAGAAGGCTCTGAATACAACCTTGTAATGCCCAGGATGCGACTATATCTCCTACGTGTTGAGGCAAGAGTTAGAGACATAAGCGCATTCGGGAATGATCGCAAGCGTGGTATCTTTGCACAACTCATGTAAAAGAACAGGGATGAAAGAGTAAAATAGTTGGATTACACTCGCCATGTCACACAATGAATACAATAGCATACATTCATCCAAATAACACAGGGTTTGACTACGGAAGAAATCCAAACGAGAAAAGATACCACAACCACAAGTCCTGATCGCCCCTAGTAGGAACCACTGCTCATCGTCGGGATACGTAACATAGAAACGACCACCCTCTTCATCGAACTCCTAGTGAAGTTGTGATCCATCTCCTGCATCATACCCGGCTGCACCTGCATCTGGTGTGTGTTGTAATCTGTGAGTCACAAGGACTCAACAATCCCATTCCCGGGTATCAAAACCAACCAAGCCTTTAGGTGTGGAGAGGCAATAAAGTGTTTGCAGCAAGCACTAAGCAACTAGCTTACGAATTCAGAGCGAGATGAGAATATGTGCCAACAGTCGCCAAAGTTGATCAAGAAGTGATCCTAGCTACTCACATTCATGCATAACCCCACCGTGTTCACTTTCCGAAACCCCTTTGAAAAGAGACCATCACGGTTCGAACACATGTAGTGTATTCTTAAGGATATGGTGTCAAGTTATCTACAAACCGGATATTAACAAATTCCCATCTACGACATAACCGCGGGCAAGGCTTTCGAAAGGTCATAACCCTACAAGGGTGTCCCAACTTAGCCCATCACAAGCCCACGATCTGCGGAGTCGCAACTCCATGTTGGGAAGACCCGAGTATTCTCGGAATCCCATGCTCAAGATATTTTGACAAAGGTAAAATTAATCCAGCAAGACCTCCCGGCGTGCCGACACCCTAATAGTAGCCGCGCGTATCTCGTCAGGCCACGACCGGATAGGTCAGCCTATAGGTATATACTAATCCTCAAGTTTCCTCGTGGTGGCCCCACAGTCCGCCCATTTTGGACCAACACTCATGAGGAGCACTGGCCCGGGTTGTTGATTAAGAACTCGGGTTTATAACTCCATATGCAAGTTTTAGTTGTTAGGGAAATGTAGTACCAATGTTGGGCCTTGCTGGAAAAGCTTTAAGCAGTGCGAATTATCAAGGGGGGCCCATAAACCCCAACCGTGTTAGGAATGCAAAATCAAGGAACATAACACCGGTTTATCGGGTCCTAAGGTGGCATGAGTGGAACAAAACACCAAGCAGAAGGCCAAGCCTTCCACCCATTACCAATATATATGTGCATTAATTTAATTAAGTTATATATTGTGTTATCCCAATAAACAAGTCCGAACGTGGAGCAATCTTCAAAACTTCACCTGCAACTAACAACGCTATAAGAGGGGCTGAGGAAAAGCGTACTTAGCCAATCAATGGTTTGCTAGGAAGGCGGTTAGAGTGTTTCATGGCAACATAGGAGGCTGACAAGACAAGAATAGGCATCGAGGCATAGCTAAAGAGCGAGACAACTAGCATAGGCAAAGACAGAGGTGATATCGGGGAACGGTCATCTTGTGTGGTAAGTCGTCGGTGGGACGGTAAGATGGCTCCTCAAACTCAGTCTAGACAAGATCCTCAAACTCGGTATTGGCTCCTAGCTCTACCCAACACAAGAGCACAACAACGGTACAAGATCAATCACGGTGCAATGCATAATCAACATTATGCAAGACATGTCATGGAATGCAAGTATGATGTGCGTATGCATGAGGATGCTCTCGAGCCTAAAGGAGAAGATGATGGAAATGGCTTCATCTTGGGCAACCAAGCAAGCCAATAGATAGCGGGGAAGATTTCGGTCGAAAACGATATAAAGATCATGGGAAACGGATGCACGGTTGGCAAATGTCAAGCAAAACAAGATGCAATGCAAAACTGAAGTTAACAGCAACATGGCAACCTTGGAGCAAGATTTAAATATGCTACAACACCCAAACATCAAGACAAAATGCATGGATGTGAAATAGACATGATTCTCAACAAGCATGAACTCAGAGCCCACCCAAAAACTTGCTGGAACACAATTAAATAAGCATGGAAAAATCCAATAAGTTAACAGATTTCTTAGACTTAATGAAAATTACAAGGCATGGCAGCAACAACGACAAGTAGGCATGTTTGCAAGCTTGTGCAAGTCATCTCAGAGCATCGCATGGCATGTGCATGTAACCAACAACAAGAAGACATGTTTGTGAAGCTACTCATGCCAAGAACATGGTCATAGGATGCATAGAACACTAGCTATTCACATGGCAAAACTGAACTTGCTGATAACAGGCTGACAGAAACATTTTATAGCAACTTGAGAGCATGAAAACAACAAGCTACAGCAAGCCATCATGGAAAACAAGAGCATGGATATCTAGAACATAACATATACATCAAGGAACACCCACTGGACAACTCTAACCATGCACAACAATGGCGGTAGCCTCATGGAAACATAGAATAAAAATTAACAGATTCAGCTTTAGCAGAAATTTAACATCACGATGGCATGTTAACAAGCTTGATGCACTCATCTCAATACATATCATGGCATTAAAATAAAACTATCATGTAGAGCACATTCCAATGATCAAAACCCATGTTGACACCTAGCTCATATGACACATGGATTAATACACACGAACAAGACAAAACATCATCTCATAACAAGTTCAGAAACTTATCAGCCACATGCACTTTTGCAACAGGGTTAACCATGGCATAATGCAACCTAACATGCATGCAAATGCATCCATCATGAAGAGCATCACAAGACGAATATTTTGACATATCATACACTCCATTTGGACCAACATGCACCAAGGTACGACCTCACGAACATGCCAACAAATTATTAACAGACAACTAGTGCTGAACAGTAACATCACGAAGCAGTCTTGCAATGAATATTAAGACAACTAGATGTAACCTAACATGCATGAAACTGATGCTAACATGTAGAGAACTTCGAGACGAACATTTTGATATATCAAATGCGCGAACCGGAGCTACGAGCACCAAGTTACCACATGATGAAGGAGGCATGAAAATTAACGGATCAAGGGACTTAGTGGAATTTTACCCCTCCAAAAAAGTCAAACTTGGACGGAGGGATACCGGGACGGGTCGGTGCGGGATGGGCGGAGGTTTTTGGTTCGGATCCCGGTGGATCTCGTCCAGATCCACCGGATCCGGACAGGACAAGGACGGCGACGGCTTGCCAAAGTTGGCCACGGCGGCGACGTGCCCGGCGGCGGCGGTGAAGATGGCCGGCGGCGGGGGAGCTTGAGGGCACGGCGGCAGAGCTTGGAGGCGCGCACGGCGGTGGTGACGAAGTCGGCGGGGCGGCGGTAGACAGCCATCGGAGGAGCGGGGGGTGGCCGGCGTGTTCGCGGAAGCCCAGGCGGCGGCCGACGGAGCTTGCGGTCGGCGCTGGCGCGTGTTGGCCGGAAGGGGAGGACGAGGGCGCGGGGCCCCGGCCTGGCGGCGCTACGGGCCGCGGGGGCCGGCCTCTGGCCCGGCGGGCTTCGGCGCGGTGGAGCGGGAGGTGGGATCCGGCGCGACGACGTGGCGGCGCCCTATTCGCACGGGGCGGTGGCGCGCTAAGGTGGTGGAAGGCTATTGGCTGGGGCGACGTGGCTGGGCGGCGGTGGACGCGTCCGGCCGTCGGCGGACATGTCCGGCGGCGCGGAGGAGCTCGGGACTAGGGTTTTACCCGAAAAATGGAGGGGGAGGTGCCTTTTTATAGGTAGAGGGAGTTAGGAGTGTCCAAATGAGGTGCGGTTTTCGCCCACACGATCATGATCCAACGACCGAGAGGATGCAGGTGGTTAGGATGGGCTCGGGGCTGTTGTGGACGGGTACTGGGCCAAAAGAGATAGGGGTTTTTGGCCCACGTGGTTAACCGTTGGAGTACCTGTAGCGACCCGACCAAAATCGATCAAGTCTCTGGGCTTAAGTGTCATCCCTGGATCGGTATGCTGACACACACAGTACTCGAGGATTTATAACAGAGGTAAATCACATGTATAAAGTAACGTAAATACTATTACCTCAATCCAAAATAGCGGAAGTAACAAGGTTGTGGATTCCCATCAACACCAACGGCAAAGTTGAGTGTAGAGAGCGCAACCCTAACGTAAAACTTACTCGTCGAATAATTCCTGCAACATTAAACGTTGCAGCCATGTAGGTCAGTACATTGAATGTACTGGCAATTTCACACTCTAATGATAATGATGAACAAAGCCTACAACTACATGCATATTTGGCTAGTGGAGGCTGTAAGGTTAATGTTTTTGCGTAAAGCCAATTTTTCCCTACAACAAAGAAATAACTTTTGTTTTAACTATCGTGGTGGTTGTTAAACATTGAGAGTGTAGACACCCTCTCAATCCCAATTAAGCATCATCATTAAAACCCAACAAAATTAATTAAAGTCACATGATGAGATTCACATGATAATCCAAGTACTAGATACTCAAGACGTCCGTAACCGGGGACACGGCTAATCATGATCAGTTTGTACACTCTGTAGAGGTTTGTGCACTTTTCCCCACAAGACTCGATCTCCTCCGTTGGGGTTCTCGCACTTCATGTTGTTTGAGAAACGGATGACCGAGACACAGTCTTTCAGAAGCACTAGCACCTTACCAACGGGTGGACCGTACCAACCTACATCCCCTACATCTGCTAGTCCACCACTGTAAGAGTTCGCACGACTTATTCAACTATGCTAGAGCCCATAATAGCTTGTGGCTGCACACGGAAGTTTCTAGTATGAATAATCTCATGATCCCTTTGAGCCTGGGTGGCGGTCCATAAAAAACAGGCAATCGCTGGAATACCCAGGTGCCTCAATCCACCCAGATGTGTATTTAAGTTACCACCTTAAGTTGAACCATTAATTAACAATTCTCACATATGTCATGGATACACTTACCCAATCCACGTCTACGAGCATAGCATAACCTATTAGCAAACGTAGAAGTAACTCCCAAGGGTTTGAAAATAATAATCCAGGTAATAGGTACTACCTCATCTACTTCCCAGTCCCACATGTTATTTGATCCTACTCATGCAATGTGTTTGAGGATAAACTAATGCAATGAAAACTGGGTATTGGAAAGTATGATCAAAGTGTGAACTTGCCTTGTAATGATGATGTAGATGATTCACACTCGGAACTCGTGATAGATCTGCTCGTCACACTCCGGTCAATCTATCGTAAGCAAGCAATTGTAACCACACATAAGCAATCACTCAGAAAGATCGGACAGAACGAATAAACACTTCGGAAAACTTCGAAAACAAACGAACGACTCTTGAAACACAAAATAATTTCCAACAGTACCAAAATTATGTGAATTTGGCCTTATCAGAAAGTTTAGGTCAAGAGCTTCGATTTGCAAAAGAAACAACTAAAACGGAGTTATAAAACTCAAGTTATGATCAAACGAAGTTCAAATCTAAAACTAGTTGAATTCAAATTTTAAAATTTTCAAAAACATGTTTAAGTTGTATTACTGGAAAGAGGGGATCGTAACGAAGACGTGGGCATTGGTTTCGTCGGATTTGGACCAACTGGTAAAAAGTTATGGTCGAAAGAAGATTAGGGGCTAATCTGTAAAAGAATTAATTACAGACGGGTCACTGGCCAGAAATTAAAAAGAAAAAGAAAAGCTTAACGAACGATCGTTCGTTTTCTAGTCCTAACGGGTGAACGTTCACTAGAGAATTAGATCTAAAAAACACAAAACCAAATTTTTAACAGAAAACCAGGGGTTTTCTTATACCTAGCGGTTTGGGGAGAAAAACCGACGGAACGGGCGTGGTTCGGGCGGTTCTTCGACGGCGGATCGGGTCGGGCTTCGAAGCTCCGGCCGGCGGTGAGCTCCGGCCGGCAAGGCTGGCGACGGCGGCACTGCGCGGGGCGAAGGCGAGGCGGTGGCGCAGTGCGGTGGCGCGGTGGCGAGGGGAGCGGCGCGGCTGCGGCGGCGAGCAAGAGCGGCGGCGGAGGCGCAGGCAGCGGCGGCGGCAGCAGGCGAGGGCCGCGGTGTGCGCGATGCGAGGAGGAGAGGGGGCGGCGGGCGCTATTTATGGAGGGCGGAGGAGCTTCTTGCGGGAGAGGCAAGGGGGGTGGCGTGGCATGCATGGACGCCGAGGCGGCGGTGGAGTCCGGCGCCCGCACGCGAGGACGAGGAAGGCGGCGCGACGCGGCTGGGCTTGGCCTGGCGGGAGCTGGGCCGGCCCAGTACGGCGGAGGAGACCTTTTTTTAACAGACATAGAAAACGAATAAAAACAAAATAAATAAAATATCCTATAGGCATATTATATAACAAAATTTGCAGAAAAAGAAATCCTACAAGATGGACATTTTCCTACTGTCAAATAAAATGCCCACAAATTCTAATAACTCAGAAGGTGCTACAGTTGCAACTAAAAACCAATAAAAATCAATTTAAAATACCAAAAAGACTTAAAATTTATTTCTCTCCAATTTTCTGCTGTAGGGAATCATGTTACCCTATTTTCTATATAATTTATTTTTGGAGAAAAATAATTTGAATAAAACCCAATAACTCAAATATTGAAAATGAGTTATAGAAAATTTCAGAAAACCTCCAACTCATATTTCCTATAATTTGAAGAAGTCATTTTATCTTCTCTCGGGAAAATCATTGAGTCGCATAAAGTTTCTGAATTTGAAATATCTCGAAAAAAATTCAAGAATCCTTTCAAAACCCTTTTACATTTAATAAATGGAAGAAGTCATATTATCTTCACTCCATGGTTTTGTTTTGAAAAAAATTTGAATTCCCGGAGATCAAAATGCAAAGTGAAAGTTTTGGGAAAGTCATTTTAATCCCTCTCATTTAACTTTCATTTTTTTCAAATTTCACTCAATTTCACTCAGCACATTAAACAAGCAATCAAATCTATCTATTTATTATAACATTTCAAAATTTAGAATTTTGGGATGTTACAAACCTACCACACTTAAAATGAATTTCGTCCTCGAGATTCGGAGAGGCTAGCAAGAAATAGGTTAGGGTTTGGGGTCTTCTAGCCAATCCATTGATTGGTGTGGCCTAGGGTTCTACCACACTTAGAAGTACGGTCACGGTTCCTTCAAAACTCAAGTACTCCTTCTTTATTGTTGACAGTGTCGATCTTCTCTGATCTTTGGGTTAACTCCATCTCTGGGCTCCTTCGGTAGTGGCATAACCTTTGTCCTCAATTCTTGTGTCCTTTCATCTTGGTAAGATTCTTCTGAGACTGGCTCTTCTTAGCTGACAGGTCTGGAGCCAATACTAAACAAATATCGTTCTCTCATGGTGGTCATCAAACAGTTCAACTAGGTTCCTGTAGAAAACGGGTCTGGGCTTCATTCTCACCGCATATCCTACGGTTGGCAACGCCATGCCGTGTACAAGGAAAAAATTTCTATACCATTCTAAGTTTTAAACAAAGTTTTGACATCGTCGTCTCTCTATTATAGGTAAGTCACTCAGATTTACCATCCCGTATAATAGAGGCGAATAATAAGAGTAAGTCGGTATGATGATCAATCCATCCCGCACCCAAATCATTACCTTGTATATGGTTTAGTGAATCTCGCATTCTAACACTCGGTCATCCTCACAAGCATTGCAGAATTTCTCTTGTCAACGAACTAAGTTCGGATACAATCCATTACTTCTGCAAGCTGAACAAAACATCTATCGTTTCTTGACAACCCTTGGGTTTTGCGTAAACACCTACAAGATCGTATGCTGGTAATGTTGTACTTCTTCCAGGGGTTTTCCTTCAGCAAGAGTGTGCTTGCATTCTTGACAGGTCCTGGGGCCTGTGGGTTATGGCTCATCTCATCACTAGCAACACTTGGTCTCATCATCGGGCTGCAACTATTCAGTCTTCCAACATTCAACTTCCTTATCTCTCTTAAATCCATCCAATTTTGTTTGGTATCCCTTTCTTCTCTGGGTACCAAACTGAGCGTAATTACTCACACTCATTCTTGGGCAATCCATTCCAAGTCTGACGTAGCTAACCACTAGCTAGTGTATTCGGGTAACGGTGTTGGATTCTACCACACTTAAAATGAATAACACTAGTTTTCTTCAAAATCTCCTTCCATGCATCATGTCTTCACTCATCACTATAGAGTAACAGCTCATAAAATCCAAAATCAATACCAGGCTGCTAACTTCACCGATTCTCAACTTACTATAGTCTACTGCATTTCCATTGCAGGCTTCAACTAAACTACTTAGCACAAGTCTCCTTCTCCTTGAGACAATCACTAGCAAAGTGCACTGTTTTACTACAGCAGAAACATATTACTTCTAACAAGTCTCGTGGTTCCCATATAATTACGTAGCCTCCTTAGGTCCTCAGCTTAGGGGTTCACTTCCGACTTGTATATCCTTAACTCATACTTGGAGTCACTATTGCTCCATACTCCAGCATTACACCATCTTTAAATCCAATTGTACTTATCTCCCTCATAACCTTGGGGTAAGCATCATAAATAAACTCCAACTTATTTGTGCAAACTCTACTCCTTGGAGCAATCACTTTCCTTTCTATTGGTCCAGGGTTCACTCGGTAAGGTTTAGCTAAACAAAATGCGCTGATTCATCCATAATCCATATTCTCCTCATATCAAATCTTTTATTACTTCTTGAACCAGTATTCAATACTCCAATTTCCAAGGGTGCATGACTACAATTGCTAATATCCACATAGTCGGGTATGGTCAACATTCCTTCCATCTTTATTCCTTTGTCCTAGCTAAGGATGCTTCAGTCCCAAGGAATTGTGCAATGTGATCCTTAAAATCATCAATCTTTTGCTTCATCCTATTGGTAGTGTGCTTCATCTCCATCATCTCTGCATGCACACCACTCAGGCATTCCTGAGCGTGACGAAGTCTTGCTTCAAGTATTTCTCCAATCTGACGTACGGCCTCCATAGCAGCTTCACGAACATAGTCGAAGAAAGTTGGTCGTGGTACTCGGGAGATGAAAAAGTATTGACCCATAGTTTCTGGGCAAACTCCTTTCACACGGTGGAGATGTACCTCCACGTACCAAAGTTCAACTCCATTCTCCATGAAGGGATAACCCTTGTAAAATGCATCTCCTTCCAGGTGAATATGCTTCATCATGTCCTTCAGGATCTTTGGATAATCTTGATCGCTAGTCAGGGTCATGATGGTTTCTGGGCCTTTGAGAAAAGACTCGTAAAGGGTTGTCATCTGTAGGTATAAGAAAAAAGGGCACTCAGGACAATGTAGGTATTTCCTTGTGGTTGTTTGTCCGAGAAGGGTTTGGGGTCAACTTCTCCATGGGTTCTAGGTTTTAGTCTGGGTGAGATCACAAGAGAGGCACTCACAATCATCCAACAACTCATAGCAATGAGATTCCAAACATCTCAACTTCCATTGCTTCACGAGCTATTACAATGTTATTTCCATACTCAACTCAACATTGTAATAAAGGTGTATTCCATATTAATCTACATGCTTCATCCTAATATCTAGATCTCAACTACTCTGATCATCTTTCCTCCGATTTGTACATTCTCCGGCAAAATGCTCTACTTCCTTGCGGTGTAAACTAATGTCATTAGACAAATCTAGGGACTTCAAGGTGATTATCCTCGTTCACGAGATTCTTTGCTTCCTGGTTGGGCAGTTGTTAGCATAATGACCTAAATCCTTGCGCCGGTAACATGTGATGTGACTCAGGTCCTTTTCCGCAGAAATTGGGTTCTTCTGGGGACACATGCTCTTTATCTTCCTCGAGTTCTTCGTTCCTATCAAATCTTCTATCTTTTGTGGATCAAACTCCTCTTCTTCTGTCGGGAAGTCTCCCAGATACTCATGGTTTCCTTCGTGCAATACTGTGAAATATGTCCTTTTTCCCCACATGTATAGCAAGTACATGAGTAATATCTGTCTAGTCCTTCTCCATCAGGGTCGTCAATATCTTCCTCCATCGCGGATTCCCTTAAGGTTTCCTCGAGGACTTCTTTCATTGCTTCTTTCTTCTGCTGGATAGTTCGTTGCACCATGGGGTAAATGTGACACTGAGCAGGGTAGTGGGTAGTCCCTTCACACAAGAAACAAGTAATCTGCCTAGTTGGGCATTCTTCCGCTAGGTGACTTCCTTCACAATTAGGGCATTCATCCTTGGGCTCCTCCTGGGTGTGTCCTTTTTCTCCACAAATTCTGCAGGCACAAAGCTTGTTCTTCGGGTTGTCACCACGCCTTTGGATGAGATGGGATTTTAACAGAGTCTTCTTGAATTCTTCCCAATTTTCTGCTCTATTACATCCTTGTATGGCTTGATGCATATTCCACCATGTTGCAGCACTTTTTGTGAAGTACTGGAGAGCGTATTGAACCTCATACTTCCTTGCAACCAAATTTTTCCTGAAGTGATCCTCCATGTTTTGTATCCATAGCTCTGCCTCCGGCTGGGTCATCGTTGCAGAGAATACAAGTCTATCTTCATTCATCCTCTATTGAGTCCAAGGGTTTTGGGATGAGATTCGGGAGATGGAGAGAGCTACACTCAATACAAACAAAAGTTTTGAAAGGACGGTTTTAGTTTGTGGCCGTCAGAAAACATCAAACAAATGACGGCTCACAATCGTCGCATCTAACGCGAGTACATAACAGGGGGTTGGTCTTCTAAAGGTCAGCATCTCTTCAAAGTTGTCAACTCTTCAAATCTTCGGAGTATCCATTGTTGTAGCTTCAACACTTCCAAGGTATGGTGAAATCCTCTTTACTCCGAAGTGGTCCAAATGGTAAAGGGTGTTGTCCAACTATTTAAGGTCAAAGGGAAGATTGACAAAGCTCAGAAAAGAAGAGAGATAAGAATCCTTTTGAAAAAGATAGTTTTAGAGAAATCCTTTCCTATGGTCTGGCCAGTTTCTAGGGTCACGTCCTACAGTCAACATGTGCTCTGATACCATCTTGTAGCGACCCGAACCAAATGGATCAAGTCTGTGTGCTTAAGTGTCATCCCTGGATCGGTATGCTGACACACACAGTACTCGAGGATTTATAACAGAGGTAAATCACATGTATAAAGTAACGTAAATACTATTACCTCAATCCAAAATAGCGGAAGTAACAAGGTTGTGGATTCCCATCAACACCAACGGCAAAGTTGAGTGTAGAGAGCGCAACCCTAACGTAAAACTTACTCGTCGAATAATTCCTGCAACATGAAACATTGCAGCCATGTAGGTCAGTACATTGAATATACTGGCAATTTCACACTTTAATGATAATGATGAACAAAGCCTACAACTACATGCATATTTGGCTGGTGGAGGCTGTAAGGTTAAAGTTTTTGCGTAAAGCCATTTTTTCCTACAACAAAGAAATAACTTTTATTTTAACTATCGTGGTGGTTGTTAAACATTGAGAGTGTAGACACCCTCTCAATCCCAATTAAGCATCATCATTAAAACCCAACAAAATTAATTAAAGTCACATGATGAGATTCACATGATAATCCAAGTACTAGATACTCAAGACGTCCGTAACCGGGGACACGGCTAATAATGATCAGTTTGTACACTCTGCAGAGGTTTGTGCACTTTTCCCCACAAGACTCGATCTCCTCCGTTAGGGTTCTCGCACTTCATGTTGTTTGAGAAACGGATGACCGAGACACAGTCTTTCAGAAGCACTAGCACCTTACGAACGGGTGGACCGTACCAACCTACATCCCCTACATCTGCTAGTCCACCACTGTAAGAGTTCGCACGACTTAGTCAACTATGCTAGAGCCCATAATAGCTTGTGGCTCCACACGGAAGTTTCTAGTATGAATAATCTCATGATCCCTTTGAGCCTGGGTGTTGGTCCATAAAAAAAACAGGCAATCGCTGTAATACCCACGTGCCTCAATCCACCCAGATGTGTATTTAAGTTGCCACCTTAAGTTGAACCATTAATTAACAATTTTCACATCTGTCATGGATACACTCACCCAATCCACGTCTACGAGCATAGCATAACCTATTAGCAAACGTAGAAGTAACTCCCAAGGGTTTGAAAATAATAATGCAGGTAATAGGTACTAGCTCATCTACTTCCCATTCCCACATGTTATTTGATCCTACTCATGCAATGTGTTTGAGGATAAACTAATGCAATGAAAACTGGGTATTGGAAAGTATGATCAAAGTGTGAACTTGCCTTGTACTAACGATGTAGATGATTCGCACTCGGAACTCGTGATAGATCTACTCGTCACACTCCGGTCAATCTATCGTAAGCAAGCAATGGTAACCACACATAAGCAATCACTCAGAAAGATCGGATAGAACGAATAAACACTTCGGAAAACTTCGAAAACAGACGAATGACTCTTGAAACACAAAACAATTTCCAACAGTACCAAAATTATGTGAATTTGGCCTTATCAGAAAGTTTAGGTCAAGAGCTTCAATTTGCAAATAGAAACAACTAAAACGGAGTTATAAAACTCAAGTTATGATCAAACGAAGTTCAAATCTAAAACTAGTTGAATTCAAATTTTAAATTTTTCAAAAATATGTTTAAGTTGTATTACTGGAAAGAGGGGATTGTAACGAAGACGTGGGCGTTGGTTTCGTCGGATTTGGACCAACTGGTAAAAAGTTATGGCTGAAAGATGATTAGGGGCTAATCTGTAAAAGAATTAATTATAGACGGGTCCCTGGCCAGAAATTAAAAAGAAAAAGAAAAGCTTAACGAACGAACGTTCGTTTTCTAGTCCTAACGGGTGAACGTTCACTAGATAATTAGATCTAAAAAAACAAAACCAAAATTTTAATAGAAAACCAAGGGTTTTCTTATACCTAGCGGTTTGGGGAGAAAAACCGACGGATCGCGCGCGGTTCGGGCGGTTCTTTGACGGCGGATCGGGTCGGGCTTCGAAGCTCTGGCCGGCGGTGAGCTCCGGCCGGCGAGGCTGGCGACGGCGGGCGCTGCGCGGGGCGAAGGCGAGGCGGTGGCGCACTGCGGTGGCGCGTTGCCGAGGGGAGCGGCGCAGCTGTGGCGGCGAGCAAGAGCGGCGGCGGAGGCGCAGGCAGCGGCGGCGGCAGCAGCAGCTTGCAGCGGCGGCGGGCGAGGGCGACGGTGCGCGCGATGCGAGGAGGAGAGGGGCGGCGGGCGCTATTTATGGAGGGCGGAGGAGCTTCTTGCGGGAGAGGCAAGGGGGGGTGGCATGGCGTGCACGGACGCCGAGGCGGCGGTGGAGTCCGGCGCTGGCACGCGAGGACGAGGAAGGCGGCGCGACGTGGCTGGGCTTGGCCTGGCGGGAGCTGGGCCGGCCCAGTACGGCGGAGGAGACTTTTTTTTAACAGACATAGAAAACGAATAAAAACAAAATAAATAAAATATCCTATAGGCATATTATATAACAAAATTTGCAAAAAAAAAATAAAACTACAAGATGGACATTTTCCTACTGTCAAATAAAATGCCTACAAATTCTAATAAC
This sequence comes from Secale cereale, assembly GCA_902687465.1. NCBI lineage: Eukaryota > Viridiplantae > Streptophyta > Magnoliopsida > Poales > Poaceae > Secale > Secale cereale. Next base: position 554,790,123 of record LR738715.1, on the reverse strand, counting down.
TCAGAAGGTGCTACGGTTGCAATTAAAAACCAATAAAAATCACTTTAAAATACCAAAAAGACTTAAAATTTATTTCTCTCCAATTTTCTACTGTAGGGAATCATGTTACCCTATTTTCTATATAATTTATTTTTGGAGAAAAATAATTTGAATAAAATCCAATAACTCAAATATTGAAAATGAGTTATAGAAAATTTCAGAAAACCTCCAACTCATATTTCCTATAATTTGAAGAAGTCATTTTATCTTCTCTCGAGAAAATCATTGAGTCGCATAAAGTTTCTGAATTTGAAATATCTCGAAAAAAATATCAAGAATCCTTTCAAAACCCTTTTACATTTAATAAATGGAAGAAGTCATATTATCTTCACTCCAGGGTTTTGTGTTGAAAAGAATTTGAATTCCCGAAGATCAAAATGCAAAGTGAAAGTTTTGGGAAAGTCATTTTATTCCCTCTCATTTAACTTTCAATTTTTTTCATATTTCACTCAGCACATCAAACAAGCAATCAAATCTATCTATTTATTATAACATTCCAAAATTTAGAATTTTGGGATGTTACAGTATCAAACGACCTCCAAACGAGACGAAACTTGACAGGCGGTCTACCGGTGATATACCAAGAACACTTGACAACTCTCGACCCATTCCGAGGATGTTTTTAACCCACTCATGAAACAATGTCTTGAGAGGTGCGACGGGTGCCGTGCGAGAGAGTCGGAATGCGAAACGGACAACGGAGACGACGGAGACGATGCAACTACACACGGATGCAAGTGACAACACAAATGCAACGCAATGCTCATGATGACATGACATGGATGATATGCACACACGCTCCACGCAAAAACACAAAATACCCAAAATGAAGGATGAGCCCAGAATGGAATTGATTAAGTCAACGATGAATATATTGCCATATAAGGAAGTTTTACATCCGGGGCGTTACACCTTCGATTTCAACAGAGTGGGGCCAGTTGAGGAATTTGGAGGAGCTGAAGAACTAGCAGAGGCTCCTGAGACAATAGAGATGTCAGTTATCCTTTGGCACGTGGCGAGATGCACAGGTGCTGAGGACTTTGATGGAGCTGGAGCAGCTTGAGGAACTGGCCGTGAGGGCATTGCTGAAGTGCTTGGCTTGCGAGCAGGTTTCTTGGGCATAGCCTTTTTGGGCTTGGTAGCATAGGCTTCAGTAGCAGCAGCAATAGTGTCTTCATTGAATTTCCTCACCGCCTCCTTGGCCATCCCAGCCAACTTGGCTTGACGCTTGGCCCATTCCTTGGGAAATTCTTCACCTCTTCTAATGCTAGAGGGATCAGCAACTTGGTCAGGTGCCAATGGAGGTCTTGGGCATGGAGGGTGTACAGCGAATTTCTTCATGTACTTGGGTGTGACATAGCGATATTCCCTCCATTCTCTAGCCCATCTTCTTTCTATCCTCTGAGTGTGCACCTTGCGTTGATTCTTGGTCTCTTTGCCATGCGTGGCTTCATCAGGTGTGTAGTATTCTTCATAGATGTCATCAGGGATCTCAAACGCAGTGTTAACTTCCAATTTCTTCCCTCCCTTCTGAGGTTTATTGCCATCAGCCATTTTCTTCAGCTGAGGATTTTGAACTATTGAGGTCTCTGAGGAGGTATGCAATTTTTCTTCAAGGAATGCTGCAAATGAGTTAAGTTCATGAGAACCTAGAGATTCAACAACACACATTTGTACCCATGAACAAAGTATAGGTGCAAAGAATTTGAAGAGGTCATATGCATTTTGGGCAATATTCGCAAAAAGGAACAAGTTTGAGGAATTTGACCAGTGGTTTCTTGAAGAATTTCACTAAGCGTTCTTTGACTTAGGTTCCAAAGTTGTGAAAATTGAAAATCCACACAATTGAGGAATCTTTGAGGAAAAATGTTGCTTAGAGAAACAGATCAAGAACAAATATTGTGAGAGGTGTTTAGAGTGTGAAGATTGAAGAATAAACACCTTTTTGAGGATTTGTAAGAATCACCAGAATTGATAAGGGCGGTAAACGTAACTTTTAATTACCCTTGACGAAGAACACGACGAACTGTGAATAGTGGATTTGAAGCTTGTCAGTTCAGATCTTCCATGCCCTAACTTGGCAGAGGAAGACAAGTACGGCGGTGGCGGAGTGAAGAAATCCGCGTCTGGCATGAGTACGTCGGCGACGAGGTTGAGGCAGCGAAGCTCTTCCTCACCGGCGACGATGGAAGTAGCGGCGACGCTAGGTCTTGAGAGCTCGAGCGAGGGTTTTGGAGGTCAAGCGGAGTAAAACTGAAGAGAGGAGGGTGAGGGGGTATTTTTAGCCGTGGTGAAAAAACTATTCGCCCGAGGAAAATGGACGAACGTGCCCCTGACCCTTCTCATTCGTGCAACATGTGTCACCCACGTACAGAGAGGTGGAGATCGTGCGAGATCGTGGGTGAATAGATAAGTCTTTCAGTGGAATGTGGAACAGTTTGAGCGGCAAAAGCCAAAAATTCAGATAGGAAATTTTTTAACGTTGCGTTCACAAATTCTTCAGCTATCAAGGACACAGTGAAGATTTTGAACAAGTGTCAAATAGAACGAATATGAAGAAATTGTGAATAAATTAGGTTGAGTATAGCATAGAGGGGGAAGGGTCCGATCACATTCACTTAGCAGAAGAACAATCTTGAAGAAATAGTAATAAGTGAATGCTCTAGAGAACTTAAAACAATATATATATATATACACACATATATATACATACATATATATTTTAAATACAAATTAATGTTACTATTCATCACCCAGGGTGTAGAATAATTTATTCTTCACCCGAGGTAATCTTACGATCATTTGATAAATAAATTATATTTGAAATACAAATAGTTACATTCATATTGACTTACTGCATAAAATTTGACATAACAAACAAAATATAGGTAAAAAATTGTATTTTATGTACATTTTACACTATATTTTTACATTTATAATTTTACGTAACATAAAATATTTTTTACGATGATTATAGGTTTTCTTACGTTCTCTTTTTATGTCTAAAATAAGACAAAAATTACGAAACGTAAAATTACGGTGCATAGATGTTTAAATAGAGGTGGGTGAAGAATAACTATTCCTCACCCAGGGTGACGAATAGTCAATCCCTATATATATATATACATATATATATATATATATACATATATATATAT
>LR738715.1:554765940-554784106 GCA_902687465.1 Secale cereale | reverse complement strand
AGTGGTCCGGCGGCGCGGGGGAAGGTGGTCCGGCGGCACAGGGATGTGGCGATGCGGTGGGAGGTTGTGGTGCGGGTGTGGAGCACGGGGAGGGAGCGGGGGTGGTTTTTTTTCTTTGTGTCTACAGTTCGGTCGTGGTTAGTTTGTAGCTACAGACAGGTCGGGGGTGTTAGGAGAATAAGCTTTTTGTTAGGAGAATAAGGTCTTAAGGGGTGTTATGAGAATAGACCCACCCTATATATATAGTGAGGTGCACAGAGTCACCCACAACGGAAAGAGTGAAGACATTGCAAAGTTGAAGAATTTGAAAAATGAGGAATTTCAAAAACTGAAGAAAAACTCAAATTGAAGATTTTCAACATTTGTTGGTGGTGTAACCCACCGTATAAGAATGGTGATTTCAAACACCGCGTACAATTGTCGTAGGGCTCTGAGAATCAGTTTCTTCAGTAATTTCTTCACACTTAGAGGGTTAGTCTTCATTGATTGAAGAAAAATGTTACTTTGTGTGTTGCGCATCAAAGTCATCAATTTTGCATAAGTGTTAGGATGTGTATCATTTTCAAAGAACATTCGAAGATTCTAAGATATTTAGCTCACACCGCAACTTGCAAAATCTCTTCTCATCCAAGGGCTTAGTGAAGATATCTGCCAGCTGATCTTCAGTCTTCACGTGGTTGATGGAGATGTCGCCCTTGAAGACATGTTCACGAAGAAAATGATGACGGATCTGGATGTGCTTTGTCCTTGAGTGCTGAACTAGGTTGTGAGCAATCTTGATGGCACTCTCATTGTCACAGTAGAGTGGCACATTCTTCATATTGACGCCATAGTCCTTGAGGGTTTGCTTCATCCATAGTAATTGAGCACAACAAGACCCAGCAACTATGTACTCAACTTCAGCAGTGGAGAGTGACACATAGTTCTGCTTCTTCGAGGACCGACAAACTAAGGATCGTCCGAGGAAAAGGCATGTGCCAGATGTTGACTTGCAATCCACTCGATTACCAGCATAGTCAGAGTCAGAATATCCAATGAGATCAAAATCAGAGCCCTTGGGATACCATAATCCAAGTGTTGGAGTGTTAGCTAGATATCGAAGAATATGCTTCACAGCCTTATGGTGTGATTCCTTCGGTGTAGCTTGAAATTGGGCACACATGTAAACACTAAGCACAATATCTGGCCTAGATGCACATAGATACAATAAAGAGCTAATCATGGAGCGGTATACCTTTTGATCGAAGTCTTTACCATTTTCATCAGTGCACAGATGGCCATTTGTGGGCATAGGGATTTTGACGCCTTTGCAATCTTGCATGCCAAATTTCCTCAGAACATCCTTGAGGTATTTCTCTTGAGATATGAAGATGCCATTGCGTTGTTGACGAATTTGAAGGCCTAGGAAGAATTTCAGCTCTCCCATCATGGACATTTGATATTCTTCACGCTTCATGTAGCCAAATTCGTCACTGTAACATTCATCAGTACAGCCAAAGATAATATCGTCCACATAGATTTGACACACAAATAATTCTTCATCATATGACTTAGTGAAAAGAGTTGGGTCAAGTGAACCGGGTTTGAAATCTTTCTTCATGAGGAATTCCTTCAAAGTATCATACCACGCCTGAGGGGCCCGCTTGAGGCCATAGAGGGCCTTGTTGAGTTTGAAGACTTTGTCGGGATGCTTAGGATCTTCAAAACCTGGGGGTTGAGCAACATATACTTCTTCCTCAAGCTTACCATTAAGGAATGCACTTTTCACATCCATTTGATATAAGATGATGTTATGATGGTTAGCATAAGCAAGTAATATGCGGATAGCTTCAAGTCTAGTAACAGGAGCGAAAGCTTCATCAAAGTCAATTCCTTCAACCTGTGTGTAGCCCTGAGCTACAAGACGAGCCTTATTCCTCACCACAAGGCCATTTTCATCTTGCTTATTTCGATAGATCCATTTGGTGCCGATGATATTGTGCTTCCAAGGATCTGGTCGCTTGGCGAGTTCCCACACATGGTTGAGCTCGAACTGATACAATTCCTCTTGCATAGCTTGAATCCACTCAGGTTCCAGAAATTCTTCATCAACTTTGGTGGGCTCTGTGATAGAGACAAAAGCAAAGTGCCCACAAAAGTTAGATAAGTATGAAGCTCTTGAGCGTGTGAGATGACCTGGTGCATTGATGTCGTCGATGATTTTCTCGATCTGCACTTCTTTTGCGACACGAGGATGAGCTGGCTGACGACTTTGGTCTGGCTGAGCATTTTCTTCAGCAACAGTTTCTTCAGGAGCACCAGAATGATTTTCTTCATTGTCTGGAATGACTTCTTCAGCCAATTCTTCAGTGGGAATGATATTTTCAGTAGCTTTGAACTTTATGGATTCCTCGGGAGGTTTTTCACCTGACACAGAAGGCAGGTGCTCTCTTTGTGGGCCATTAGATTAATCAAACCGCACATCTACAGTCGCAACAATCTTGTTAAGATGATTGATGAAGATTCTGTAGGTGTGCGAGTCCTTTCCGTAACCAAGAATAAAACCTTCATGAGCTTTCGGTGCAAATTTTGAATTGTGATGAGGATCTCTAACCCAGCATTTAGCACCGAAGACTTTGAGATAACTCACATTGGGTTTCTCGTCGGTGAGTAGTTCATATGAAGTTTTCTTGAGGAATTTGTGAAGATATACCCTGTTGATGATGTGGCACGCAGTGTTGATAGCCTCAGGCCATAACCTGAGAGGCGTCTTGTATTCATCAAGCATGGTGCGAGCCATCTCAATAAGGGTCCTGTTCTTGCGCTCCACAACACCGTTTTGCTGAGGAGTGTATGGGGCCGACAGCTCATGAGTAATACCAAGTTCATCAAGATAGTCATCAAGACCACTGTTCTTGTACTCGGTCCCATTGTCACTCCGGATATGCTTGATCTTCACACTGAAATTCGTCGAGGCCCTTGAGGAAAATCGCTTGAAGATTTCCTGCACTTCATGCTTAAATGTGATGATATGCACCCATATATAACGAGAATAGTCATCAACAATGACAAAGCCATAAAGAGATGCTGCATTTGTGAATGCAGAGTAATGTGTAGGGCCGAAGATATCCATGTGAAGTAATTCACATGGACGAGTGGTAGTCATGATAGTCTTTGAGGGATGCTTGGATTTGGTCATCTTTCCAGCTTCGCAAGCCCCACAGAGATGATCTTTGAGGAATTTGACACCCTCAATTCCAAGGATATGCTTCTTCTTCACAAGCGTGTGCAAGTTCCTCATGCCAGCATGACCGAGTCGTCGATGCCATAGCCATCCTTCTGAAGCTTTTGCAAGTAGGCATGTGGCGGGCTGTGGTCCTGTAGAGAAATCAACAATATACAAGTCTCCTTTCCTAAAGCCTTCGAAGACTTTGGATCTGTCAGATTCCATGATAACAACACATCTGTATTTGCCAAAGACAATAAGCATATCAAGGTCACAAAGCATTGAGACAGACATGAGGTTGAATCCAGGAGACTCAACAAGCACGACTTTGTCCATGTGTCTATCTTTTGAGATTGCAACCTTACCTAGATCCAATACCTTGCTTTTTCCTTTGTCAGCGTATGTGATATGCTTCAGGTGAGATGGATATAAAGCAGAGTCCATCAGTAGGTTCTTGTCACCGGTCATGTGATTTGTGCATCCACTGTCGAGGACCCACTCAGTAGCTTTGAGAGAGTCATCCTGTAGAGGAATTAGTACATCTTACAACTCATATGCTTCATTGTGAAGAATATGACATCAATTTCATCAGTATGAATTTCCTCAGTAAGAGAAATATGTGAAGAATGAGGACTTGAGAAATGAATGAATCATTTCTACATGATTAGCTTGCGTCCTTTCAAGCAATTTTCAGGTCTCCAGCAAATTCTTCAGACGTTTATGATCGTCTGGAGACCTGACCCTGCATAAGAGATTAGGTCTTTTTCTTCACCACCCACATCTGTAGGGGTGGCAAAGAGTTCATCATTCGACGAGCACCAATTGATAATTGTGGCATTAAAGCAAGTGCACTTTGTTTCACAGGTGAGGGGTTAGAGTATGAATATGAGTAAGGAGAGAAATTCTTCGAGGACTTATGAACATAATGATTTGAAGAATAATTCACATATTCATAATCCTTCTTTATCTGGGAAACAGATGTGTTAGCACGATGATGATCATATGAGGAAGTTGATCCACTTGAGGAATTTGGTCCATATGAGGATTTGGATCCATATGAAGATTTTGATCCCTATGAACAATTTGATCTGGGGTTCCTATTCCTCACACAAGGTGTCATGAGGACATTCACTTTAAGACTTTCAGGGTGCCTCTTAGGGACCCAGATTTTCTTCATAGGGGGGCCATTCCTGCAGTTAGTTCCAACATATCTAGCAAATACTTCACCATTCTGCTTTTTGAATAGTTTATAGTTGGAGTCAAATGACTCATCAGAAGAAAGTGAAGTTTCAGAAGTAAAGCCAGATAAGGTAGATGGATCTACTGGAGGTCCTTTTGCAGCAACCCATGAGGGATACTGCTTAGGTTTCTAGTAGGTCCCATCAACATTGAGTTTCCTCTCAAAGGAAGTACCCTCTTTCATAGGGTTCTTGTTCAGAATATGCTTTTTAAGCACATCACAAAGAGTCTGATGACCTTTGAGGCTTTTGTACATGCCTATCATATACAATTACTTCAACCCTGCATTTTCGTCAGTAGCATCAGTGTTTTCCTCAGTTGAGGAAATTGTCAGCACAGAGATAGTTGAATAATTTGTAACAGTAGAAGCATTTGAACTTTCAGGTGAAGAATTTGCAGTTTCACGTTCAATGCATTTAAGGCATGGGGGAATGAATTCGTCCCGAGCAGCGCTGATCTGTTGAGCAAGCAATGAATCACGTTCCTTCTGAAGATCTTCATAACTCTCCCTTAGCTTCTCAAGATCTTGCTTTCTTTGAAGAAATTCATAGGGAAGCTTCTCATGATCAGATAAGAGAGTTCTATGATTATCCTGAAGGTTATCATACTTGGACTGAAGTCTTTGAAGATTTTCAGTCAAGATTTTAGATCCATCCATTTCTTCACCCAACATATCATCGCTCTCATTAAGCATATTATGAGCTTTTTCAAAGGCTCTTTGTTGTTTAGTGGAAAGGGATGCAAGTTTGGCATAGCTGGGTCCAAATTCATCACCAGATTCATCATCACTAGACTCAGATAGATAGCATTCAGTTACCTTGGCACCTTTTGCCATAAGGTAGGGTGCAGAAGATGATGATTCCGGCTCGAAAGTCATCGCCTTGAGAGATTCTTTGAAATCCTCAAACCAGGGATCGTGACGGGTTCGATGACCTTGATAGACCTCAGAGAGACGGTACCAGATAAGCTTCGCATGACTGAGATGCATGACGTTCCTGAACTGATTTTGGGACAAACAGGAACAGATGACATCCTTCGCGGTGAGGTTGAGTAGAGTGTACTTGCGAATATCATCAGCATTTGCCATCTTGCATAGATCGGTAAGACCAATCTCAGTGACGGTCCACAGTTCACTGTTCATCACCATGAGGCGCTTCTTCATCATGGCCTTCCACTTGGGATAGTCATGACCATCAAAGATTGGGCATGTCACAGTCTTCATTCCTATGGTCGACATAACTATAACTCCAGGAGGTTAAACCCAAATCACACAAAACAAGGGAGTACCTTGCTCTGATACCAATTGAAAGTGTGTTATATCGACTAGAGAGAGGTGAATATGCGATTTTTATAAATTCGTCTCTGAGGAAATTCTAACTGAGTAATTTGCTAAGCGACGAACTACTTAGCAGCGGAAAATATACTCAGGTGCTAGATAGTAGCATGGTCATCATGATGAAATGAAAAACAAGCACAAAGTATATGTAGTGTGTAAACAGGATAAGCAAGCTGATGTCAGGACCCCGATCCTAAGTCACACCGATCTAGCTGTAACACGTCATATCACTTTGCGGCCTCACGCACGGTAACCCCACGGGTGCCACCTTACCTGGCCCGGGACCGTTTGCGCATTTTGGCACACGTATATGACAGTGTCGCTAGCATCCATATGACAGAGAACCCGGGCCGACATGGCTAGTTATAAACCAAAAGTGGCACTAAATTACAGAGACATGCATCCATGACCCAGCAACGAATGTGTCGGTCATCAACATATGAACCCAAGTCGTAGCAAGCTGCATGGACTTAAAGGAACAACGCGTGACATTTCCCCTAAGGGACAGACACAGGAACGAAGAAGGACACATGCCGGCCAGCCTACGTGTTCCGAGCAGTAGCAGGCTACCAAGTCTCATTGGAGACACTAGGAGGCATTTCCCTGTAAGATAGGCTACCAAAGGAAAACAACTAGGTGTCGGATCCCACACATACCAAGCATTTCAATCATACACGCAATATGCTCAATATGTGCAAATACAACATTGCATCACAACAGAACTCTATTACTCAAAGTACTTTATTTAAAAGGCTCCAAGAGCCATACATAACATATCCATACAGGTAGGGGTCACATGACCCAACACTCAAGTCATACAGTCATACAAGCACAAGCGGAAGCTACATGTCTGAGTACAGACAACTTAGAAAATAAAACAGGCTTGGTGTAGCCTGACTATCTACAAGGCCCTTCACAAGCTCCAGATCTCCGTCTGGGTGTCAAGCTACTCGTCGACGTCAACGTCTATGTAGAACCCATCAACAGGGGCAGGGTTCTCCTCTGCAACAGTTATTAAGCAAACATGAGTACAAAGGTACTCAGCAAGTCTTACCACAGAACCTATCATACATGCAAAATTATCAAGGGGGTAGTGGAGTTCATAGCAGAATGCTAGCTTTGACCTTGGCTATCCTATACTACAACTCTCAACAGATTGCAAGATGTTATTACGAACACGAGTCCACTACTCACCACATCAATACACTACCGAGGATCCTCTTCCGTCATCCTACGGAAGGGCCATCCATGGCACTCACGCTTATCTTGAGGCTTTTAGTAGTATCCATCAACTTGTCTATGAACTGTAAGAGCAACCAAGTAGTCCGTACCGCGAACAACGGCTATTCGAATAGTTTGATAACCCTGAAGGGGTGTACTTCTTCACACACGCTTTCATCACTTATCGCCGTTTACTCGGCGTGTACTCGACAACCTTCAAGCGGAAGCCCAGCGGGGGTGTCGGCCACGACCTGACTAACTACTCAAGTCTCTCGTCCAGGTTTATCGCCTATTTGGGTTCCATCCGTGGGGAGATCCGGCCGGGGTGTCGCTCACGGCCCCAAACGATGTGTTCAGGGTTCCCGGGTCACCAAACGGGCAACCGGTATACCGTGCCACGTACCTATCGCATCACAACCCACCCCGAGGGTCAGCGTTGTGCACGACCTCCAGTAAGCTATAAACACCAGAAACTAGTTGCAACTCCTGGACAGAGATCGAGGGTAATTAATAAGCCGAGAGGGTCCATTGGTTTCGGGCCCAATGCATGGTAGTAACTGCAACTTGAACCACACATACAGATCTCAGGTCCTATGGACGATTCCAATGAAACAACCCACCATGTACTCCTACATGGCCTTTCATCGATACCTTTACCAAGCGTATTCCACACTTCCTTCTCCTTACCGGTATGATCATTTCACTCTGATCCATCACCCAGATGAACCAGACCAGACACAACTCTAAGCATAGCAGGCAACATAAACAAATAGCATGGTGGATCACACATCACATGGCTCAATCAACTCCTACACATGCTAGTGGGTTTCAACTATTTACTGTGGCAATGACATGTCATGCAAGGGATAGGGTTCAACTACCGCAGCAAGTAGCAGTTCACACGCTGTTGCCTTAATGCAGTAAAAGAGAGCAGGAGCGAGAAGATTGGGTTTGTATCGGAATGATCAATGATTGCTTGCCTGACAAAGTAGTTGTCGGGTACTGCTCTTCAACTGGATACGCATCAGTATCCTCGGGAGCAGGACCTAACACAGAGAATACCGGCGATACAATCATTAACAAACAAATGCAACAATATGATGCATGCTCATGACATGGCAAGATGCATGTGTGTTGGCTAATGCAACTAATACCAGAAGGGTTTGAACCTATTTGAATCAAAGATTCAAATTGGAGTTCAAACTATTATTTAAATAAGTGCATTATCATGTTTTTGATGTATACAGCAAGTTAACTTGTTCAAACATGCATGAAACCAGTGCCATTAGAAAGATTGGATTTTTCTGATCATTTTTCATATATAAATCTTTTCCATCTGAGCTATGGTTGATTTTATATGATTTTTAGAAGTTTTGGGTATTTTCTGGAATTTCCTGAATTATTTATAAATCTAAAAATCCCAGAAAAACCTTTACTGCGTCAGCATGACATCATGCTGACGTCAGTCAGTCAACAGGGCCAGTCCAAGTCAAACCTGACCAGTGGGACCCACTGGTCAGTGTCACAGCTAATTAACTAAGTTAATTAGAGTTAAACTAAAACTAATTAGCTGTCAGTGGGGCCTGGGCCCACGGGTCAGTGACTAAACTAATTAACTAAATAAATTAACAGAAACTTAAATAAACTAACTAATTAGCCAAAGGTGGCCCACACGTCAGTGACCCAGGGGTAGTCAACCGCCTGGTCAAACAAGTCAAAACCCGCCGGCGACGTGACGCCGGCGAGGCCAAGTGCGGCGGCGTGCTTCGGAAATCGCCTACGGGGCACGGCTCGAGCTGCGGCTAGGCGCGTTGGAAAGCTCTTGTCATGGCGCGTCGAATGGTGGTGGTCGCCGGACCTGGGGTGGCCGGAGACGACGGCAACAAGCTCGACGGCGGCGACCGGCGTCGGGCGTGTGTGGAGATGCGGCTGCAGGGGCCTAGGCGATGCGTGCGTAGCACCTTTCGCATCTACGCACTGCGGTGAGTGTGATGGACGGGTGCCAGTGACCAAATGGTCACCGGAGCATCACCGGCGGCGAGCACGGCGGTGGTGCGTGCAGGTGAGCTTCGTGCGGTGCGTTCCAGGGCAAAAGAGAGCCAACGGAGAGGGGGAGGACGAAGCTGGGCTCACAGGGGTTGCAGCAGGCGCCGGAGCGAGCTCGGGGGTGGTCGGAGCTGAGCGGGACGGCGAGGGGGATCTCCGCGGCCGGAGTTTGGGAAGAAGAGGTCGGGGGCGTCTCCAGGGCGGGCGAGCGCTCGGGGCTTGGCCTGTTCGAAGCAGTCGAGGACGGCGGAGACGACGGACACCAAGGCGGGGCTCAGGGACGACGGTGGGCGCGGCTTCTACGACGGTGCGAGCACGACGGCGTCGGCCATGGCGCGGGGAGAGCGAGGGAGAGGAGCCGGGGAGAGAGAGAGGTGTCTGCGAGGTCAGGGGCGATGTGTGCGACCGAACCAGGCTTCCAGGGCGGCGAGGGGAGGAAGCAGGGCGGCGGGCAGCTGCGGGGCGCGCGGAGCGGTCGCCGTCGAGCACCTGCCTGCCTGCCTGGCCGAGCCAAGCAGCTCGCTGGAGCGGCAGCTGGGCTGGGCCGGCAGGTGGGCCGGGTGGGGCGCCAGGTAAGTTTCTTCTCTCTCTCTTTTTCCTATTTTCTTTTCTGTTTCATTTCTTTTGCAGCTTTGTTCAATTAATAAAAATGCTAAAACATTTTTATAACTCATGAAACTTGTCATACCCACTGTATATAATATGAACAGTAGGAAACATTATAGTTCATGATTATTTGAGCATTTAAAATATTTTAAAGTATTTAAATGCCCAAATACAAATACCATATGATTTAACCCACAGCCCTTGAGTGTCCTAGAAAAATGTGCACCTCTTTTGGCAGAGGTTTAAGACCAAGGCAGAAATGATGAACATTTTTGAAGGGCATTCTGGGTACATTGGAAAATATTTTAGCAAACCCTAGTTGTTAGGAGAGGGGTGCTGGGGTTTCTGTCATTCCCATTTCAAATTTCTTTGAAAAGTAAACATGATGCACACACCAACTAACCCTAATGCAAGTGCTAACTAGGGATGTGACAGCTGAAGACTGATGACTGAAGAAATAGGGTTGAGGAAATTGAGAAAGTCTTCAGTCAAAGTCTTCAAACAGTACAGATCAAGTTCAACAACACAAGAATGAGTAAATGGAAGAGTTGAGGAAATAGAACCAGTAAGCTTGATGAATACAAAGATTTGGTAAACTAGTTCCAACTGCTGTGACAGTTGTATGTCTAGTTGGAGCGGTTAGGTATTTAAACCTGAGGACACACAGTCCCGGACACCCAGTCCCGGACACACAGTCCAGGACACCAAGTCCTCACCGTATTCTCCTTGAGCTAAGGACACACAGTCCTCGCCCAATCACTCGTGGTAAGTCTTCACATGTGACTTCCAAACCTTCACAAACTCGGTCACCCGGCGATCCACAATTCCTCTTGGATGCTCTAGCCCATTGACTCCTAACCGTTTGGAAGATCATAGTCTTCAAAGGTAACAAGTGTCGGTTCCACACAAGAACAATCTCTTTAGTGATGCTCAATCACTTTGGGGTTTTAGGTGTTTGGGTTTTGGGTTTTTTCTCACTTGATGATTTTCGCTCAAAGTCCTTGGAGGATGGGTTGCTCTAATGACAAGTGTCAGTTTCTCTCGGAGCAGCCAACCAGCTAGTGGTTGAAGGGGGCGGCTATTTATAGCCTAGGGAGCAGCCGGACATGATAAGACATAAATGCCCTTAAATGATATGACTGTTAGGTAGGTGGATGTTTTGGGAGAGCTGGCGCATAGCACAGTAGCGGTCGGAATGTTGAGTATCAAATTCCTCAGGGTTATCATGCTCCTCACTTGTAGGAAATCCTCACTGGTGAATTCCTAACTCCTCAGTCAGAACAAATTCCTCACAGGCCAGAAGAACCGTGTCTCTGTCACTGAAGAAATTGACTGAACTGTATAAGATTTCCAATGGCTTCACTCGAAAGGATTGGGTTGTGTAGGCTTTGAGTTGAGCATCATTTGGAAATATGTTTCCTTACTTTTACCTCGACCCCCTTTAACAGTACGGTGTTTCCTATGACTCAAGAAGGAGAAAAAGAAACTACAGAAACAAAAGTCTTCACGCTTCACAATCCTCGCATGATTATCCAAGTCTTCAAGGTCACACCAATTTATTCACTTTCAAAATCTTCAGAAAGTCTTCAGAAATCCAAAGTCTTCAGTTGAAGACATTCATTTTTAGGGGTCGACTTGCTCTGTAAATATCAAACTCCTCAAAGACTTATAGACCTGTGTACACTCACAAACGCATTAGTCCCTTAACCTATAAGTCTTGAATACACCAAAATCACTAAGGGGCACTAGATGCACTTACAATAACCAAAACATACATCAAGTGGATCAATAGAACACCCCATTTTCACCATGGATATCCCATCGCAAGACATACATCAAGTGCTCTCACATCCAAAAGATTCAATCTGTCAAAACAAAACCTCAAAGCAAATGACTCAATTCATCACAAGGTATAGAGGGAAGAACACCATAAGATCCAACTAAAATAACAAAGCTCACGGTATATCAAGATCAGGCCAAATCAAGAACACGAGGGAGAGAGAGAGATAAAACACATAGCTACTGGTACAAACCCTCGGCCCCGAGGGTGGAATACTCCCTCCTCAACAGGGTCCCAAGAGGTTTTCGTGGCTAGAGAGGCTTGTAGTGGGGGAACTTTCGATCTAGGGTTCTTTTCGGAGGTTTTGGTATTTATAAGAATTTTGGCGTCGGTCTCACATCAAGGGGGTGCTCGAGGAGTCCACAAGTCGTGGGCACCCTCCCTGGGGGTAGGGCGCGCCCCTAGGCTTGTGGCCTCCTCGGTGACTTCCTGGCCCACCTCTGGTGCTTCGGGGGTCTCTTTTGGTCCATAAAAAATCACCGTAAATTTTCAGCCCATTCCGAGAACTATTATTTCTGCACAAAAAACAACACCATGGTAGTTCTGCTGAAAACTACGCCAGTCCGGGTTAGTTCTAATATAATCATACCAAAACCATATAAAATTGTTGTAAACATGGCATGAATACTTCATAAACTATAGATACGTTGGAGACGTATCAACGTGCAACAAAGAATCACTCCAAAGTTCCTATCGCGGAGAACATAAGATGAAATTTCTGGTAGGGTACGAAACCACCTCAAAGTTATTCATTCTGATCGATCTATTGGGCTATTCCTATAAGTGTCACAAAGCCCTATATTTCGTACTAAAATAACACTATATGACACGCATCAATCAACCCTAATGCCACCTAGATACTCCAATGTTACCACAAGTATCCATGGGCCAATTATATGATATGCATCACACAATTTTAGATTCATAATATTCAATCCAACACAAAGAACTTCAAGAGCATCCCGATATTTCTGTCGGAGAACGAAATATGAAAACGTGTACCAACCCCTATGCATAGATTACCCCAATGTCACCACGGGAATCCACAAGTTGATAACCAAAACATACAGCAAGTGGATCAATAGAACATCCTATTGTCACCGCGGATATCCCATCGTAAGACATACATCAAGTGCTCTCACATCCATAAGATTCAATCCGATATAAAAAACCCTCAAAGGAAAAGATTCAATTCATCACAAGGTAGAGAGGGAAGAACAACATAAGATCGAACTATAATAACAAACCTCGCGGTACATCAAGATCGTGCCAAATCAAGAACACAAGAGAGAGAGAGAAGGAGAGAGAGAGAGAGAGAGAGAGAGAGAGAGAGAGAGAGAGAGAGAGAGAGAGAGAAAACACATAGCTACTGGTACAAACCCTCAGCCCCAAGGGTGGACTACTCCCTCCTCATCATGGTGGCCACCGGGATGATGAAGATGGCCTCCGGTGATGATTTCCCCCTCCGGCAAGGTGCCAGAACAGGGTCCCGAGAGGTTTTTCGTGACTATAGAAGCTAGCGGCAGTGGAAATTCCGATCTAGGGTTCTTTTCAGAGGTTTGGGTATTTATAGGAATTTTTGGCATCGGTCTCACATCAGGGGGATGCTCCATGGGCGCGCCCTAGGGGGCGCATCCTAGGCTTGTGGACTCCTCGTCCACTTCCTGGTCTGGCTCCGGTGCTACGGGGGGTCTCTTTTGGTCCATAAAAATCACCATAATTTCAGCACATTCCGAGAACTTCTATTTTTGCACACAAAACGACATCATGGTAGTTCTGTTGAAAACACCGTCAGTCCGGGTTAGTTCTAATAAAATCAGACCAAAACCATATAAAATTGTTGTAAACATGGCATGAATACTTCATAAATTATAGATACGTTGGAGACTTATCAGGGTACAAGTGGATGAGTAAAGCACTATCACCAATATGAGATATCTGAAGGAAATATGCCCTAGAGGCAATAATAAAGTTGTTATTATATATTTCCTTATATCATGATAAATTTTTATTATTCATGCTAGAATTGTATTAACCGGAAACTTGATACATGTGTGGATACATAGACAAAACATGTTGTCCCTAGTAAGCCTCTACTTGACTAGCTCGTTAATCAAAGATGGTTAAGTTTCCTGACCATAGAGATGTGCTGTCATTTGATGAACGTGATCACATAATTAGGAGAATGATGTGATGGAGATGACCCATTTGTTAGCTTAGCATATTGATCGTTCAGTTTTATCTCTACTGCTTTCTTCATGTCAAATACATATTCCTCCAACTATGAGATTATTCAACTCCCGAATACCGGAGGAATGCCTTGTGTGCTATCAAATGTCACAACGTAACTGGGTGATTATAAAGATGCTCTACATGTATCTCCGAAGGTGTTTGTTGGGTGGGCATAGATCGAGATTATGATTTGTCACTCCGAGTATCGGAGAGGTATCTCTGGGCCCTCTCGGTAATGCACATTATAAAGAAGCCTTGCAAGCATTGTGACTAATGAGTTAGTTGCGGGATGATGTATTGCATAACGAGTAAAGAGACTTGCCGATAACAAGATTGAACTAGGTATGAAGATACCGATGATTGAATCTCAGGCAAGTAACATGCCGATGACAAAAGGAATAACGTATGTTGTCATTACGGTTTGACCGATAAAGATCTTCGTAGAATATGTAGGAACCAATATGAGCATCCAAGTTCCGCTATTGGTTATTGACCAGAGATGCGTCTTGGTCCTGTCTGCATAGTTCTCGAACCCGTAGGGTCCACACGCTTAACATTCGATGACGATTTGTATTTTGAGTTATGTGTTTTTGGTGACCGAATATTGTTCGGAGTGCCGGATGAGATCACAAACATGACGAGGAGTCTTGAAATGGTCGAGAGGTAAAGATTATTATATTGTATGATGATATTTGGACACCAGAAGAGTTCCGAGGGGTACCAGGTACATATCGGAGTACCAGGGGGTTACAGGAACCCCCCGGGGGAAAGTTATGGGCCACATGGGCCATAGGGGGAGGCAAAGCTGCCATAAGGGGTGGCACACGCCCCCCCATGGGGAGTCTGAATTGGACTAGGGAAGGGGGCGGCGCCCCCCTTTCCTTCTCTTACTCCCTCTCCTTCCCTCTGTCTCCCTCTAATAGAAGGAATAAGGGGGGGGGGGCGAATCCTACTTGGACTAGGAGTCCAAGTAGGACCCCCCCCCCCTCACTTGGGGCACGCCTAGGGCTAGCTCCCTCCCCCTCCCTCCTTTATATACGCGGGGACGGGGCGCCAAGAACACACATAAATTGTTCCTAGCCCTGTGCGGTGCCCCCTTCCACAGTTTGCTCCTCTAGTCATATTGTCATAGTACTTAGGCGAAGCCCTACACGGATCACTTAACCATCACTGTCACCATGCCGTCGTGCTGAGGAAAATCTCCCTCAACACTTTGCTACATCAGGAGTTCAAGGGACGTCATCGAGCTGAACATGTGCTGAACTTAGAGGTGTCGTACGTTCGGTACTTGATCGGTTGAATCGCGAAGACGTTCGACTACATCATCCGCGTTAAACTAACGCTTCCGCTTTCGGTCTACGAGGGTACATGGACACACTCCCCCCTTCTTGTTGCTATGCATCTCCTAGATAGATCTTGCGTGAGCGTAGGATTTTTTTTCTGAAATTGCATGCTACGTTCCCAACATGGGCATCATGAGCTAGGTCTATGCGTAGATGATATGCACGAGTAGAACACAAAGGAGTTGTGGGCGGTGATGTTCATACTGCTTACCACCAACATCTTATTTTGATTCGGCGGTATTGTAAGATGAAGCAGCCCGGACCAACATTACATGAACGCGTTCATGAGACCGGTTCCACCATTACGTGCAACTTGCTTGCATAAAGATGGTTGGTGGGTGTCTGTTTCTCCTACTTTAGTTGAATCAATTTGACTACGGCCGTTCCTTGTTGAAGGTTCAAACAACAAACTTGATAAATCACCATTGTGGTTTTGTGCCATAGGTAAGAACGGTTCTTGCTAGAAGCCCGTAGCACCCACGTAAAACTTACAACAACAAAGTAGATGACGTCTAACTTGTTTTTGCAGGGCATGTTGTCATGAGATATGGTCAACACGTGATGAGTTCTACGTTATTGTATGAGATGATCATGTTTTGTAAATTATTGGCAACCGGCAGGAGCCTGATGGTTGTCTCTTTATTGTATGGAATACGAGCGCCATGTAATTGCTTTACTTTATCACTATGAGTTGGCTATAGTAGTAGAAGCAATAGTGGACGAGACGATCATGATGCTACATGAAGATCAAGGTGTCAAGCCAGTGACGATGGAGATCATGACGGTGTTTTGGAGATGGAGATCAAAGGCACAAGATGATGATGGCCATATCATGTCACATATTTTGATTGCATGTGATGTTTATCTTTTGTGCATCTTATTTTTCTTAGTACGGCGGTGGCATTATAAGATGATACCTCACTAAAAATTTCAAGGTATAAGTGTTCTCCCTGAGTATGCACCGTTGCAACAGTTCGTCGTGCCAAGACACCACGTGATGATCGGGTGTGATAAGCTCTACGTTCACATACAACGGGTGCAAGATAGTTTTGCACGTGCGGAATACTTGGGTTAAACTTGACGAGCCTAGCATGTATAGACATGGCCTCGGAACACTGGAGAATGAAAGGTCAAACGTGAATCATATAGTAGATATGATCAACATAGAGATGTTCACCATTGAAAACTAATCCATCTCACATGATGATCGGACATGGTTTAGTTGATTTGGATCACATGATCATTTGGATGACTTGATGGATGTCTATCTAAGTTGGTTAGTAATATGATTAATTGGACTTAATTTATCATGAACTTAGTCCTGATAGTTTTGTATATCTATGTTGTAGATCAATGGCCCGTGCTACCGTTCCCTTGAATTTTAATGTGTTCCTAGAGAAAGCTAAGTTGAAAGATGATGGTAGCAACGACAAGGACTGGGTCCGTAACTTGAGGATTATCCTCATTGCTACACAGAAGAATTATGTCCTTGATGCACCGGTAGGTGAAAGGCCTGTTGTAGGAGCAACTGTTGATGTTATGAACGTGTGACAAACTCGATCTGATGACTACTCGATAGTTCAGGGTGCCATGCTTTACGGCTTAGAATCGGGACTTCAAAGACATTTTGAACGTCATGGAGCATATGAGATGTTCCAAGAGTTGAAATTAATATTTCAAGCAAATGCCCGAGTTGAGAGATATGAAGTCTCCAACAAGTTCTATAGCTGCAAGATGGAGGAGAACAATTCTGTCAGTGAACACATACTCAGAATGTCTGGGTACCATAACCACTTGACTCAGCTGGGACTTAATCTTCTGGATGATAGTGTTATTGACAGAGTTCTCCAATCACTGCCACCAAGCTACAAAGGCTTTGTGATGAACTATAATATGCAAGGGATTGAGACGACAATTCCCGAGCTCTTCGCAATGCTCAAAGCTGCGGAGGTAGAAATCAAAAAGGAGCATCAAGTGTTGATGGTTAACAAGACCACTAGTTTCAAGAAAAAAGGGAAAGTGAAAGAAGGGGAACTTCAAGAAGAATAGCTAGCAAGTTGCTACTCCCAGGAAGAAACCCAAGTCTTGATCCAAGCATGAAACTGAGTGGTTCTACTTCAAAGGGACTGGTCACTAGAAGCGGAACTGTCCGAAGTATTTGGTGGATAAGAAGGATGGCAAAGTGAACAAAGGTATATTTGATATACATGCTATTGATGTGTACCTTACTAATGCTCGTAGTAGGGCCTGGGTATTTGATACTAGTTCGGTTGCTCATATTTGTAACTTGAAACAGGGGCTACGGATTAAACGAAGATTCGCTAAGGACGAGGTGACAATGTGCATGGGAAATGGTTCAAAGTCGATGTGATCGCCGTCGGCATGCTACCTCTACGTCTACCTTAGGGATTAGTTTTAGACCTAATTAATTGTTATTTGGTGCCATCGTTGAGCAAGAACATTATATCTGGATCTTGTTTGATGCGAGACGGTTATTCATTTAAATAAGAGAATAATGGTTGTTCTAATTTTATGAGTAATATCATTTATAGTCATGCACCCTTGAAGAGTGGTCTATTTTTGTTGAATCTCGATCGTGGTGATACACATATTCATAATATTGATGCCAATAGATGCAAAGTCGATAATGATAGTCCAACATATTTGTGGCACTGCTGTTTAGGTCATATTGGTGTAAAGCGCATGAAGAAACTCCATGAACATGGGCGTTTGGAATCACTTGATTATGAATCATTTGATACTTGCAAACCATGCCTCATGGGCAAGATGACTAAGACTCCGTTCTCCAGAACAATGGAGCGAGCAACTGACTTATTGGAAATAACACATACCGATGTACGCGGTCCGATGAGTGTTGAAGCTCGCGGCGGGTATCGTTATTTTCTGACCTTCACATATGATTTGAGTAGATATGGGTATATCTACTTGATGAAACACAAGTCTAAAACATTTGAAAAGTTCAAAGAATTTCAGAGTGAAGTAGAGAATCATCATAACAAGAAAATAAAGTTTCAACGATCTGATCGCGGAGGCGAGTATCTGAGTTACGAGTTTGGTCTTCATTTAAAACAATGTGG
>LR738715.1:554745178-554760155 GCA_902687465.1 Secale cereale | reverse complement strand
AGGGTACGTAGACACACTCTCCCCTCTCGTTGCTATGCATCTAGTAGATAGATCTTGCGTGATCGTAGGAAAATTTTGAAAATACTACGTTCCCCAACAGTGGCATCATGAGCCAGGTCTATGCGTAGATGATATGCACGAGTAGAACACAATGAGATTGTGGACGATACTAGTCATACTACTTACCAGCATGTCATACTTTGCTTCGGCGGTATTGTGAGATGAAGCGGCCCGGACCGACATTACGCGTACGCTTACGCGAGACTGGTTTCACCGTTACGAGCACTCGTTGCTTAAAGGTGACTGGCGGGTGTCTGTCTCTCTCACTTTAGCTGAATCAAGTGTGGCTACGCCCGGTCCTTGTGAAGGTTAAAACAGCACATACTTGACGAAAAATCGTTGTGGTTTTGTATGCGTAGGTAAGAACGGTTCTTGCTAAGCCCGTAGCAGCCACGTAAAACTTGCAACAACAAAGTAGAGGACGTCTAACTTGTTTTTGCAGGGCATGTTGTGATGTGATATGGTCAAGACATGATGAGTTATACGGTTTTGTATGAGATGATCATGTTTTGTAAAGTTATCGGCAACTGGCAGGAGCCATATGGTTGTCGCTTTATTGTATGAAATGCAATCGCCATGTAATTGCTTTACTTTATCACTAAGCGGTAGCGATAGTCGTGGAAGCAATAGTTGGCGAGACGACAACGATGCTATGATGAAGATCAAGGTGTCAAGCCGGTGACGAAGGTGATCATGACGGTGCTTTGAAGATGGAGATCAAAAGCACAAGATGATGATGGCCATATCATGTCACATATTTTCATTGCATGTGATGTTTATCTTATTATGCTTCTTATTTTGCTTAGAACGACGGTAGCATTATAAGATGATCCCTTACTAAATTTCAAGGTATAAGTGTTCTCCCTGAGTATGCACCGTTGCGAAAGTTCGTCGTGCCGAGACACCACGTGATGATCGGGTGTGATAAGCTCTACGTTCAAATACAATGGGTGTAAGCCAGTTTTGCACACGCAGAATACTCGGGTTAAACTTGACGAGCCTAGCATATACAGATATGGCCTCGGAACACTAGAGACCGAAAGGTCGAGCGTGAATCATATAGTAGATATGATCAACATAAGATGTTCACCATTGAAAACTACTCCATCTCACGTGATGATCGGACATGGTTTAGTTGATTTGGATCACGTGATCATTTAGATAACCAGAGGGATGTCTATCTAAGTGGGAGTTCTTTAAATTAATATGATTAAATTGAACTTTAATTTATCATGAACTTAGTCCTGATAGTTTTGCACATCTATGTCATTGTAGATCAATGGCCCGTGCTACCGTTCCTTTGAATTTTAATGCATTCCTAGAGAAAGCTAAGTTGAAAGATGATGGTAGCAATTACACGGACTGGGTCCGTAACCTGAGGATTATCCTCATTGCTGCACAGAAGAATTATGTCCTTGAAGCACCGCTAGGTGACAAGCCCCCTCCCGCTAATGTAGACGCTTTGAACGTCTGGCAGTCGCGGTCTGATGACTACACGATAGTTCAGTGTGCCATGCTTTACGGCTTAGAACCGGGACTTCAACGACGTTTTGAACGTCATGGAGCATATGAGATGTTCCAGGAGTTGAAGTTAATATTTCAAGCAAATGCCCGAATTGAGAAATATGAGATTTCCAATAATTTCTACAGCTGCAAAATGGAGGAGAATAGTTCTATCAGTGAACACTTGCTCAGAATGTCTGGGTACTACAATCATATGACTCAACTTGGTTGCAAAGTTGACGAGGATAGTGTTATTGATAGAGTTCTTCAATCACTGCCACCAAGCTATAAAGGCTTCGTGATGAACTATAACATGCAAGGGATGCAAAAGACAATTCCCGAGCTCTTCGCTATGCTCAAAGCTGCGGAGGTAGAAATCAAAAAGGAGCATCAAGTGTTGATGGTTAACAAGACCACTAGTTTCAAGAAAAAGGGCAAGGGAAAGAAAGGGAACTTCAAAAAGAATAGCAAGTCAGTTGCTACTTCAACGAAGAAACCCAAATCTGGAGCCAAGCCTGAAACTGAGTGCTTCTACTGCAAGGGGACTGGACACTGGAAGCGGAACTGCCCCAAGTATTTGGCGGATAAGAAGGATGGCAAGATGAACAAAGGTATATGTGATATACATGTTATTGATGTGTACCTTACTAATGCTCGTAGTAGTACCTGGGTATTTGATACCGGTTCGGTTGCTAATATTTGTAACTCGAAACAGGGACTACGAATTAAACGAAATTAGCTAAGGACGAGGTGACGATGCGCGTGGGAAACGGTTCCAAAGTCGATGTGATCGCCGTCGGCACGCTACCTCTACATCTACCTTCGGGATTAGTTTTAGACCTAAATAATTGTTATTTGGTGCCAGCGTTAAGCATGAACATTATATCTGGATCTTGTTTATTGCGAGACGGTTATTCATTTAAATCAGAGAATAATGGTTGTTCCATTTTTATGAATAATATCTTTTATGGTCATGCACCCTTGAAGAGTGGTCTATTCTTATTGGATCTTGATTGTAGTGATACACATATTCATAATATTGAAACCAAAAGATGCAAGGTTAATAATGATAGTGCAACTTATTTGTGGCACTGCCGTTTAGGTCATATTGGTGTAAAACGCATGAAGAAACTCCATAAAGATGGACTTTTGGAATCACTTGATTATGAATCACTTGGTGCTTGTGAACCATGCCTCATGGGCAAGATGACTAAAACTCCGTTCTCTGGAACCATGGAGCGAGCAACAGATTTGTTGGAAATCATACATACTGATGTATGTGGACCAATGAGTGTTGATGCTTGCGGCGGGTATCGTTATTTTCTGACCTTCACTGATGATTTGAGCAGATATGGGTATATCTACTTAATGAAACACAAGTCTGAAACATTTGAAAAGTTCAAAGAATTTCAGAGTGAAGTAGAGAATCATCGTAACAAGAAAATAAAGTTCCTACGATCTGATCATGGAGGAGAATATTTGAGTTACGAGTTTGGTCTTCATTTGAAACAATGTGGAATAGTTTCACAACTCACGCCACCTGGAACACCACAGCGTAATGGTGTGTCCGAACGTCGTAACCATACTTTATTGGATATGGTGCGATCTATGATGTCTCTTACCGATTTACCACTATCGTTTTGGGGTTATGCTTTAGAGACAGCTGCATTAACGTTAAATAGGGCACCATCTAAATCCGTTGATACGACACCTTATGAACTATGGTTTGGCAAGAAACCAAAGTTGTCGTTTCTTAAAATTTGGGGCTGCGATGCTTATGTGAAAACACTTCAACCTGATAAGCTCGATCCCAAGTCGGAAAAATGTGTCTTCATAGGATACCCAAAAGAGACTGTTGGGTACACCTTCTATCACAGATCCGAAGGAAAAATATTCGTTGCTAAGAACGGATCCTTTCTAGAAAAAGAGTTTCTCTCGAAAGAAGTGAGTGGGAGGAAAGTAGAACTTGATGAGGTAATTGTACCTTCTCCCGGATTGGAAAGTAGTACATCACAGGAAATTGTTCCAGTGATTCCTACACCAATTAGTGAGGAAGTTAATGATAATGATCATGAAACTTCAGATCAAGTTTCTGCTGAACATCGTAGATCAACCAGAGTACGTTCCGCACCAGAGTGGTACGGCAACCCAGTTCTGGAAATCATGTTACTAGACCATGATGAACCTACGAACTATGAGGAAGCGATGATGAGCCCAGATTCCGCAAAATGGCTTGAAGCCATGAAATCTGAGATGGGATCCATGTATGAGAACAAAGTGTGGACTTTGGTTGACTTGCCCGATGATCGGCAGGCCATCGAAAATAAATGGATCTTCAAGAGGAAGACCGACGCAGACGGTAATGTTACTGTTTACAAAGCTCGACTTGTTGCGAAAGGTTTTCGACAAGTTCAAGGAGTTGACTACGATGAGACTTTCTCACCTGTAGCGATGCTTAAGTCTGTCCGAATCATGTTAGCAATTGCCACATTTTATGATTATGAAATCTGGCAAATGGATGTCAAAACTGCATTCCTGAATGGATATCTCAAAGAAGAGTTGTATATGATGCAACCAAAAGGTTTTGTCGATCCAAAAGGTGCTAACAAAGTATGCAAGCTCCAGCGATCCATCTATGGACTGGTGCAAGCATCTCGGAGTTGGAATATACGCTTTGATGAGGTGATCAAAGCATATGGTTTTATACAGACTTTTGGAGAAGCCTGTATTTACAAGAAAGTGAGTGGGAGCTCTGTAGCATTTCTAATATTATATGTGGATGACATATTGTTGATTGGAAATGATATAGAATTTCTGGATAGCATAAAAGGATACTTGAATAAGAGTTTTTCAATGAAAGACCTCGGTGAAGCTGCTTATATATTAGGCATCAAGATCTATAGAGATAGATCAAGACGCTTAATTGGACTTTCACAAAGCACATACCTTGATAAGATTTTGAAGAAGTTCAAAATGGATCAGTCAAAGAAGAAGTTCTTGCCTGACTTGTAAGGTGTGAAGTTGAGTAAGACTCAAAGCCAGACCACGGCAGAAAAATATAGAGAGAATGAAAAGTCATTCCCTATGCCTCAGCCATAGGTTCTATAAAGTATGCCATGCTGTGTACCAAACATGTTGTGTACCTTACCATGAGTTTGTCAAGGGGGTACAATAGTGATCCATAAGTAGATCATTGTACAGCGGTCAAAATTATCCTTAGTAACTGGATGACTAAGGAAATGTTTCTCGATTATGGAGGTGATAAAGAGTTCGTCGTAAAGGGTTACGCCGATGCAAGCTTTGACACTAAATCCAGATGACTCTAAGTATCAATCTGGATGCGTATTGAAAGTGGGAGCAATTAGCTAGAGTAGCTCTATGCAGAGCATTGTAGACATAGAAATTTGCGAAATACATACGGATCTGAATGTGACAGACCCGTTGACTAAACTTCTCTCACAAGCAAAACATGATCACACCTTATTACTCTTGGGTATTAATCACATAGCGATGTGAACTAGATTATTGACTCTAGTAAACCCTTTGGGTGTTGGTCACATAACGATGTGAACTATCGGTATTAAATCACATGGTGATGTGAGCTAGATTATTGACTCTAGTGCAAGTGGGAGACTGAAGGAAATATGCCCTAGAGGCAATAATAAAGTTATTATTTATTTCCTTATATCATGATAAATGTTTATTATTCATGCTAGAATTGTATTAACCGGAAACTTAGTACATGTGTGAATACATAGACAAAACAGTATGTCCCTAGTATGCCTCTACTCGACTAGCTCATTGATCAAAGATGGTTATGTTTCCTAGCCATAGACATGAGTTGTCATTTGATCAACGGGATCACATCATTAGAAGAATGATGTGATGGACAAGACCCATCCGTTAGCATAGCACTATGATCGTTTAGTTTTACTGCTATTGCTTTCTTCATGACTTATACATGTTCCTATGACTATGAGATTATGCAACTCCCGAATACCGTAGGAACACCTTGTGTGCTATCAAACGTCACAACGTAACTGGGTGATCATAAAGATGCTCTACAGGTGTCTCCGAAAGTATTCGTGGTGTTGGCATAGATCAAGATTAGGATTTGTCACTCCGAGTGTCGGAGAGGTATCTCTGGGCCCTCTCGGTAACACACATCATAATAAGCCTTGCAAGCAAAAGACTAATGAGTTAGTCATGAGATGATGTGTTACGGAACGAGTAAAGAGACTTGCCGGTAACGAGATTGAACTAGGTATAGTGATACCGACGATCGAATCTCGGGCAAGTAACATACCGTTTGACAAAAGGAACAACGTATGTTGTTATGCGGTTCGACCGATAAAGATCTTCGTAGAATATGTAGGAGCCAATATGGGCATCCAGGTTCCGCTATTGGTTATTGACCAGAGAGATGTCTCGGTCATGTCTACATAGTTCTCGAACCCGTAGGGTCCGCACGCTTAAACGTTCGTTGACGATATAGTATTTAATGAGTTATGTATGTTGGTGACCGAATGTTATTCGGAGTCCAGGATGTGATCACGGACATGACGAGGAACTCCGGAATGGTCCGGAGATAAAGATTAATATATGAGATAATAGTGTTTGACCTCCGGAAGGGTTCCGGAATTCACCGGAAGAGGTTCCGGATGTTTCCCGAAGTGTTTGGGTACGAGAACACGTTATTTGGGCCAAAAGGGAAAGCACACAAGGTTTTTGGAAAGCGCAAAAGGAAGTTTTGCGGAGTCCAGGGGCCAGACGCCAGGGTCCCTGGCGTATGGGTCCAGACGCCGGGAACCCTGGCGTCTGGCCCTGGAGTCCGAGAAGGACTCTTGCCTTTCGGGTGAAACCGACTTTGTGAAGGCTTTTACTCCAAGTTTCGACCCCAACGCTCAACATATAAATAGAGGGGTAGGGCTAGCACCCAAGACACATCAAGATACACCAAGCCGTGTGCCGGCTACCCCGACCCTCTAGTTTATCCTCCGTCTAGTTTCTGTAGTGCTTGGCGAAGCCCTGCAGAGATTGTTCTTCATCAACAACCGTCACCACGCCGTCGTGCTGCCGGAACTCATCTACTACTTCGCCCGTCTTGCTGGATCAAGAAGGCGAGGACGTCATCGAGCTGAACGTGTGCTGAACGCGGAGGTGCCGTACGTTCGGTACTAGATCGGGACGGATCGTGAAGGTGCACGACTACATCAACCGCGTTGATAAACGCTTCCGCTTTCGGTCTACGAGGGTACGTAGACACACTCTCCCCTCTCGTTGCTATGCATCTAGTAGATAGATCTTGCGTGATCGTAGGAAAATTTTGAAAATACTACGTTCCCCAACATCTAGGAGCAGGTTCACCTTGTGTCCAATATCGTATGCTCGAGGTCTCATCATATGTCCTCTTGGGGCTTGGGGAGTAGTTGTAGTGTACATGGGGATGACCATAGGATGCTCCATATCGTTGATGTCTACTACGCAACTTTATTCTTGTTGGGCCTCCAAGCGTAGAGTTTTCTAGGACGGTAGCTATTTTCCCACAATTGGATGGCCTAAGGTTTATAAATCCGTGGGAGGCATAGGATGAAGATGGTCTCTCTCAAACAACCCTGCAACCAAATAACAAAGAGTCTCTTGTGTCCCCAACACACCCAATACAATGGTAAATTGTATACATGCACTAGTTCGGCAAAGAGATGGTGATACAAGTGTAATATGGGTAGTAGATATAGATTTTTGTAATAGTGACACTAAATAATAGCAAGGTAACGAGTAACAAAAGTGAGCACAAATGGTATTGCAATGTTTGAAAATGAGGCCTAGGGTCCATACTTTCGCTAGTGCAATCTCTCAACAATGCTAATATAATTGGATCACATAACAATCCCTCAACATGCGATGAAGAATCACTCCAAAGTTCCTATCTAGCGGAGAACATAAGAAGAAATTGTTTGTAGCTATTCTTTCCAATCGATCTATCCAAGAGTACGTACTAAAATAACACCAAGTTATTCATTCCGATCGATCTATCAAGAGTTCGTACTAAAATAACACCAAGTTCTTCTTTTCGATCGATCTATCAAGAGTTCGTACTGAAATAACACCAAAACAAATCTAGATTCATAATACTCAATCCAAAACAAAGAACCTCAAAGAGTGCCCCAAGATTTCTACCAGAGAAACAAAAATAAGAATGTGCATCAACCCCTATGCATAGATTACCCCAATGTCACCTCAAGAATCCTTGAGTTGAGTGCTAAAACACATATCAAGTGAATCAATATGATACCCCATTGTCACCACGGGTATTCATAGCAGGATATGCATCAAGTGTTCTCAAATCCATAAAAGTATTCAATCTGATAAGACCGAAATCTCAAAGGGAAAATTTAGTTCATCACAACAACATAGAGAGGGAGAAACACCATATGATCCAACTATATTAACAAATCCCTCGATACATCAAGATCGTGCCGTCTCAAGAACACGAGAGAGAGAGAGAGAGAGAGAGAGAGAGAGAGAGAGAGATGAAACACATAGCTACTGGTACAAACCCTCAACCCTGAGGGTGGACTACTCCCTCCACATCATGGTGGCCGCCGGGGCGATGAAGATGGCCTCTGGTGATGATTTCCCCCTCTGTGAGCGTGCCGAAACAGGGTCTAGATTGGTTTTTCGTTTCTACAAAGGCTTTCGACGATGGAAGTTCTGATCTTGGGTTGTTACTGATGGTTTATGTATTTATAGGATTTTTGGCGTCGGTTCACGCGATGATGGGCCTCGAGTGGGCCACAAGACACCAGGGCACGCCTAAGGGGGTTGGCGCGCCCTGGTAGGTTGTGCCCACCTCATGGCTTTCTGGCCCTCCCACGAAGCTTCTAGTGCCTCTTTTATTCCAAAAAAATCATCAAAAAGTTTCGCTGCATTTGGATAACTTTGATTTCTGCATAAAAAACAACACCATGGTAGTTCTGCTGAAAACATTGTCAGTCTGGGTTAGTTCCTTCCAAATCATACTAAAACCATATAAAATTGTTGTAAACATGGCATGAATACTTCATAAATTATAGATACGTTCGATACATATCGGCATCCCCAAGCTTAATTCCTACTCGTCCTCGAGTAGGTAAATGACAAAAGAAATAATTTGTGGAGTGTGAATGCTAGCATAGTGCATAAGTTTGATCAATGATAGTTTCAATCACTTTTCCTAGCATCATATCAACAACTCTTTCCCATAAAAATCATCATGATAAAGTAGCGATTGAAAATGGGATTTTTGATGCGGGATGCTACTTGTCATATTCATCGTATATTCTTTTCTTTTGTAGCATGGACATTTGGACTTTAATGATTCAAAGCAATAGTCTATAATTTGACACAAAGACATCAATATTCAAGCATGCTAAGAAGCAACCATGGCTTTCGAAATATCAATGCTAAAGAAAGATATCCCTAGTCCATTATGCTCAATCATTGATCCATTCATTAAACACACTCAAATATTAGCTACATCCAACGCTCAAGTATGATAATAGTGTTCCGTAGTTGGTGCTTTATAAGAGAAGATGTAGACTCAAATAAACATAAAAATTGCATAAGTAAATAGATAGGCCCTCCGCAGAGGGAATCAGAGATCTGTAGAGGTGCCGGAGCTCAAAACTTAAATTGAGAGATAAAATTGTTTTGAGAGGCATGATTTTCCAGTCAATGAAAGCGACCGAGAATTCCCAATACTTTCCATGCTAGATACATCATAGGCGGTTCCCAAACATAAAATAAAATTTATTCCTTTTTCCACCATTCTTTCACAATCCATGGCTAGCCGTATCCACGCGTGCCTTCCATACCAACACTTTCCAAGGAATTTATTATTTGACAACATAAATTAAATTTATTTTTCATTTCGGGACTGGGTATCCCTATTACTGACACACTCTCGTGCAATGACAAGTGAATAAACACTCTTCTTGAGAATAACACATCTAGCATGGAAAAATATTGGCCACCACCTGCCGCTTCATGAGCGAACGACCACACAAAAAGGAAATTCATTTTGAAAATTAGAGTTGGCACATACAAATTTACTTGCAACGGCATTGAAATACCGCATATAGGTAGGTATGGTGGACTCAGTTGGCACAACTTTCGGTTTTAGGGAGTTGGATGCATAAGTAGTATTCCCACTTGATACAAATGGAGGCTAGCAAATAGATTGAGAAGCGACCAACTACGGAACGAAAACCATCATAACCGAACATTAAACATAATTAACACTGAATAATGCAACATAAGTAGGATGCAACTTCATTGCATAACTATTGACTTATTGTGCATGCATAGGGAATCACAAACATTAACACTAGTAGTCTTACTAAACCACAATTACTCACTAACATGACTCACATATTATCATCTCCTTATCGCAAAACTATTGCACAAAATCAAACTTATCATATCCAATGATCTACATGAAAGTTTTTATTACATCCTTCTTGAATATCCATCATATTAGGAGCAATTTTATAGCTTTTGCAAATTGTCATCACTATTGTCATCTCTCAAAATAATATAAGTCAAGCATGAGAGTGTTCGACAAACTACTCCAAAAAGATATAATCGAAGATCAAATGAGTAGTTAAGTAAATGGGTGGATATTTGAGGATTATCTCTCATTTAAAAACTTTCAAATCTAAGTATTTTATCAAAATAGCAAGAAAAACAAACTAAAAATGACATTCCGAGAATAGCACACATCATGTGAAGAAGCAAAAAGTTAGGATCAACCGAGGCTAACCGATAATTTTTTATGAAGAAAGGTGGGATGCCTACTGGGGCATCCCCAAGCTTAGATGCCTGAATATCCTTAATTCCATTTATATCACGGTCTCCTAAATCTCAAAAGCTTCATCCACACAAAACTCAACAAGATCTTGTGAGATAAGTTAGTATAAATCAATGCAAAACCCTTATCATTCTCTACTGTAGCAAAACAATAAAATTATTATTTGACATTGCATACTAAATGCCTCTGCATATGTAATAGTCCTATCCTTAAATAGAATCATTAAACATGCAAACATTTGCAAACAATGCATACATAACAACAATATGTCTAAACAGAACAGTCTGTAAAGAATGCAAGAAGATTCATACTTCTCTAACTCAAAAAATTCTAAAATTTTACCAAACTATAGAAAATTTATCATAGCTTATTTTTCTAAATAAATTCAACATTTTATCACAATCTTACTTTTCTGGGTAATTTTTGCAACAGCGATAAACTTTCAGTTTTCAAACAGCAACATATAGACTTGCAAAATAAGCATGGTAAAGGCTATACTTGATATTTTTATTGAAGTAAAAGATGTAAAACATTACTCTAAATACCAGCAAGCAAATCTCAACAAAAAAAATCGACGTTCCAAGCAAAACTCATATGTAACGAATAAAAATATAGCTCCGAGTGAGGTTACCGATAATGTTGAACACGAAAGAGGGGATGCCTTCTGGGGCATCCACATGCTTAGTTGCTATTGGATCTTCCTTGAATGTTACCTTGGGGAGCCTTGGGAATCCCCAATCTTAGGGTCTTTCTACTCCTTATTCTCCTCATATCAATATCTCTCCCAAAACATGAAACTTCAATCACACAAAACTTAACGGAACTTTGTGAGATAAGTTAGTATGATAAAGAGAAAATCTAAAGAGAAAATCATTCACTTTGGTACTGTCAAAGACAAGGTTCATAATTGTTCTCACATAATGCCTACTGTACCATATCATTTCTAAAATTTATATTGATTAATATAATCCATAGAAACTAGAAAACTAGCAAACTATGCATTGAAAACAGAAAACAGAATCTGTCAAAAAACAGAACCATCCGTAATGATCTGGACATTGAACATACTTCTGCAACTCTAAAAATTCTGAAAATTTAGAAAAACGTAGACAACTTGTATGTAAATCATGTATAAAAAAGCAAAAAATTACCATGTCCAGTAATTTATAGAATTTTCTAGAATGGACGCAAAATTTTCTATTTTCACATAATCAAGTCAACTATCATCCACACAATCCCAAAGGCTTTACTTGACACTTTATTGAAACAAAAGCTATAAAACATGATTACTATAGTACTTAATCATGTTAACACACTAAAACAATAGGTATAAGTGTTGGGTTGTCTCCCAACAAGCGCTTTTCTTTAATGCCTTTTTAGCTAGGCATGAAGATTTCGATGATGCTAACATAGAAGTAAAGAATTGAAACATAACGGGAGCATCATGAATCATAAGTTACTCTATCATAATAATTTTAAGTAGCATCATGAATGGATCCATGAATATAACCATTACACAAAGCATTCCTTTCATGATACACAAGCATAAAAAAATTATTACTCTCCACATAAGCAAATTTCTTCTCATTCATAAAAGTGGGAGTATCATATAAAACTCGAACACTATGATTTTTTTCCCACATTAATAGAGTAATGTTTAGTAAAAGTATAATCAAAATTATGACAATAATTATCACTATTTTTTAAACATAGATATCACCACAATAATCATCACAAGTAGCAACGTTGTTCTCATCATAGTCAATTGAAACCTCTTTCGAAATAGTGGAGACATTACTATATAATGTCACGACCTCTCCAAATCCACTTTAATCATTATAATAAGATTAAACGCCCTCCAAAATAGTGGGATAATTATTATCTAAGTTGATACTCTTCCAAATCCACTTTCATAAATATTGCAATCATCATAAGTAGGAGGCATGCAATCAACATAACAAATTTGATCATTCAAAGTAGGGGACTAAATAGATCATCTTCATCACACATAGCATCCCCAATATTGTGGCTTAGCATATCATCAGCATAATCACCCTCATCATTAATACTACGAATAGCACCAATAGTATAACAATTACTATCATCATAATTTCCCAAGTTGGTGCCAAAAAGATTTTCAAGATTATAAGAAGTATCATTATCCTCCCAATCATAGTCATTACAACAAGCAATAGGCATAAAAAATCATCATCAAGTGTATCATCTTCCACAATTATTTTTGATTCATTCTCATGAGGCACAACAATAATAGGAGCAACATCATTTTGGAGGCATACCTTTTTACCTCTACTCTTTTTTCTTTTCTTCTTCTTCACCACATCATGTGTGGGTTTAATTAATTTTTTCTGAGCTTCTTATTGAAGAGATTGGTTGAATAGGGAGCTATTTCATCATGAGAGACAATAGGAGGGAAAGTAGAAATCTTTACCCTTTCATTATTATTACTTTTATATTCTATTGGTTTTCATGTCTTTCTATAGTTGGCAATATAAGCATTTTCAATACAATTTACCATGCAAAACATATGGATTGGTCTCAAATTAGTTTCAGCATGGTCTGTGAATATGAATGTAGCGACCACAATCCGAATGGACCAAAGTCTCTGTGTTTCAGTGTCATCCCTGGATCGGTAATGCTGACACACACAGTACTTGAAGGATTTATAACAAAGTGGCAATCACACACTTATTACATCGAATGTCTCCAAAGAGAACTTATTACAAAAGTCTATGGCTTAAGGCCATCTAACAAAATAACAGCGGAAGGCTTGGAATATAAGTGAGTCCATCAACTCCAACGGCATAGCTGAGTGCATGACAAACGACCTAGAACGTCTTATTCCTCATCTGAAAAGTCTGCAACGTAATATGTTGCAGCCCAAAAACGGGCCAGCACATGGAATATGATGGCAAGATAACACAGAAGATGCAAGTAACAGAAATAAGGCTACACTATATGCATATTTGGCTGGTGGAGGCTCTAAGGTTAAAGTTTTTGCGTAAAGCCAATTTTTCCCTACAATAAAGGAATAAATTTTATTTTAATTATCATGGTAGTTGAAACATCATTGAGAAGGTACCTCCAACTCAATCCCAAATTAAAGTATCATTAACCCAAAAAATTAACTTTCGAGTGATGAGAGCAACCAATAATTCAAGTACCAGATACTCAAGATGTCCATAACCGGGGACACGGCTAATCATGATCAGTTTGTACACTCTGCAGAGGTTTGTGCACTTTTCCCACAAGACTCGATCTCCTCCATTGGATTTCTCGCACTGCATGGTGTTTGAGAAACGGATGACTGAGACACGGTCTTTCAGAAGCATTCACTCTTTACCCCGGGGGGACCCGTACACCTACTTTCCCCTACATCTGCTAGTCCACCACCGAAAGAGCTCACACAACTTACTCATACTATGCCAGAGCCCATATTGGCATTGTGGCTGCACACGGAAGTTTCTAGAATGAATAGTATTATGATCCCTTTGAGCCTGGGTGGCATTCCATAGGAAAAATCACACGGAACCCCGGGATTTCCTAGGACAACACTGGATTCTCCAGGTGCCCTGCAACCAATCCACCCACATGTCTATTCAAGTAGCCACCTTAAGTTGAACCATTAATAAACATCTCACATATGTAATGGATTTCACTCAACCCCAAACCATGTCTACGAGCATAGCATGTCAACCTAAGCATAACGTAGAAGTAACTCCCAAGGGCTTGAAAATAATGCAGGTAATAGGTTCTACCTCAATCTACTTCCCAGTCCCACATTGTAAGAGATCCTACTCATGCAATGTGTGAGGGTTTGATCTAATGCATCAAAACTGGGTAATAAAAGGGTATAATCAAAGTGTTACTTGCCTTGCTGACGATTCACAAAACCTAAAGACTCGTAGTAGCACGCTTCACAGTCCGGGTATTCTATCGCAAGCAAACAATAGCATACATAAGCAAACAAGCAAAGATGCACAAACAAAACTCCAAAAGACTAGATCTAACCAGAAAGTTCAACTTAAGAACTCCGGTTTGCAAAAAGAATCAAATCGAAAGAAGCAACGAAACTCAAACTGCGAAAGAAACGAGATTCGTTTACTAATTTGATCTAAAGTCAAATTTTACAGTAGTCAAAACTTTGTTCGAGTTGGTTAAACGGAAAGAGGGCGTTGACACAAAGATCTGGGATTTGAATCACCTGATTCCGACTCTCGAGCGAAAAGAAAAACGAAAAACAAGATCAGGGCAGAAATCGCGATCGAAAATAATCGCGGATAAATACCCCGAAAAAGAAACTGACGAACAGGCTAATGAACGAACGTTCACTGTCTGCGGCTAACGGGTGAACAGCGTTCGTTAAAACGAACGTACGGACGAACGTTCGCTAAATTACTAAACCGGAGAAAAACCGATCTATATAAAAAAATAGATCTAGGGTTTTTCGAAAAGAACCGATCGGCTTTAAAAAAACGGCGGCTACTACCTCTGCGGCGGCGGCGGCTCCGGCAACTTCGGCGACGGCGGGTCCGGCGGCGGGCG
>LR738715.1:554734877-554745168 GCA_902687465.1 Secale cereale | reverse complement strand
CGGCTACGGCGGCGGGCGGCGGCTAGCGCGACGACGGCGGCTGACGGCGGCGGCTCGGGTTGGCGCGGGAGGCGAGGCGGGGCGGGCTGGCGGCGGCTGGGCCCTCGGTCGGCTTATAAAGGCCGTGGCCAGAGGAGTCCTGGCCGATTACGACCCAAAGGCGGTTTCGTTTTTTTTAAACCGAGTCCTAACGTGGAAAAACTAACAAAAGAAATACTAAACGGACTCCAAAAATCCCGAAATAAATTTTCACCGTCCTCTAATAATATTTAGGACAAGGTGAAAATTTTTCCCGGACCTAAATGCAATTTTGAAAAATGCGTATTTTTCCTATGCAAAAAAAAAATCGCAAATAAAACCCGAAAAATACCAAAAGTGATTTTAATATTATTTTTTCCTCCAATATTTCTATTATTTTGGAGAAGTCATATTATCTCCACTCATATATTTTGTTTAGAAATACTTTTAGGAGAGAAAAATAATTAGAACAAACACTATCCTCGCACCGGTATTCGAGTATACTCAAATACAAAAACGGTGGAATTCCCAACTCTCTCTGTAGGTCCTTGAGTTGCGTAGAATTTCGAGGATCGCCACGAACAAAATGCAACGAAATATGCAATGCAGTATGATCTATGTATAACATTCCTAATTGAAAATTTGGGATGTTACAAACCTACCCCCCTTAGAATGAATCTCGCCCTCGAGATTCGACTTGGCTAGAGAACAGGTGTGGGTGGTCCTTGTGTAGATCATCTTCTCGTTCCCAGGTGACTTCTTCCTCGATGTGGTGACTCCACTAAACTTTGCAAAACTTGATAACCTTACTGCGGGTGACTCTGCTCGAAAATTCGAGAATTTTAACAAGATTCTCCTTGTAAGTCATATCACTATTTAACTGAATTGCTTCCAGGGGTACTATGTCTCTAAGCGGGATATCGGCCATTTCTGCATGACACTTCTTAAGCTGCGAAACATGAAACACGTCGTGCACTCCTGACAATCCTTCGGGCAACTCCAACTTATAGGCAACCTCTCCCATGCGTTCCAAAACACGGTTGGGTCCCACAAATCTCGGTGCTTGCTTTCCCTTAACTCCGAAACGTTTAACTCCTCGTAGAGGCATTACCCTCAAGTACGCTCTGTCTCCGATTTCGTAAACTATCTCCTTGCGCTTCGAGTCTGCGTAACTCTTCTGTCTGGACTGTGCTACCTTCATTCTATCCCGAATTAGCTTAACCTTCTCTTCAGACTCTTTGATCAAGTCTGGTCCAAGTAACTGTCGGTCTCCAACTTCGTCCCACATTAACAGCGTTCGGCATCTCCTTCCGTACAATGCTTTGAATGGTGCCATCTTCAAACTGGCCTGGTAACTGTTATTGTATGAGAACTCCGCGTAGGGCAAATTATCATCCCAACTAGATCCATAATCTAGCGCACAGGCTCTCAACATGTCCTCCAGAATCTGATTGACTCTCTCGGTCTGTCCATCGGTCTACGGATGAAAAGCGGTGCTGAATTCCAGCCTCGTTCCCAAAGTTTGGTGTAGCTAATGCCAAAACTTTGAGGTGAACTGTGTTCCTCTATTTTATACAATGGTCCTCGGAACTCCGTGCAGACATACGATCCTGGTTATGTATATCTTGGCCAACTTCGCATTGATGTAAGTGGTTTTCACGGGGATAAAGTGGGCTACTTTGGTCAAACGATCCACTACTACCCAGATTGAATCATATCCTGCTTTGGTCCTAGGCAATCCGGTGATAAAATCCATGCCAAGCTTCTCCCACTTCCATTCGGGTATCGGCATAGGCTATAGCAATCCTGCTGGCTTCTGATGCTCTGCTTTTACTCTCTGGCATACATCACATACGGCTACATACTCGGCAATATCCTTCTTCCTTCCTGTCCACCAGAAACGTTCCTTCAAATCCAAATACATCTTGGTGTTTCCGGGGTGTATCGAGTATGGCGAATCATGTGCTTCCTGCAGTATCAACTTCCTGATCTCCGGGTCGTTGGGCACATAGATTCGATCCTCAAACCACAAGGTGTCGTGTTCGTCCTCACGAAATCCCTTGGCTTTTCCTTCACTCATCCTTTTCCTTATCTCGGCAATTTCCTTGTCATCCTTCTGGGTTTCGCGTATGTTTCCCAGCAATGTTGACTGAACCTCCAATGTTGCAACGAAACCTCTAGGAACTATCTCCAAACGATGCTCCCTGAGATGTTCTGCTAACTCCTGTGGCAATCCCCCTTTTACTAGGGTATTTGCATAACTCTTCCGGCTCAAAGCATCTGCCATGACGTTGACCTTCCCTGGGTGATCGTGGAGCTTCATATCATAATCCTTTATAAGCTCCAACCATCTCCCTTTGTCTGAGGTTCAGCTCCTTCTGAGTGAAAATGTACTTCAAACTCTTGTGATCCGTGTACACATCACAACGATTTCCAATAAGGAAATGTCTCCAGGTTTTCAGTGCATGCACTACCGCTGCTAACTCCAGATCATGCGTCGCATAATTCAACTCGTGCGGTCGCAGTTGACGGGATGCGTAGGAAACAACTCTTCCATCTTGCATGAGTACTCCTCCAAGTCCTAAGCGTGAAGCATCGCAGTGCACTTGGAAATCCTTACGTATATCTGGCAATATCAGCACTGGGGCTGTCGTCAACCATTTCTTCAACTCCTGGAAACTTTCTTCGCACTCTTCAGTCCAATCGAACTTTGTCTCCTTCTTCAACAACGTCGTCATGGGCTTAACAATCTTGGAGAAATTTTCTATAAATCTTCGGTAGTATCCCGCGAGTCCTAGAAAACTACGGATCTCTCCAACTGAAGTTGGTGCCAACCATTCAGTGACCGCCTGCACTTTGATGGGGTCCACTGCTATACTTTCTCCCGATATAACATGCCCTAGGAATCCAACTTCCTTCAACCAAAACTTGCATTTGCTAAACTTGGCATACAATTGATGTTCTCTGAGCTTCTCGAATACCAAACGCAAATGCTCTGCATGCTCCTCTTCATTCTTCGAGTACACCAAAATATCGTCAATGAATACCACGACGAACTTATTCAAGAACTCCATGAACACCTTGTTCATCATACTCATGAAATAGGCAGGGGCATTGGTCAATCCAAAGGACATAACCGTATACTCATATAGCCCATACCTTGTGGTGAAGGTAGTCTTAGGTATATCCTTCTCTCGGATCTTCAACTGGTGGTATCCAGATCGTAGATCGATCTTGGAGAATACTTTCGCTCCCTGGAGTTGGTCGAACAAATCATTGATCATCGGCAGTGGGTACTTATTCTTAATAGTCACTTCATTCAGTGCACGATAATCAACGACCATTCTTAAAGATCCATCCTTCTTCTCGACCAAAAGCACTGGGGCTCCCCAAGGTGATGAACTTCGGCGAATAAATCCTTTCTCCAATAACTCCTTTATCTGCTTCTTGATCTCCTCCAGATCATTCGCTAGCATCCGATACGGTCTCTTGGATATTGGTCGGTGCCAGGCAACAACTCAATCTAGAACTCAATATCCCTATCCGGTGGCATGCCTGGTAACTCCTCTGGAAACACATCCGGGTATTCCTTTACTACCGGTACTTCCTCCTGAACAACTCCCATGAGAGAATGTACTTGGGTCCTTATAGGCGAA
Source organism: Secale cereale (assembly GCA_902687465.1). Lineage (NCBI taxonomy): Eukaryota > Viridiplantae > Streptophyta > Magnoliopsida > Poales > Poaceae > Secale > Secale cereale. The sequence goes on along the minus strand of LR738715.1, from coordinate 554,741,494 downwards.
TGCCTGGATACATACTTAATCCTTTTTCCCTCCGGGGTGGTGAGCAAAATAGACTTGCTGGCACAATCGATGTTACCTCCGTACTTCGATAGCCAATCCATACCTAATATCACATCCAATCCTTGTGACTCCAAAACTATTAGGTCTGAGGGGAAAACGTGGCGTCCAATGGTCAATGGCATCTGAAAACATCCTTGATTTGCCATATATTCCGCTCCGGGTGAAGTTACTATCATGGGGGCCATGAGGACTCTAGTGGACAACTTATGTCTATTTACGAATCCCCTTGAAATGTATGAATGTGATGCGCCCGTATCAAAAAGAACTACTGCGGTAAATGACTTAACCAAAAACTTACCGATTACTGCATCTGGCTGCTCTTCAACCTCCTCCACGGTCACGTGGTTCACTTGTCCTTTGTTGAACGGGTTGGGCTTCTTCCTGGCGCTTCCATTGTCGTTCCCATTCTTAGCTTCAGGACTGTCCGTGGCATAGTGTCCATTCTTCCTGCACTTGAAACAGGTGATATGGCTGAAATCCTTCTTAGCGGGTGTGGACGGGGTAGAGCGACTCTGGGTATTGTTTGCTCCATTCCCATTCTTAGAGCCATTGTGGTTGTGGGAACTTCCTCCCATGTGGTTGTGGCTTCCATGGTTATGGGTATATCCTCCCGAATTCGGAGTGAATCGGGGCTTCTGCTGGGCTCCAGAATTATTCCTTCCTTGTCCATACTTCCTCTTGCGGCTTTCAATCTGCTGCTGCTTCCGTTCAATCATAAGAGCTTTATCTACCAACTCCTGGTAGTTGTTGAAAGTTGCCACCATCAACTGTACGCTCATCTCATCATTCAGCCCTTCCATAAATCTCCCCTGCTTAGCGGCATCTGTGGCACATCATCCGGGGCATAACGAGATAGGGTACTAAACTCATCCACGTACTGAGCCACAGTACGATTTCCTTGGCGCAAGTTGCGAAACTCCCGCTTCTTCATGCTCATAGCTCCAGTTGAGACATGGGTAGTACGGAAAGCTTGTTGAAACTGCTCCCAGGTGACATTGGCTATAGGGAAGGTGGATGTGTAATTCTCCCACCATGCTGCGGCTGGTCCAGACAACTGGTGTGCGGCAAATCGCACTCTCTCAGCATCCGAGCAATTGGCGGTGGTCAAATCCCTTCCAATCTTGCGTAGCCAGTCATCAGCAACTATTGGTTCAATGCTGCTAGCAAACACCGGTGGTTGCAACCTTAAGAAACATGTCAGGTTGTCCACGGGTGGTGGTGGTGGAGGGTTGTTGTTGCTGTTCTGGTTGTTCTGAGTGTTCCGGACAAGAAGTTGCATCAAAGTGTTCTGCTCCTGGATCAACTGAGTGAGCTCAGGGGGAAACTCAAATCCGGGCTCTCGTCTTGGAGGCATTTGATGGGTGTAGAGGGAAGAGATTAGAATAGAATTGAGGTCTAAGGGAAAATCACTACCCATATGCACATGAGACAAACACAATCATATCACACCAATCAATTTCAAACAAGGTCTTAAAAGATCTAACTAACGTTACAAAAGTGCTCTAAGTACTACTTTGTAGGGAAAAACTACTAGTCATAGGGTGGTCATCTAGAAATTTTGATCGGCGGAAGATTCCATGATGTCTGCTCCAGCTTCATCTTCACAGTCTTTGTCTTCACTATCATCGGGGTCTGAATTCGTGTCGTCTATAATGATGTAATCTTTAGAACGAATCTCCTTGGGTTCTTCTTCCTCTTCTTCTTCTCCTGGTGCTGGATCTCCCATGAATACTCCTAGCTTCCTTGTCAAATCATCATTCTTCTGCACTAGTATCAACATCTCCTCCTCGTATCTGTCACGAGTAGACTTGAGTTCTTCTTCTAGCTCCATATTCCTGTTTAGTGCCTTCTTCAAATCTATCATCCCAGCGCACATCTGATGCTCTTGTCGTCGAATGTGCTGGTTTAACTCCTGGATGAACGTTGCAATGGACCTATCCTTTCGGGTGCTAATCATGTCCCAACGCTCATCTCGGCGTCCACAAATCTGGTAGATAGTGTCCTTTAGCTCCTGCCTATAGACTTCTCCAATTATTCCCATAGTGATGTGGGCTGCCATACTCTTGCCTAGACTCCAGGTTGGTGCATCAAAAGAAAACTATATTGGCTCAGTGGATGGTGCGAAGGTTCTCCCGGGGGTTTGAACTTGAATGCTCCATCGCTCCTCTTCTGGTAAAGTGGCGGTGTAGGTCCCGATAAAGCTTGGTATTCCTATGTTCAGGTACCTAGTGACTTCCTTCAAGTGTCGACCAAAAGGCGTGTCTTCATCCAGTTGCGTGAACTTGTTCCTTGGGTCCACCATCCTAAAGAAGTAGAAAATGGAGAGGAGTCAGAAATGAGTAGAGAAGAGTGACCTAGGGTTTATCTTAGTGGTCGTGTCCTACATTCAGCGTATGCTTTGATACCATCTTGTAGCGACCACGATCCGAATGGACCGAAGTCTCTGTGTTTCAGTGTCATCCCTGGATCGGTAATGCTGACACACATAGTACTTGAATGATTTAAAACAGAGTCGCAATCACACACTTATTACATCAAATGTCTCCAAAGATAACTTATTACAAAAGTCTATGGCTTAAGGCCATCTAACAAAATAACAGCGGAAGGCTTGGAAGATAAGTGAGTCCATCAACTCCAATGGCATAGCTGAGTGCATGACAAACGACCTAGAACATCTTATTCCTCGTCTGAAAAGTCTGCAACGTAATATGTTGCAGCCCGAAAACGGGTCAGCACATGGAATATGCTGGCAAGATAACACAAAAGATGCAAGTAACAGAAATATAGCGACATTATATGCATATTTGGCTGGTGGAGGCTCTAAGGTTAAAGTTTTTGCGTAAAGCCAATTTTTCCCTACAAAAAGGAATAAATTTTATTTTAACTATCATGGTAGTTGAAACATCATTGAGAAGGCACCTCCAACTCAATCCCAAATTAAAGTATCATTAACCCAACAAATTAACATTATAGTGATGAGATCAACCAATAATTCAAGTACCAGATACTCAAGATGTCCATAACCGGGGACACGGCTAATCATGATCAGTTTGTACACTCTGCAGAGGTTTGTGCACTTTTCCCACAAGACTTGATCTTCTCTATTGGATTTCTCGCACTGCATGGTGTTTGAGAAACGGATGACTAAGACACAGTCTTTCAGAAGCATTCACTCTTTACCCCGGGTGGACCCGTACACCTACTTTCCCCTACATCTGCTAGTCCACCACTGAAAGAGCTCACACAACTTACTCATACTATGCCAGAGCCCATATTGTCATTGTGGCTGCACACGGAAGTTTCTAGCATGAATAGTTTTATGATCCCTTTGAGCCTGGGTGGCATTCCATAGGAAAAATCACACGGAACCCCGGGATTTCCTAGGACAACACTGGATTCTCCAGGTGCCCTGCAACCAATCCACCCAGATGTGTATTCAAGTAGCCACCTTAAGTTGAACCATTAATTAACATCTCACATCTGTCATGGATTTCACTCAAACCCAAACCACGTCTACGAGCATAGCATGGCAACCTAAGCATAACGTAGAAGTAACTCCTAAGGGTTTGAAAATAATGCAGGTAATAGGTTCTACCTCAATCTACTTCTCAGTCCCACAAGTTAAGAGATCCTACTCATGCAATGTGTGAGGGTTTGATCTAATGCATAAAAACTGGGTAATAAAAGGGTATGATCAAAGTGTTACTTGCCTTGCTGACGATTCGCAAAACCTAAAGACTCGTAGTAGCACGCTTCACAGTCCAGGTATTCTATCGTAAGCAGACAATATCATACATAAGCAAACAAGCAATGACGCACAAAAAAACTCCAAAAGACTAGATCTAACCAGAAAGTTCAACTTAAGAACTCCGGTTTGCAAAAAGAATCAAATCGAAAGAAGCAACGAAACTCAATCTGCGAAAGAAACGAGATTCATTTACTAATTTGATCTAAAGTCAAATTTTATAGTAGTCAAAACCGTGTTCAATTTGGTTAAACGGAAAGAGGGCGTCGAGGCGAAGATCTGGGATTTTGAATCACCTGATTCCGACTCTCGAGCAAAAGAAAAACAAAAAACAAGACCACGGCAGAAATCTCGATCGAAAATAATCGCGGATAAATACCCCAAAAAAGAAACTGACGAACAGGCTAACGAACGAACGTTCGCTGTCTGCGGCTAACAGGTGAACAGCGTTCGTTAAAACGAACGTACGGACGAACGTCCGCTAAACAACTATACCGGAGAAAAACCGATATATAAAGGCCCTGGTTGGCGTAGGAGGTGAGGCGGGGCGGGCTGGCGGCGGCTGGGCCCTTGGTCGTCTTATAAAGGCCCTGGCCACAGGAGTCCTGGCCGATTTCGGCCCAAAGGCGGGTTTTTAAAAAAAAAAACCGAGTCCTGACATAGAAAAACAAACAAAAGAAATACTAAACGGACTCCAAAAATCCCGAAATAAATTTTCACCGTCCTCTAATAATATTTAGGACAAGGTGAACATTTTTCTCGGACCTAAATGCAATTTTAAAAAACGTGAATTTTTCCTATGCAAAAAAATCGCAAATAAAACCAGAAAAATACCAAAAGTGATTTTGATGTTTTTCCTCCAATATTTCTATTATTTTGGAGAAGTCATATTATCTCCGCTCATATATTTTGTTTAGAAATACTTTTAGGAGAGAAAAATAATTAAAACCAACACTATCCTCGCACCGGTATTCGAGTAAACTCAAATACAAAAATGGTGGAATTCCCAACTCTCTCCGTAGGTCCTTGAGTTGCGTAGAATTTCGAGGATCGCCACGAACAAAATGCAACGAAATATGCAATGCAGTATGATCTATGTATAACATTCCTAATTGAAAATTTGGGATGTTACAATGAATGCTTGAAACCAACCATTTTTATGTTACAATTCTTCACACCCCAAAAATAGACAAAGTTCATTATAAAGTCCAAGGGTGATCATGTTATTGCAATATTTGGACAGGATTCAATCATGAAAAAGAATGCATTGGAAATTAAGGTGACTAACTTTATTGCAAAGTTCACAAGTAATATCATAAAGAGAACATAATTTTGTAGCAAACTTATCTATCACTTTGAGCAAAAAAATGGTTTTATCATGTTTATGTTTCTTACAAAATCAATCGTCCCTATAAGGCATGTCTTCACAAAGTCTTTCCACTCCACAAAAATTGACATGCTTATAAGAAACATTTTTTTCATGACTAGCGGAATCATCATTAGCATTTTGGATAATTATAGAATTCATACTAACAACATTGCAATCACGCTCATCATTCAAGAAATTTATGTCAAACATTTTATTGAATTCTTCTTCTATTAATTGTGCACAATTTCCATTTCCAGCATTTTCTAGAAAGACATGATAAAGACGAATAATATGAAGCCACCTCAATGGTTGTAGTTTTCTTTTGTAAACCAAACTAGTGATACAACAAGAAACTAACAGATTCGATTGCAAGATCTAAAGGTATACCTTCAAGCACTCACCTCCCCGGCAAGGGCGCCAGAAAAGAGCTTGATGTCTACTACACAACTTTATTCTTGTAGACTCGTGTTGGGCCTCCAAGCACAGAGATTTGTAGGACAGTAGCAATCTTCCCTCAAGTGGATGACCTAAGGTTTAGCAATCCGTGGGAGGCGTAGGATGAAGATGGTCTCTCTCAAACAACCCTGCAACCATATACAAAGAGTCTCTTGTGTCCCCAACACATCCAATACAATGGTAAATTGTATAGGTGCACTTGTTCGGCTTAGAGATGGTGATACAAGTGTAATATGGATAGTAGATACTGATTTTTGTAATAGTAACAATAAAAACAACAAGGTAACGAGTAACAAAACTGAGCACAAACGGTATTGCAATGTTTAAAAATGAGGCCTAGGGTTCGTACTTTCACTAGTGCAATCTCTCAACAATGCTAATATAATTGGATCACATAACCATCCCTCAACGTGCGATGAAGAATCACTCCAAATTTCCTATCTGGCGGAGAACATAAGAAGAAATTGCTTTTAGCTATTCTTTCCAATCGATCTATCCAAGAGTTCGTACTAAAATAACACCAAGTTATTCTTTCCGATCGATCTATCAAGAGTTTGTACTAAAATAACACTAAGTTATTCTTTCCGACCGATCTATCAAGAGTTTGTACTAAAATAACACCAAAACAAATTCAGGTTTATAAAACTCAATCCAACATAAAGAACCTCAAAGAGTGCCCCAAGATTTCTATCGGAGAAACAAATACGAGAATGTGCATCAACCCCTATGCATAGATTACCCCAATGTCACCTCGGGAATCCATGAGTTGAGTGATAAAACACATATCAAGTGAATTAATATGATACCCAATTGTCACCACATGTATTCATAGCAAGACATACATAAAATGTTCTCAAATCCATAGATGTATTCAATCCAATGAGAATGAAATCTCAAAGGGAGAACTCAATTCATCACAGCAAGACAGAGAGGGAGAAACACCATATGATCCAACTATACTAACAAAGCCCGCGATACATGAAGATC
>LR738715.1:554724342-554734867 GCA_902687465.1 Secale cereale | reverse complement strand
CCTCAAGTGGATGACCTAAGGTTTAGCAATCCGTGGGAGGCGTAGGATGAAGATGGTCTCTCTCAAACAACCCTGCAACCATATACAAAGAGTCTCTTGTGTCCCCAACACATCCAATACAATGGTAAATTGTATAGGTGCACTTGTTCGGCTTAGAGATGGTGATACAAGTGTAATATGGATAGTAGATATTGATTTTTGTAATAGTAACAATAAAAACAGCAAGGTAACGAGTAACAAAACTGAGCACAAACGGTATTGCAATGTTTAAAAATGAGGCCTAGGGTTCGTACTTTCACTAGTGCAATCTCTCAACAATGCTAATATAATTGGATCACATAACCATCCCTCAACGTGCGATGAAGAATCACTCCAAATTTCCTATCTGGCGGAGAACATAAGAAGAAATTGCTTTTAGCTATTCTTTCCAATCGATCTATCCAAGAGTTCGTACTAAAATAACACCAAGTTATTCTTTCCGATCGATCTATCAAGAGTTCGTACTAAAATAACACTAAGTTATTCTTTCCGACCGATCTATCAAGAGTTTGTACTAAAATAACACCAAAACAAATTCAGGTTTATACAACTCAATCCAACATAAAGAACCTCAAAGAGTGCCCCAAGATTTCTATCGGAGAAACAAATACGAGAATGTGCATCAACCCCTATGCATAGATTACCCCAATGTCACCTCGGGAATCCATGAGTTGAGTGATAAAACACATATCAAGTGAATTAATATGATACCCAATTGTCACCACATGTATTCATAGCAAGACATACATAAAATGTTCTCAAATCCATAGATGTATTCAATCCAATGAGAATGAAATCTCAAAGGGAGAACTCAATTCATCACAGCAAGACAGAGAGGGAGAAACACCATATGATCCAACTATACTAACAAAGCCCGCGATACATGAAGATCGTGCCATGTCAAGAACACGAGAGAGAGAGAGAGAGAGAGAGAGAGAGAGAGAGAGATTAAACACATAGCTACTGGTACAATCCCTCAACCCAGAGGGTGGAGTACTCCCTCCTCATCATGGTGGCCGCCGGGATGATGAACCTGGCCTTCGTTGATGATTTCCGCCTCCGGCAGGGCGGTAGAACAGGGACTAGATTGGTTTTCTGTGGCTATAGAGGCTTGCGATGGTTTCTATATATATAGGATTTTTTGGTGTCGGTTTCACGCGAAGATAGCCTCGAGTGGGCCACAAGACACCAGGGCATTGTTGGGGAACGTTGTCTGGTGAACAAAAAAATTCCTACGCTCACCAAGATCAATCCAGGAGATGACCATCTACAAGAGGAGAGATTGGATCTACATACCCTTGTAGATTGTAAGCGGAAGAATTAAGAAACATGGTTGGTGTAGTTGAACATCTTCGCGATCCAATCACGATCCGTCTCGCGAACTCCCGATCCAAGTGCCGAACGGACGGCACCTCCGCGTTCAACACACGTACGACTTGATGACGCCTTCACCTCGTCGATCCAGCAAGTGGTGGTGAAGTAGTAGCTCGAGTCCTTCAGCAACATGATAGTATGATGGCAGTGGTGGTGGAGAAATCTTAGCAGGGCTTCGCCAAGCCAAGCGGAGAAGAAGATGGACTACGAGGGAGAGGGAGGACAGCATCGTGGCACGGGTGGGTGCGTCTGCCCTCCCTCTACCCCTCTATATATCAGGGGAAAGGAGTAGGAGGAGCGCCCTAGGGTTTCCCCTAGGGGGGCGGTGGCCACCACAGATGGGGGCGCCCCTAGGGAAACCCTAGGGTGACTTGCCCCCCAATTTAGGTGGAGGCAGCCCTAGGGGGTTCCCCACCTCCTCTGGCAATGTGGGAGGAGGACTTGGGGGCGCACTGCCCCTTAGTGGGCTGGTGAGCTCCCATCCCTTGGCCTATGAGGCCCCCAACAATTGTCGGGGCCCCCCGAAACCCCTTTCGTCTCTCCTGGTCATAACCCGGTGCCCCCAGAACATTTCTGGACTCATTACCCTTCGTCCTATATATCGATATTCACCTCCGGACCACTCCGAAGTTACTCGTCATGTCCGAGATATCATCCGGAACTCCGAACAACCTTCATTAACCACCATAATTACTCAACTATACTTATATCGTCACCAAACGTTAAGTGTGTAAACCCTGCGGGTTCGAGAACAATGCAAACTTGACCAAGACACCTCTATGGTCAATAACCAATAGCGGGACCTGGATACCCATATTGGTTCTTACATATTCTACAAAGATCTTTATCGGTCGAACCTCGATGTCAAGGATTCAGCTAATCCCGTATATAGTTCCATTTGTCTGTCGGTATGTTACTTGCCCGAAATTCAATCGTTGGCATCTCAATACCTAGTTCAATCTCGTTAACGGCAAGTGTCTTTACTCGTTCTGTAATACAAGATACCGTGGCTAACACATTAGTCACATTGCTTGCAAGCTTATTGTGATGTTGTATTACCAACTGGGCCCTGAGATACCTCTCCGTCATCCGGAGTGACAAATCCCAGTCTTGATGCATGCCAACCCAACAGACACCCTGGGAGATACCTGTAGAGCACCTTTATAGTCACCCAGTTACGTTGCGACGTTTGGTATGATACGTCCATTTTGCATCATGTTTTCTTGCTGTTATTTATGTTGTTGTTATGCATAATAATGCTTTTTGGAGTAATACTAATGCCTTTTCTCTTAAAACTTGCAAGGTATACCCTAAGAGGGAGAATTCCCGCAGCTGGAAATCTGGACCTGAAAAAGCTACGTCAGGCCACCTATTCTCCACAACTCCAAACAAGCTAAAACTTCATGGAGATTTGTTATGGAATATTTAAAAATTGCTGGAGCTGATAACCACCAGAGAGGGCCCACTAGGTGGGTACAACCCACCTGGGTGCGCCAGGGCCCCCAGGCGCGCCCTGGTGGGTTGTGCTCACCTCGGCCCACCTCCGGTGCCCCTCTTCTGGTATATAAGTCATTTTGACCTAGAAAAATTAGAGAGAGGACTTTCGGGACGGAACACTGCTGTCTCGATACGAAACTTGGGCAGGAGCACTTTTTCCCTCCGGCGGAGCGATTCCACCGGGGGAACTTCCCTCCCGGAGGGGGAAATCATCGTCATCACCATCACCAAAAACTCTCCCATCTTGGGGAGGGCTATCTTCATCAACATCTTTACCAGCACAATCTCATCTCAAACCCTAGTTCATCTCTTGCGACCAATCTTGTTACCGGAACTATAGATTGTTGCTTGTGGGTGACTAGTAGTGTTGATTACATCTTGTAGTTGATTACTATATGGTTTGTTTGGTGGAATATTATATGTTCTGATCCATTATGCTATATATTTCCTCTCTGATCTTGAGCATGTTCATCACTTGTGAGTAGTTACCTTTGTTCTTGAGGTCACGGGAGAAATCATGTTGCAAGTAATCATGTGAATTTGATATGTGTTCGATATTTTGATAGTATGTATGTTGTGATTCCCTTAGTGGTGTCATGTGAACGTCGAATACATGACACTTCACCATATATGGGCTTAAGGGAATGCATTGTGGAGTAGTAATTGGATGGTGGGTTGCGAGAATGACATAAGCTTAAACCCCAGTTTATGCACTATTTCGTAAGGGACCGATTGGATCCAAAAGTTTTATGCTATGGTTAGAATTTATTCTTAATACTTTTCTCATAGTTGCGGATGCTTGCGAGAGGGTTAATCATAAGTAGGAGGTTTGTTCAAGTAAGAATAACAGCTAAGCACCGATCCACCCACATATCAAACTATCAAAGTAGCGAACACGAATTAAACCAACATGACGAAAGTGACTAGATGAAATCCCGTGTACACTCGAGAACGCTTTGCTTATTATAAGAGAACGTTTTGGCCTATCCTTTGCCTCAAAAGGATTAGGCTATCTTGCTTCATACTTGATACTATTATCGTTACTTGCTTGTTACAGAATTATCTTGCTATCAAACTACTCTGCAACTTACAATTTCAGCACTTGCAGACACTACCTTACCGAGAAACAATTGTCAGTTCCTTCTGCTCCTCGTTGGGTTCGACACTCTTACTGATCGAAAAGAGCTACAACTTATCCCCTATACTTGTGGGTCATAAATAAAATTTTCTGGCCCTGTTGCTGGGGAGTGAAGCACTTCTAGTAAGTGGAAATTGGTAAGGAAACATTCATATAGTGTGCTGAAATTTATTGTCACTTGTTACTATGGAGAACAATCCTTTGAGGGGTTTATTTGGGGTATCTTCACCTCGACCAGAACCACAATTAGCTACCCCTCAACCCACTGCACCTACTGAAAATATTGAATATGAAATCCCTTTGGGTATGATAGAACAACTGCTAGCTAATCCTTATGCAGGAGATGGAACCGAACATCCTGATATGCACTTGATATATGTGGAAAAAATTTGTGGATTGTTAAAGCTTGCGGGTCTACCCAGGGATCAAGTTATGAAGAAGTTTTTCCTTTATCTTTGAAGGAAAAATCATTAGCATGGTATAGGCTATGCGATGATATTGGATCTTGGAATTGGAACCGATTGAAAATGGAGTTTCACCAAAAAAATCCTATGCATCTAGTTCATCGTGATCGGAATTATATATATAATTTTTGGCCTCGTGAAGGAGAAAGTATCGCTCAAGCTTGGGGGAGGCTTAAGTCAATGTTATATTCATGCCCCAATCATAAGCTCTCAATAGAAATTATTATTCAGAATTTTTTTGCTCGGCTTTCCCATAATGATCGATCCATGCTTGATACTTCTTGTGCTGGTTCCTTTATGAAGAAAACTATTAAATTCCAGTGGGATCTTTTAGAAAGAGTTAAACGCAACTCTGAAGATTGGGAACTCGACGAAGGTAAAGAGTCAGGTATTATGCTTAAGTATGATTGTGTTAAATCTTTTATAAATACTGATTCCTTTTCAAAGTTTAGCACTAAATATGGACTTGACTCTGAGATAGCTTCCTCCTTTTGTGAATCTTTTGCTGCTCATGTTGATCTCCCCAAAGAGAAGTGGTTCAAATATCACCCACCTGTTAAAGAAGAAATTAAAGAACCGGTACGAGTTAAAGAAGAAACTATACTTTATAATCTTGATCTAGTTGTTCCTACTACTTACATTGAAAAACCACCTTTCCCTGTTAGGATAAAGGAACATGCTAAAGTTTCAACTATGGTTAACAAAAGCTATATTAGAGCACCCACTACAAAAAAAGACACATCCATGACATTTTGGGCCGAACGAAACTTTTTTCTGTCATACTTATGACACTTCTATGACGATAATTGTGACAAAACCCGGTATCATCATAGTTGTGGCGGGGTCCTACTTCTATGACAAAAAATCATGACAGAAAATGGGCTTTTCGTCCTGGGTGGGCCGGAGACGCAGCTGCATGACATTCTTTGGGCCGTCCATGAAGGAAAAACCGTGGTAGAAGCGAGGGCAAGGAAAATATCTGGGTGTTCTCGGTTACGGTGGGTGGTCGGGGCCGAGCAATGCGCGTTTCTCTCGTACACGCACGCGCGTGGGTGCGAGGCGTTGGGCTCTAACTGAACCCGAGCGAGGAGTTGGGCTCTAACTGAACCCGGACGGTTGCACTGCAGGCTACGCATTATTGAACCCGAGCAATCGATCGATGGGTGTTAACTGAACCCGATCGAGCGATTCCTTCGCTGCTGCTGCTAATTGAAGCCGATCGATGATGCCTCTGGATGAACAGTGAGCGTTGCTGGGGGGTTGGATGAACAATTCCCGGTGGGGGTGGCTGAACAGGACCCCGTGGTATTGCCTCTGGATGAACAGGACCCCGATCGATCGAGCCGGTTGGGTCTGCATGAACAGGACCCCGTGGAGGGCTGGATGAACAGGACCACCCCGTGGAGGGCTAGATGAACAGTAGACGGTGGAGGGTTGGATGAGCAGTAGCCCGTGGAGGGGTGGTTGAACAGGAGCCCGTGGAGAGGCTGGTTGAACAGTAGCCGGTGGAGGCTGAACAGCCGTAGGTGGAGGCAGGAGGAGGTCGACGGTGGATGAACAGTAACCCGTGGAAGCTGGAGGTGGTCGACGGTGGAGATGAACAGTATCCCGTGGAGTCCCGTTTTGCGGTACGCCACACCCCTCCCGATGAACAGGACACCCGTTTCGACCGTAGCGCTCCAACACAAGTCCGTTTCCTCCATTTTGTGGTACGCCACACCCCTCCCGATCAACAGGACCACTGTTTCGATCGTAGGAGGTCCGTTTCCTCTGTTTTGTGGTACGCCAGACCCCTCCTGATGAACAGGATCCCGTTTCGATCGTGGCCGGTCGAACACAAGGCCATTTCCTCCGTTCTGCGGCATGCCAGGCCTCGTTTCCATCGGCTGTTCCGTCCAATCCCTCCCGATAAACACGACGACGCATTTCGTTCCGACCCAGCCGGTTGGCTCCCCATGAACACGACGACGATGCTGTTTCTCCGTTCTGACCCAGCCATGTACACGAGCCCTGGCCATACGTACATGCGAGTAGGCGTTCGAGACCCCGCCCGTATGTACGTATGTGGCCGTATTTACTTTCTTGCACCCTGGCGGCTATACGTACGTGTACATGCTACGTGCGCGCCTCTACTATGACACGTGCGCGCCTCTACATCGACCAGTATACAGAATGACAATGCTACGTACGCTTCGACCAGGAGGGTCCCGACTATCAGGCACTTACTTGTGTGCGAAGATGTAGCTGGTGGGTCCCAACATGAAAGCACATTTGCTCCCTGGGTGGTTTTGGTAATTAATGACAACATACTTTGTGGTTGGACTAATGCTTTTATCAAGTATGTTTCAGGAAATTCAATCACATTGGTATGGCAAAAGGACTGAAGAAGTGGACCCCTCAAAATGCTAAGGCAAGCATTGGCAAAAGCTCAAGACTCCATTTTTGGTTTAGTGATCCAAGATCACATTGAGTCCATAGGAAAAGCCAATACTATTAAAAGGGGATGAGGTTGTGTTGATGATCTGGTTGCTCAAGTGCTTAGTGATATATCTCCTTCAACTATCAGCAACTTTCACTACAATACACACTCATAAGTAATCTCGGACCAACCGATTTTCCAAACTCAGTCACACCGAGATGAACCACCTCAGCCATAAGCCAAACCCTAGAAAAATCGGTCATTCCGAGTTTGAGTTCGGTCTCACCGAAACATGGGCTGCCAAGCTTCTGTAACCGTTTGTCCTCAAATCGGAATAACCGAGTTGATGATTTCGGTCTCACCGAAACTGGCAAGTTCCTGTCTTGACTCAAATCGGACTAACCGAGATGGTATTTTCGGTCCCACCGAAAACCCCAACGTTCACTATATTTGAACTTTCGGTCTGACCGAGTTGTCCACTTCGGTCTCACCGAGATTGCTCAATTATGTGTGTAACGGTTGGATTTTGTGTGGAGGCTATATATACCCCTCCACCCCCTCTTCATTCGTGGAGAGAGCCATCAGAAAGAACTACCACTCCTACCTTACACTTTCTGAGAAGAGAACTACCTACCCTTGTGTTGAGATCAAGTTGCTCCACTCCTACCATATGAAACTTGATCTCTAGCCTTCCCAAGTTGCTTTCCACTCAATCCTTTCTTCCACCATAGCCAAATCAGTGAGGAGAGTTGAGTGTTGGGGAGATTATCATTTGAAGCACAAGAGCAAGGAGTTCATCATCATCTACAACATCTATTACCTTTTGGAGGGTGGTGCCTCCTAGATTGGTTAGGTGTCGCTTGGGAGCCTCCGTCATCGAGATGTGGAGTTGAACCAAGAAGTTTGTAAGGGCAAGGAGATCGCCTACTTCGTGAAGATCTACCCCGAGTAAGGCTAGCCCTCCGTGGGCGTAGGCCATGATGGAATAGACAAGGTTGCTTCTTCGTGGACCCTTCGTGGGTGGAGCCCTCCGTGGACTCGCGCAGCCGTTACCCTCAGTGGGTTGAAGTCTCCATCAACGTGGATGTACGATAGCACCACCTATCGGAACCACGGGAAAAATCACTGCGTCTCCAAATTGCGTTTGATCTTCTCCACTTCTCTTTACTACTTGTGCAATTTACTTTCCGCTGCCCATACTCTAGAATTGCATGTGTAGTGTGCTACTTGACTTGTGTGTTATGCAAAATCTGTCCTTGTTAAAAGACAGAATTTTTATCTTGTCGAGTAGTCTAATCACCCCCCTCTAGACACTCTCACCTTATTCGATCCCTCAATTGGTATCAGAGCTTTGGTCTCCATTGCTTTGGTTTACACACCATTGGAGGAAGATGGACGTGTCTACGTTTGGGAGTGTTAGCCATAGAGTGCCTATTCTTAATGGAGAGTCATATAACTCATGGAGGTCTGAAATGCTTAATATCTTTAAGAAGTACAATTTGTGCAAATATGTTGAGACCCCCTATGTGCCTCCTTTTGATCCCTTGCACCCTACCATGGATGAAGAGCTTGATTTGCTTCGTAACCTTAGGACTGTAAATCTTATCATTAGAGGGTTACCCGATAACTTGCTTAAGCTCGTTACAAACTTTGAGTGTGCCTATGCTATATGGAAGTTCTTGGAAGAACTTTATCCGGACTACTCTTTGAGAGGTCTTGATGAAATTCTATACAAGACTATTGAATTTGATAAGATGCACCCCAATGATCCCAACTTTGATAAATGCTTCTTTGAGCTTCGTGATCTTATGAAAAAGAAGGGTGATCCCGCTCTTATCAATGTTTTAATTAGAAATGCTCTTGCATTGCATTCCGAAGATTATTGTCACATTGACAAAACTAATGCAAGTACTTATCAAATTGACCTAGGTGTTGATGATGAACAATCTATGGGTCAATATGATGATGAGCATGAGCATGATGATGATTACTTCGATTCGGACACCAAGCTAGACAAGGTCATGAAGAGTCTCAATCTCATGGCAAACCTGAGAGACTACCTGTCCGGCGGAAAAGAGTGGATTCTTGATAGTGGATGCACCGATCACATGACCGGAGACAAAGACATGTTTCGAGAGCTTGCAAAGAACGATGGTCCACGCAAGTATGTGACTCTTGGAGACAACTCCAAGGGTAAGGTACTTGGCCTTGGTAAGGTGGCCATATCTCATGATAGCTCTATTCAAAATGTCATGCTTGTAGAATCTCTTGGATACAATCTACTTTTCGTGTCTAGATTAGCTGACTTTGGATTCAATGTGCTATTCACCAAAGTAGATTGCCAAGTCTTTCGTCGTGACAATCAAAACATGGCATTTACCGGTATCCGTAGAGGTGATCTATATATTGTTGATTTCACTAAGAAAGCCCAACCTAGAGCTTGTTTCATTGCTAAATCCTCTAAAGGTTGGTTATGGCATAGAAGGCTAGGACATGTTGGTATGCGTAATCTAGACAAGCTGATCAAAGGTGATCATATTCTTGGTGTTAAAGATGTTTTCTTTGACAAAGATAGACTTTGTAGTGCTTGTCAAGCAGGAAAACAAGTAGGTGGAAGTCATCCCGTGAAGAACATCATGACCACAAGGAGACCGCTTGAGCTTCTTCATATGGATCTCTTCGGTCCCAATGCTTACAAAAGTCTTGGTGGTAACTCCTTTGGTCTAGTCATAGTTGATAATTATTCCAGATTTACGTGGGTATTTTTCCTTGATGACAAATCGTAGGTTCAGAGAATCTTCAAAACCTTTGCCAGAAAGGCCCAAAATCAATTTGAGGTGAAGATCAAGAAAGTTCGGAGTGACAATGGAACGGAGTTCAAGAACGCCAATGTAGACTCTTTTCTCGATGAGGAAGGAATTCTACATGAGTTCTCGGCTACGTACACTCCTCAACAAAATGGAGTTGTTGAGAGGAAGAACCGAACGCTCATAGAGATGGCAAGAACGATGCTTGATGAATACAAGACACCGAAGCATTCTTGGGGAGAAGCGGTCGAGACAGCTTGCCATGCTATCAACAGGCTTTATCTTCATAAGCTCCTCGGCAAGACATCATACGAGCTTCTCACCGGTAACAAACCCCAAGTGGGATACTTTCGTGTCTTTGGTTCGAAATGCTATATCCTTGATAAGCATCGTAGGTCTAAATTTGCTCCTAAATCTCATGAAGGCTTTCTCCTTGGTTATGGATCAAACTCCCACACCTACCGTGTCTACAATAATTTCACCCGAAAGGTTGAAGAGACGGTAGATGTGAAGTTTGATGAATCTAATGGCTCGCAAGTAGAGCAAATGCCTATTGATGTAGGAGACAAGGACCCATCGGAAGCTATCCAAGATTTATCTATTGGAAAGATCCGTCCCATGGAAGTGAAGGAGAGTACCTCATCTACATATGTGGAGCCACCTACCTCACGGCGAGATGAACCTCAAGGCAACATGGAGGCCTCCACAAGTGGAACTCACCAAGATGAGGAAGTGCAACAAGAAGATCCACCACAACCTCCTTCTCCACCGCCTCAAGACAACACCA
>LR738715.1:554695130-554713293 GCA_902687465.1 Secale cereale | reverse complement strand
CCGCTGAGCTGCCCAAGGTGATTTCTTCTTTGCCGATCTCGATTGTGGTTTTTCATCTAAGTATGTGGTGATGAATAATGCAAAATTTTATTAGCTTCGATGCCATGATGTACATAGTGGTTTAAATAACTTGTGTTTCTTATACTGGAAAGTAATTTAGAATTTGTTTCTGTTTCAATTAGAGCCCTGATGCAGACAAGGATTGTGTGGTTGTACATGTCACTCGCTATGAGGCGGATGACCTGAATATACGCACTAGGAAAATAGAGTTTTTAGGCTGTTGGATCCTGGAAGCCATTTGCGCTTATACCAATGGAGAGTTGTATTTCAGCCTCACTGTTGTCAGGCGTGTTGTCTAGGGTGTACTGAAGCACAAGAAGTTCAAAGCTACTCCTTCGTTTGTGAGGCATATTGTTCTTGTCAAGCTTACACAGGAAGATGGCATGGCATGCCTCCACAAACAAGTTTATGAGTGGCAAGGCCACAAGGTTGTCTTCATGAAGGTTCACAGGATTGAGCTGCTGCCGGACGTCCTCGATGATGTTCATGGCAAGGTTCGTCTTGTGTCCAGCCCAAATTAGATCGAGGCATGAAATACTTGCCCCAGCTAGTGTTTAATAGTAGTTTGGATTCTGTCTAATTATCTGAACCTTGCCTGTTATCGAGCCCTCCGGGGCTCGTACTCTGTTTGAATCCGTCTATGGGAACTGCTGCTACTTTTGTGTGCCCATGAATCATCGTAATTGTTGCCGAAACATATGCGTCCTCACTAGT
Organism: Secale cereale; assembly: GCA_902687465.1. Lineage (NCBI taxonomy): Eukaryota > Viridiplantae > Streptophyta > Magnoliopsida > Poales > Poaceae > Secale > Secale cereale. Next base: position 554,712,519 of record LR738715.1, on the reverse strand, counting down.
TTTATCATATGAGCAGTGTGTGTTTTGATGAAATAGAGTACTCGTTTGAGAACTGTGCGCTGACATATACATAAGTACTTGTAAACACTGTTGGTGCTACCCCACTTGTAAGCAGTTGTGCAAAACACGGCACATTGGCTCAGCTCGCTTCAACACTAGGCTATCGACCAGCTAACAATCAACAATCTGCTATCTGACATATAAGCAACTATGTATCTTTTTACAGTGGTTCATGCAGTTAACTAAGGCCACAATGTAAATTCCAAACATTCACACGCTAGTCCAGCATTCATGTGGAACACTCACATTAAACTCGGCTTCATAAAAAACTTGAAAGCATAAGTTAAGCAATTTTATACATCTCAATGATTCATAGAACATAATAAACATACACTAGTTCACAGCAAAAGACAAAGTTGTGAGAAGGTTTACAAATCACGAAAAAACAAGCAAGGCTTTTCTGAGCAAAGGGCCTCCCGGCAGGCTTAAATTTCCTAGAGTTCACTCTGGTTGTTTCTTGTTGCCACCATCCAGGGTTAGGTTCTCTCATTCTAGAATAACCAATTATAATTGTGTTCTCAGCTGGAATGCTGAACGGAACCATGTAGTGTACTGACCAGCTGAAATTCTTGTGCATTCTAAATTTAAGCACCGCTATTTGCAGAATTAAGTAGACCACAATGCCTCTTGTCCGGCACGTGTCCAAAAAACCGCCGTGCAGCCGTGCCAGCTAGTCCTCGGTCCATAGATGAACTGGTAGAAAGTGCATTCCGCACTAGGATGAAGTTGTTTTCGCTCGTCCCTACACTGCAATCAGGAAGTAAAAAGTACGAATCAACTTCTTTTATATTGCGTTGGTCATTCTACCTAGTAACTACCAATGTAGGAATACCTGGAAGATGGGTGGTCTTGAGGTGCGTGCTTTTGATTGCGTGGATAGAAACGATACGGGGACAGACATCCCGAAACGATATGGAGACACACATCCCTGTTTGCGCAAATTAGAAATACGGTTATTCAAACAGTGACAGATATTTGCAGTGGCGTATGATTAACAACATCATCTATTGCGTTATAATTGGCACAAAATTGACAGTATGAAAGTGTCCTTAAGTAAGTAGCATCACATCACATCAACACTGCCACTAGATTAACATGCAGAACAATAGCATTAGTATTACTGTCATGAGAGTAGCACATGCTCAGTAAATGTGCAATCAAATTTGTGCAGTTCCACTGGGATGAAGCAATGTTAGCGGTGTTAGATTTAAGTGTAACTGCAAAAACACAATTCATGGGAAATAAAGCAAGACGGAAGCACTTCATAAAATGGTGGTGGCATTGCTTCAATTTATCGACAGCACTAGACCATTACCTATAGTGACATTAGGTGGCATTGCTTAATGCTTCATGTGATTTTACATTAATGGTAGCGATATGGGCGCAGGGACAGCAGAGGCATAAAGTGGTGAGGCAGATGTGGTTGCCGAGAGCGGCAAACACTCAGGCAGCATGTCTGCATTTGTCCCATTTTTATCTCCTCGGCGACATTTTCCTATGTGAGCACATGAATTCTAGACGTGCTCATTCTCATTTGCGTTGTCCCCCAACACCCGTCACTTTCTTTCCTTTTTCAACCAAGAGATAGGTCCACTTCCCCCCACCCTTCGCCATCCACCATGCTTTCTTCGCCTTTTCAACCAAGAGACCGGTTGGGTAGCCAGTATCTAGTACTTTCCCCCGTTTCCTCTTAGAACCAAGTCCTAGATTCATGCTACAGCTTTCCCACTTTCTTCCCTGTTTGAACCAACTCTTAGAATCGACTGTATGAACTAGCTTTACCTCTAATAATAGTAAAAGTCTAGGTGGCTTTGGAACAGCGGACGGAAGTAGAAAAAGATCCACACGAAGCCAAGTGGGGAGCTGGGGCAGTAGAGCAAGGCAGGTTTCGAAGGAATATATACCTGAGGGTTGTCGGCATGTGGCAAAGACGACGTCGGGAGGACGCATCTTGACAACAATACCGCGGGGAAGAAGAAGGGGTCGGAGGCCCTCCGGAGCCGCCACTCTCTCGAAGAGAACGGCACGGCCGCCGATTGGGACGCGCGGCCAGCCATAGGTCTCATCCCTCGTCGCCGACTACAGCGTGAACGATGCACCTACACCCCTGCCCCGGTCGAGGCTATCCGAACGGATTTGTGACCAGCCGTAAGCTGAGAGAGAGTGTGGCCACCTATGTCTTGCTTAGATATGGAGAGCATGAGAGAGCGAATGAGAGGAACCCTAGTAAAGCAAGCGCTAAGGCTCCTGCTTATATATATCGTGGAGTGATTTTGTTGTACCAGCTTCAAAAAAATGCGCTCCTACGTGTACCCGCTAGTGGGTGTGAGAGAACTAGTGCGTGCGTGCACTGCTTCTCTTCGTGAGAGTACAATATACTATGCCCAAAGAACGTTCGCCACAAGAGTAATAGTATAAGTGTGTGACGTGTGAGCTAAAATAAAATGTGCGTGATGTCTTTTGTTTTTTAGAAGTTCTAAGGGTAGGGTGTGAAGAGCACATATGTGTGTGACGTCTACCTGCAGATAGACGGTGGGTGCGAGAGGACTCAGGAGGGTGCGTGTGCGTGTGAGAGAGAGAGGGGCACGTATCAATACAATGCATGTGTCCGTAAATCATTATCCGACAAACGTTCGCCACAAGCCTTTTCCTGACGAACACCATAAGAACCGTTAGATCGGCATCCGATAGTGTCAGTTTTGCCATGTCATTTAACAGAACAGCCACTCCTCCTACACACAAATCTTCCACGTGAGTGTAAGCAGCTGATGTATGCTCCATCCGTTCCAAAATACAGTGCATATAGCTTTATTGAAAATTCGAACCTCACAAACTTTTACCGAGTTTTCGTGTAGCAAATTGCACATGTAGAATACCCTCTATATATCATTTCATTCATCTTTGAGAGGTAACTATAAAGATGGGGGGGAGTCTACAAAGAAAGACCATCGTATCACCTACAGAAATTTCAACCATCCTTTGGCATGGAGGAATATCGTAGGAACTCTATATGATACGATTTTTATAGGATTTTTTCCTTTACAGCCAATTGGTTCATAGGAATAGATTCATATACTCCACATTTCAAAGTAAATAAACATGATATCATTTCTATAGCTTTAGAGCCACTTGGTTCATATGAATGGATTCCTATACTCCCATAATTTCAAAGTAAAATAAACATTGGCGTATATTCAATCGAAAAGTTCCTATGACATGAACCAAATTACATCTCTTTTCTAAACCCTCCTCATAGGAATTGAGATGCATGTCATCTCTAGATTCAATAGAAAAGTTCCTATGATGTCAACAAATTGACATCTCTTTTCCAATCCCTACTCATAGGAATTGAGATACTCCATGTCATCTCTTTCTCTACAACTTCCATGTATACATCTTCTATTCCTAAATAGCTAGTACAACCCACTAGTAGCTTTTTTCCAAGACATGCAACTACGGCACAAGAACTATATAGTGTGCAAATAACTTGAAAGATGGTCGCTGGATGAAGCTAATCCGATAGCGCAGAGAGGGCAAATCCGAGCACTAATGGCCGTTGGATATCATCAACATTCCACCAGATCTGCCACATGTGCAATTTAGAAGACTCCATGGTTGAACTTAAGCATAATGCACAAACCTCAAAACACAAACACTTCTCCTTTGTTCTAGAATCTTCCGTATAATAATTGATTTTTTTCTAAATGAATTGCCATTATTTGTTTTTTACTTTATGCTTTACAATGCACAACCCCATGAATCTTAACATTTTTATAAAACTAATTGATTTTGAATGAGATGAACTATAAGAACTAAACGAACATCTACATCATGCATATGTGACTCAAAGCTTTACATGCTATAGTGTGTATTTATTCATAATTTGGTTGCGAAATCTCATGCGTTCAATGCATGTGTACCTTACTAGTTTTGAGTAGAGTAGCAAATTTCACGCGACCCCCGGTATATCAAAATGCAGGGCCCATGCATCATTGCCTTTCGGTCTAACCTGCGTCCACATTTTTTTGTACGTACTATATCTCCACTGGTCCCCGAACCCAAAATGCTGCCTCGTTCCCCTAAAACCAAGCGGCCCACACATATTTAAGGCGTCGACTCGAACTCAATCCCTCTCCCGTCTACTACGACGTGGCCACACACACCCTAGTAGTACTCCTACAAACCCTACCGCCACATGCATCATCGATTTTCTTTAAGAGGACGAGGGAGAAGACGATTTGTAGTGGAGGCGCTTTCTAAAATAATGATCTATAGTGGAGACCCCTACCCTAGGGTGCCCTAGGTAGCTGCCGCATGCATCATTGGTTTTCTATTTTCTTTATGATCTTGCGCCCTAGATTGAAATGATGGTTGCTTCGTCCGTCCAGCTTAATGCAGGAAAGGTGGGGCTTTGCGATTTGACCCCTTATCGCTCATTTTCTACTACTGCAGCGCTACGACCGGGGTGCCTCCAATTCCAACCGCTGCTCCGAACTGTACGTGGAACAAGACGGTGGATGAGCCACATGTCGGCCAAAGGGGTCTTGTTAAGTGTGTCGCCATTTCGTGTGCGGGCTGACCCCGCTTGAGTCGCTACACCAACACGACAGGTGCAGCCTACCACTTGGTTTTGCTCCTTGGTGAATCCCGACTATATTGATCTAAAAAGATACGTATTGAACTACCCTCTCCGTTTCATTTTTTTAGACGTCTCAGTTTATAGGGCGTGCACGTAGTTCTAGGTCATCCATTTGACTAACTAAATCTGAGTTACTATGTCACAAAAAGTATATCATTGGATTATTAAGCGAATGTAGTTTCTAAACATATACTGTTCATCACATATATAGCCAGTTAAATTCTCAACCTAGAACGACGTGCATGCCATGTAAACCGATACAGAGGAAGTATAGTAGTAAAAATGAGGTGATTTGATCGAGCGATCGGCGGGGGAGCATGGCATGTCATGCGGTCCCACGTGTCATGATGTACCCAGGCGACGCGTGTGTCCCTCTTGAGGCCGAAGCAATACTACGTGGTTTGAGATGACGGCGAACTGAAGTGTGAAATAATGGTTGCTTCGTCCGTCTGGGAAGGTGCGTCATTGTGATTTGACGTCTCATTGCTCATTACTACTACTACTGGGGCGGTACGACTGGGGTGCGTCCCCCTGCTGTTCTGCACTATTATTTGGTGATTTTACCGAGCGAGCGTCAACGAAGGATTACAAGACACGGCTTGGGGTTTTGCTGCTTCGCGCGATCCATCGATACAAACCCGGACTAAAAAAAGGCGAGGGCGGGTCTTTTCCCGCGCGGCAGGCAGGGGAGTTTGGCATAGTCTGTTCGAGGCAAGGAGGCAGGAAGGGAAACAAGCAAATAAATGTTGAGCGACTTAGTTTTGGTAAAATCTGATTTTACGGAGTACGTACCCACCACGGTTTATAGGGCTCATCTAAAAAACATTTGTTCTTCCGTTTTATAAGTCTCAATTCTACTACTAGTAGTAGTACAATCACATGTTGGATTTCGAGGTGCGTTAGATCACCCGATGCAAGCAGTGTCAAGAGAAAACCCTCTAACCAAGGTAGTAGGGACGAGGAGTAAACGGAGGGAGTAGTAAAATTTTCTCTCTAACCAAGGTAGACTGACAAATATATTTTTATAGTGGCCTTGTATAAGTAAATGGAGGGAGTACTAAAGGACATATATATTCCAAACAATATCATTATCTCTCTAACCAAGGTAGTAGGCACGAGGAGTAAACGGAGGGAGTAGTAAAATTTTCTCCTCGTCCCGCAAGACACCGCGCGCGTGGGTGAGGGAGCGGGCGTAAGGACTAGTAAGCAAGCTTCACCTCATCCTGCGAGCCACCGCGCCCGTGGGCGAGGGAGACAGCGTACTAAGCAAGCTTCTCCTCGTTCTGTGAGTTGACGGGACACATCAAAAGTACTCCAGTGTATAGAGCCTTGCCTCTAAGGTAGGCCCCACATGGTTTGCCTCTTTTTTAACATAACACGTCAAGTCGCTATTTGTTTGTTCACCCGTGGTAGACGATCCTCCCTCCATCTAGTGGACAACCAGTACATGTGTCAAGTTACCACGTCGGCTGCCTTTTCGTACGGAAATGAGCTCCACCGTGTACCCGCGCGGGTGTGGTTGGGAAAGAGACGGGAGTATGTGCGTCGTGCGTTCACCGCTTCTCTTCGTGCACGTCCCCCCCCCCACCTACGTGGGTGTGTGTGAGAGGGACTGTAGAGATACAAACCTAGACATAATGTGTCGTCCATCCCCATGCCTCCGCCTAGTCCAACCACCAGTCACCACCACGCCCCACTCCTCCTCACCTTATCTCTCATCTTTCTCCCTCCATTTTTATATACAAGGCCACTATCAAAATTACAATTTGCAGATATACAAGGCCACTAACACTAATCGATGCAATATTAATGGTGTTTGCCTCATACTACTACTAGCAAAGGAGGACATTAATTATCCCTTGCATGCATGCGGGAGTGTGAGCATTGGCTTGATGTGCATGAAAGAGAAGAATACGCATTAATTTACACGGCAAACAAGGCAACAAGGTGGCTTGAAACCTTGAGTTAGAAGACATTAATTTTTGCCTTCGTACCTATAATATGGGTTTGTGGCCTTGTATACAAAAATGGAGTCCGATAATATTCTCGAGATACCATTTATCCGATAAAATTCTCGAGCAATCATTAGCTTTTAAAAAATGGAATTACTCCTGCATGGGTCAATCACAACAGGTGTTTTGTAAAAAAATGCATCTTGATGTTCCGTGTAATGCACGGGCATCTTGCTAGTCCATGAAAACAACACATGGCAAAATTCCACGGCAAATGAGGGATTTGAATCTGTTGGGAGGGGCTGTTTGGATCTTGCCCGGGGTAGCCAAAATATTGGCGACCCTTTTGTCCACCGGTGCCTTTGACACCGATGAACGAGGAATGGCTCGGGGTCTCATGCATCCTCCAGCGCGCACGTTGGAGATGAGCTCGCACGAGCTGTGTTCTTTTTGTCCCACCACGCCGCCGGAGCCACCCGCAGACCGACCGGCGACCCACAAATTACGCCTCCAACTGTAGCCGCACACATTATGACAGCAAGTCAACCAACCGGACGAAATTCACGCAAACACTGTGATATTTCATATAAACAATGACGGAAATCATATAATATACCGGATTTTCATAAAAACATGATGGATTTCATTACATTCAAATGAACTACGTGGTGCTAGTTCTAGACAGCACATGTATATAATACCTGGCCTAAATGGTCGCCCCCCGATCGATTTGTGTTCCTCATGTCCGGCAGCACGATCACCGGACTGCCGGGAGCCCCGGAGGTATATGCAGGGTCGACGAAGGTCCTAACAACAAAAGGATCCGGCAAGACACCAGCTATTTACGCTGGCGTCGCCTCCGTGGTTGCCTTCATGGGACCCAAGCGGCGGCAGCCTCCCGTGTTCTACTTCTCCTCGATGATGGCGGCAGACGCGGAGGCGCTGGCCACCGACTTGTCGCCCTCCGCGCACCCGGCTTCTATCGCTGCTTGCATGGCGCGGCCGTCGGCATGGGAGTCTCGGCCACAGAAATGGGAGATGCGGTACGAGGCGGCGGTGTGGACGGCAGCAACGACGCTCGTGCGCCGCTCCTTGTCGAGCTGGCCTGGAGCGGCGAGTTGTTGAATCGCGCGCCGGCTTGGGGCGGCAACTGGCTTCGTCGGGCGAGGGGAGGGAGGTGGATTAGCGAGCTGCATAGCTCGTATCCAGCGGGCTCGGCGGACCACCCAGCCGGCTTGGATGCGGAATAACTACTCTTCGTAAGCGATTGTAAGAGTGGACAAAATGGTGAAGGAGGAGTGATACGTCTCAAACGTATCTACTTTTCCAAACACTTTTGATATTGTTTTGGCCTCGTTCTTGCATGATTTGGACTAAACTAACCCGGACTGACGCTGTTTTCAGCAGAGCTGCCTGTATGGTTTATTTGTGTGCAGGAATACGGATTTGTAAGTATCTCAGAAAAATCCACGAAAAATCACAGAAAATCCACGCACCCGAAGGAACCAGATGCCAGAAGTGGGGCCAGAGGGGGGCCAGGTGGTGCCCAGGCACCCTGTGGGCGCGCCCCCCCTGGGCCGCGCCGGGGGGGCGCCTGGGCAGGTCCCATGCCCCCTGGTGCCCTACTTTAGCCCGTATTTTTCCTCCCGACGCAGAAACCCCAGATCGGAAGTTCTTTCGCAGTTTTTCGTCGCGGAGCCGCCGCCACCCTCTGTTCTTCCTCGGGAGGGCTAATCTGGAGGCTGAATTGGCCTCCGGAGAGGGGAGATCGTCGCCATCGTCATCACTCCATCATCCCTCCATGACTTCTCCCTCCATGTGTGAGTAATTCCCCCGCTGTAGGCGAAGGGGATGGTAGGGATTGGATGAGTTAGATCATGTAATAGTTTATTAGATTGTTGGGGGCATGTTGCCTATCATCTACTATGGTGTTTATCATCTTTGCTACAACTTGTTATTATTAATGCTTGACACTTAGGGCCCGAGTGCCATGATTTCAGATCTGAACCATATGTGTTTGCATGAATATATTTGTGTTCGTGATCCTATCTATGAGTTGTTTGCACCTGTTACGGTCCGGAACCGGCGATCCCAAAAGTGACAGCTTGGGACACCAAAGGGGATAGTCCGTAGTTTGAGGATTACATGTATCCATTGAGTTCATTGCTTTGTTCCGGTGCTCTTTGACAGGAGCACCTTAATATCCATTAGTTCCTTTTGGCCCCGTTCGTAGCGGGATGGTAGGACAAAAGATGTTGTGCAAGTTCTTATTGCAAGCACGTACAACTACCTACGGGATACATGCCTAATGTTTGATATTTGCCTAGATGATCATTACTTTTCCGTGTGCCGTGCCCCAAGTTAAAACTATCTCATCCATGCAGCGCCCAACCATCCATCTCCCTAGCCTACAGTGTTTTAAATCCTGCTTGTCACTAGTTGCTACTTTTGCCGTTTACTATTGTTATTTACTTTTGCTGTTTACTTTTACTATTACTATCATCACTATCATATCACTGTTACCACTTATCTTTTGTTGCAAGTAAGTATATTTCAGGTGCGGTTGAATTGACAACTCAACTGTCAAAGCTTATAAATACTCTTTGGCTCCCCGTGTGTCGAATCAATAAATTGGGTTATTCTTACCCGCGAAGACTATCTCGATCCCTTACGATTGAGGGTTATCAAGTACCGTTTTCTGGCGCCGTTGCCGGGGAGCATAGCAATATTTACAAGTCTACTTGAGGTATCCTACCTGCTGCACTTTATCTACTATGGGTAAGAAAGGAGACCCCAAGGTTCCTATCTTACTATCTACTACAAGAAGAGGTACTGCTCTGAGCACTAGTGCTACACTTGATTCACCTTCCGTTATGAGTAAGTTTGCCTCACCACCACCACATGATGCTCCTACTGAATCTGTTACTATGTCTGATACTCTTGATGATGCTTCTACTACTTTTGATGATGATATTAGTTCGCTTGGTTATGCTCTTGAGAAACAAATTGTTGTTGCTGCTGAAAAATATGGAATTCAACTTCTTGTTGCTCGCTACCCTATTGGTGAAACTTATGATTATCCTGATTTGAGTAAACTCAAAGAGAGGCTCCTTGATGATGATTACTATATGCTTGATGAAGATCTATGCAGGGAACTTACAGAGTTTGCTGGCTCTGACCCTGAAGTTATTAAGAAAATATTTGAAAAACACTCTTTGAAAAACAAAACCGTTCCTAATCCTGAATTTGCTACATCTCCTATATGCATTGATGATCCTGATTATGATTTCTCTGTTGATCTTTCACTTGTACCTATGGTTGAAGCTGACCCCTTTTATGGCAGAGAAAATGATGATGCTATTGCACACCTGACTAAACTCGGTGAGTTGGGCAGCCTGTTTACCACAGATGAGAAGATACGATACTTTTATGTGACCAAGCTTCTTTCTTTCTCCTTGAAGGAGGGTGCTAAAGCATGGTATGATTCACTTCCATGCGGTTCCATTAAGAGTCCTCAGGACTTAGCTCACTCTTTTGTTGATAAGTACTTTCCTGCTCACATGCAACATGCTGCTTTACAAAGAATTTATAACTTTAAACAGTTGCAGGATGAGTCCCTCCCTAAAGCTTGGGGGAGGTACTGCGGTTTGATTTGGGCTAGACCAGGACATGAAATCCCTAAGAATGAATTAATCGATATATTCTATACTGGTCTAACTGATGAATCCAGGCCCTATCTGGACAGTTGTGCTGGTTGTGTTTTCAGGAAAAGAACACCGGACGATGCGGAAGACTTAATGGGCAGGATTGCCAAAAACCATGAAGATTGGTCCGTCCCTGAACCACCTCCACCAACAAAGAAGAGGGGCATGTTTGTTCTGAGCCCCGAGGATATGCGAGAAGCAAAGAAGTCTATTAAAGAGAAAGGTATTAAAGCTGAAGACGTGAAGAATCTACCCCCTATTGAGAAGCTGTGTGAGCCTACTACTCACCCTCCTATGGTAGAGGTACACTCTCTTTTAGATTTCAACGCAAGTGACATCCCTCATGGTAAGCCTCCTGATCAATGTTTAGATGAGTTTGATAATTTTATTATGAAACAAAATCATTTTAATGAGAGGATAGAAAGTCAGTTGCATGATAATTCCCTTGCTATCAAAAAACTGCTTGATGTTTTAGATAGAACAGTTAATGATGTTCAATGTCTTGTGAAGCATTTTCATATGGTTCAAACTCAGCTTGATCAAATTTCTAATGTGCAAAGAGATTTGCTTGCTAACAATGCCAAACAAGATAATCTGTAGGCTTTCGGGATCAAGACCCGAGGAGGAACTAGCACTCAAGATCCTCTTTATCCAGAGGGGCATCCGAAGAGAATCGAGCAGGATTCTCAAATACAGGAAGAAGAAATTGTTGGCTCTCCAAAGAAAAAGAAGAAACATAAGGAGACTGACAATTCTAATGATCCTATTGCAGATGAAGAACCAGCTATCGATCCCAACAGTGTATCTATCTCCGATGCTGAGACAGAAGACGGTGCTGAACCTGAAGGTAATAATAATGAGAAGAATGATCCGCCTGAAGTTCAAGAAGAAGAAGCACCTGACAAACGTAAGAGGTACACTAAAGAAGACTTCATCGCAAGAAAACATGGGAAGGAAAGAGAACCATGGGTACAGAAACCCATGCCCTTTCCAGGTAAGTCCATTAAATCTAAAGAAGAAGAGCATTATAATAAGTTTTGTGAGTGGATTAAACCTCTTTTTCTTCAGATACCCTTGACTGATGCTATTAAGTTACTTCCTTATTCAAAATATATGAAAGATATTGTCACTAATAAAAGAAAAGTTCCTAATGATGCAATATCTACTATGCTTGCTAACTATTCTTTCAGTGGAAAGATTCCTGAGAAGCTCGGTGATCCAGGTATACCTACCATTCCTTGCTCCATAAAGAATAATTATGTCAAAACTGCTTTATGTGATCTTGGAGCAGGAGTGAGTGTTATGCCTCTCTCTCTTTACGAGAGGCTTTGTTTAGAGAAACTAATTCCTACAGATATCTCCCTTCAGATGGCTGACAAGTCAACCGCTGTTCCGATAGGTATTTGTGAGGATGTTCCTGTTGAAGTTGCTAATTGTTTAATTCTTACTGATTTTGTTGTGCTTGACATGCCCGAGGATGGGAGCATGTCCATTATTCTTGGTAGACCTTTCCTTAACACCGCGGGTGCTATTATTGATTGCAATAAAGGGAAGGTTACTTTTCATGTGAATGATAAAGAACACACGGTATATTTTCCGAAGAAGACCGACAGGAGGCATGCCCTCAACTCTATAGAGAATATCGAGACCGTGAAGATTGGAGAATGGGATTGTCCACTACATGTGCCTCACAAATACAAAACTATCATGATAGGGACAATGTCCATCAAGGTAAAGGTTCAGTGATTACTTCGTGAGAGGTGAGACTTTTTTGCTCTATATATCGCCTGTTTGTTGGTGAGACTTGATCAACCTTATTAACAAATATGTTTTATATGGATAAAAAGTTGATCCTGTCATGTTTTCATTTGTTTTTAGTTTTTGTCCTACTTGCTGTACCAAGTATTTATGTTTTTGAAGCTTCACAATACTACTAACTGCTTCAAGTTTTCAGAGAGTTTCGCAGCTTTTTGAACTTCGAAAAAATTTCAACAGTGAAGTTTTCAGAAAAATTCCAGAAAAATTATAATAAAAATTTCCACAACAGGAGAGACCCAGAAAGTCCTGGGGCCAGCCAGGGGGGGCCACCAGTGGCCCAGGCGGCCAGCTGGCGCGACCCAGCCCCTGGCCGCGCCCACAGGGCGCCTGGGGCCCACGGGACCCCCCTCCAGGTACTTCTTCTTCCTCCCTCTCTCTCTTTCTCCAAAAACACGAGTTCTGCTGTTGTTCTTGTGTTCTTGCTGTTCTTGGAGGCGATTCTTCGATCTCTCTCTACAGCCCATCATTTGAGCTGAAATTTTGAGCAAATACTCCCTGGTATGTGACTCCTCCACCCCTCCAATTAGATTTTTGATTGGTGGCCTCATTTGTGAGTATTTAGTAGTTCCTGGTGCTGTAGAGATGAGCTTGCATGCATGTGTAGAAAGTTATTTTCCAAGTTTTGATGCAAGTTTATGCCTTGGGCAAGTGAGTTGAGTAGTTTGCCTTAGCTCGCTTTGTTTTAATCTTCGTTTTTGTAAATTGTAAAAATTTCAGAAATGAGTTTATTAGGAGGGCAAAAGGGTGGCTTGAGAAGAGGAGGCCCGCACACTCTGATCGAGTTACTAGAGCCGCAGCTTCACCATCGACTGCTAGGGTGAGCTATAATGAAGATCATGTGCCCCTGGAGTTGTTGGAAGACACAAGTCCAGCACGTGCGATGACGTTTCCATGTGATGAATTCATGGAAGCTGCAGGAATCAAGGATGAGTTTTATAATTTTTGTGCTAATGCAGGTTTGACACGACTCGTCACGAGCCGTGTTACTCAGTATCAAAAACTCACCTCCAATTTCATTAACAGTTTTAGATATAATCCTGATTCAGGTGCTATTGAGTTTAAAATTTATAATGATCTTATCACCATGACTTTGGGAATTTCTTGTGAAATAATAGGTGTGCCGAACGTTGGGAGGACGACTAGGATGGCCACTCAGCCCTCCGAGCTGAAAACCGTCATCAACTCTCTCTGCAGCATGGGTACGAGGGATATTCATCGGTCGAAGATCTCCAGCATCTTATTTCCTCACCTCAGGTATTTTGCATATTATATTGCTAGAGGGGTGTTAGCTCGTGACAACACGAGCAGCATTTCTGCTCCGGATATTGCTATCCTGGCTGCAGCCCTCTCAGGGAGGTCTGATTATAGTCTGGGTACCTTAATTGCTCAACGCCTTGCTATGAACGGTAACAAGGGGGACTTATATGGTGGCGTTTACGCCACACTTATCTTAGAGCATCTTGGAGGCACCCCACACCCTGATGATACTCCTTTTACTTATTTAAGTTTTGATCTTGCTGCTATGAAAAGGCATAAGTTTGTTACCATGGGTTCTGAACTTAATATTCTTATCTATATCTTGCGTTTCGGAACCGCCGCGGAACGCGAGATCCGTCTACCTGCACCTCTTTTGTTTGATTTTTCTCGCAGGAACGGATGGTCTTTTGATGTTGTTTAGTTCGATGAGTTCATGGTCCGGCATCAGTTTCATAACCCCATGGAGGGGGTTGTGCCCGACGAGGAGAGGCACGGTGAGATACCACATTTTCAGGAAGAGACCGCCACCGAGTTTGGTGAAGGGTCTTCCTCTGTTTGGCGTTCGGAGCCTTCCTCGTGGGAGACTCCGAGGAGTTCGGTGTACGCGCCGGCATCCTTCTACGACCCGTGGACTCACCACCATACCCCTGGAGCAGGAGGCTCCTGGGGGCAGTAGCTGCTACCAACTTAGGCCAAAAGCCTAAGCTTGGGGGAGTACGTGCCCTTCTCACTTTTCCATTGTATTATCCGTTTTATTCGCTTTGATCTTTTCGAGGTTTTTGCCTGTTCTTCTTTATTTCTCTCTTTGCAAAAACAACAAAAAGATTTTCTCTTTCTTTTGCTTTTTATTCAACCTTTGAAAAAAACAAAAAGATTTCCTTTCTCTCTTTAGTTTGCTTTGTTTTCAGAGATCAGCTCGAGTCCGTGATGGCATTGATTATATTTCCTACGTTCGATCGTGCAAGTGACAAGCAGTGATGACGAAGATCGACTGAAAGGAAGCAACAAGGAAGACCGGTATGAACTCTCATTGTTTCTACTTTTGTACATATGCATGTACTTATGATCTAGAGACCAGCTTGTAGCGACATAGTGCTATGTTTACAATGCTCTTCCAGTGGTCCATGCTTTCCTTGTGGCTAGTCTCGAATAACTAGAGTATATAATGTGTTATCGAAATGATCTACATGCATTGCACTATTCATAGTCTGGTATACTAAGGTGGTATTTCCCTTTAGAGAATTTTTGGATTGACTTGGCACATGCTTACACATGTTAAGACTAAAATGTCTACTTTGCCTTGATGATCTTTGAGTTTTAGAATAGTTATATCACTTTCATGCCCGATTCAATGTTGCTTTGTCGCTCTGCATGATTATGACCGTTATTGCTCTCTAGTTGGTCGCTTCCCAGTCTTTTGCTAAACCTCCACCTGTACTAAGCGGACTGACTGCTTGTGCATCCAAACCCTTTAAACCAGTTATGCCATATGAGTCCATTATACCTTCCTATACATGGTATTTACCTGCCATTCCTAACGAAGACTTTCGTGTACCATCTCGAAATTATTCAAAGGCAATTCTCTTTTTGTGCCTATGTTTTAGCTCATGAGGAAGTAGTAGTTAATTCATGATCTTTTTAAGTTGGACAAGTTTCACCCCTGGATTGCATGTATAATGTGCAAACCCCTAATATGAAAAGGAACTGGCATTGAGTGCGCCCGGCTCGAAAAGATAATATAACAAACAAACCCTCCTTCACGCTTTGTTCATGAGAAATCAGAAAACTTTGGCAGTGATAAACAAAGGAGATTAAGAGGATGTGATCGTCCTCATGCGGGAGCCGTTCCTCGAGACTTGTCCACTTAAAAGGTGATTGAGTTATCTGCTAGCATTCGTTGACGAAATATGCACTTCTCAAAACATGTTTACTTCTGTTTTTAAAACCAAGAGCTCTAGTACATGTTTAGTTTTTGTTTCCGACCACGGGTTTTCAACCTTGCCAACAAAAGCCACGGTTCGAGAGTCTCACCTTCTTTCTTCAAAGCACTAACTAGGAGAGCATAATTGTCATTCTGAGTGTAATGTGCATTGTCCCAAAGTATTACATTGTCTTCTGCATACTTGTGATATGATTTATTCTGAAATTATTAGTTCTAGTCTCCTTTAAAACTCTGGAGGAGTCTCTGCATTTATGTTTTGCTTCACTCATGGAGGCTAGCGAGATACCACCCTAATATGCTCAAGCTATGTGCAATGTAATCTTGTCTTGATTTTTAGTAATATATTATTTACTTTTAAGTATTTGTGACTGGTCACTTGAAAGAAGGATTGCTCTTTGCATTGTCCTCATAGTACTGTTTCAATACTCGCTAAACTCTTTTCGTAGTACATGCTTATATACATCTAATGAAGCAAAAGAGTTTGTCAAAGTTTTCTTTGTCACGTCCAGTTCGTTGAAATGAATTGCTTGAGGACAAGCAATATGCTAAGCTTGGGGGAGTTGATACGTCTCAAACGTATCTACTTTTCCAAACACTTTTGATATTGTTTTGGCCTCATTCTTGCATGATTTGGACTAAACTAACCCGGATTGACGCTGTTTTCAGCAGAGCTGCCTGTATGGTTTATTTGTGTGCAGGAAAACGGATTTTTAAGTATCTCGGAAAAATCCACGAAAAATCACAGAAAATCCACGCACCCGAAGGAACCAGATGCCAGAAGTGGGGCTAGAGGGGGGCCAGGGGGTGCCCAGGCGCCCTGTGGGCGCGCCCCCCTGGGCCGCGCCGGGGGGGGGGGCGCCTGGGCAGGTCCCACGCCCCCTGGTGCAAGTAAGTATATTTCAGGTGCGGTTGAATTGACAACTCAACTGTCAAAGCTTATAAATACTCTTTGGCTCCCCGTGTGTCGAATCAATAAATTGGGTTATTCTAACCCGCGAAGACTATCTCGATCCCTTACGGTTGAGGGTTATCAAGGAGATAGGGGAGCAGCGGAGGTGTGCGATTCTTGGTAGGCGTTTGGCCTCGTTTAAATAGGAGATTAAATAGACGGCGGACCGAAGGAGCTCGGCCGGCGTTGCATTTAATGTCGGCCCGGTCATGGACGGACGTGTGTCCAGAGTGGGTTTCTCGGCTTCCACACGGGCGGGTTTCATGGAGGCGTTTGAATGCGGCAAGGAGGCGTGTTCATTCGGGCTTGCAACGAGTGGCGCCCTCGACTCTGACGTAGGACAGCGCGCCGTTCTTCCACTGACGTGTGGGCTCTTTGGGTACATGGCCTGCATGTCAGTGACCCAACGCAGGCAGCGCACAGCAGAGGAACCTTTGGTGGTCCAGGGCGTTCAGAAGCGGGCATTTCATAAACCAATGATTGTTCATTGAGTGTGATGTCATCATTTTCATGTTGATAGCCCGTTCGGTACGTTGTGATTCATAAAGACCACTACAAACATCAATGTTCTGCTTATCACATATAAGATTGATAAATACATGTAACAATCCATGTCCTTAACAAAGGTTGCATGCACGTATAGGTTGAGTGTGTGTCTTGCGTCATGTGTTGTGTGCATGCAGGCGTGCGAGTGTTGCGTGCGTGCAGGGGTACGTTTCAGTGTTGCATGCATGTGTGTGTACGTGCGTGTGTTCGTGAGTGCATGTGTATGCGTCAGTGTTGCACGCCTGCATGCGTGCATGTGTTCGTTATGTTTACGTGTCAGTGTTGCACGCCTGCATGCGTGCGTGTCTTGTGTGTGTGCATGTGTACGTGCGGCGTGAGGCTACACGTCAGTCGACTGACTTTTTTATCTCTGGTTATTAGATTTTCCAGCCGTTGGATACGGAATCAAGGGCCTGCAGTTTATCATCAAACTCCACCCCCCTCAGCCGCCAGCCACCACCGGCCCCCGCCACCCGCGGCCGGCCCTTGCCGCCCCGCCCGCCCCGAAACCACTCCTCACCG
>LR738715.1:554672125-554694889 GCA_902687465.1 Secale cereale | reverse complement strand
CCGCGCGCTGAGCTTTTGTTGGGGAACGTAGTATTTTAAAAATTTCCTACGATCACGCAAGATCTATCTACCAGATGCATAGCAACGAGAGGGAAGAGTGTGTCTACGTACCCTCGTAGACCGGAAGCGGAAGCGTCAAGTGACGCGGTTGATGTAGTCGAACTTCTTCGCGATTCAACCGATCAAGTACCGAACGAACGGCACCTCCGCGTTCAGCACACGTTTAGCTTGATGACGTCCCACGAGCTCTTGATCCAGTTGAGCTTCACGGGAGAGTTTCGTCAGCACAATGGCGTGGTGACGGATATGATGTATTCACCAGTGCAGGGCTTCGCCTAAGCACCGCGACGGTATGACCGAGGTGTGTATCTGTGGAGGGGGGCACCGCACACGGCTGGAACAATTCAACTTGTGTGTCTTTGGGTGCCCCCTGCCCCCGTATATAAAGGAGCAAAGGGGGAGGCCGGCCGGCCCTTGTTTGGTGCGGCTAGGGGTGCAATCCTACTAGGAATAGGATTGCAATCCTATTCCTAGTAGGAACCACCAAAGAAGGAAGAGAGGGAAAGGAAAAGAGGGAGAGGTGGCGCCCCCCCAATCCTAGTCCAACTAGGAACCCTAGGTGGGGCGCCGGCCAGCCCCTATGGGCTGCCTCTCTCTTTCCCTTAAGGCCCACTATGGACCATCCCCCCTCGTAGGGGGTTCCGGTAACCCCCTCCGGCAATCCCGTTAAATCCGAAACTTTTCCGGAACACTTCCGGTGTCCGAATATAGTCGTCCAATATATCAATCTTTATGTCTCGGACATTCCGAGACTCCTCGTCATGTCAGTGATCTCATCCGGGACTCCGCACTATCTTCGGTACATCAAAACTCATAAACTCATAATACCGATCGTCATCAAACGTTAAGCGTGCGGACCCTACGGGTTCGAGAACTATGTAGACATGACCGAGACTCATCTCTGGTCAATAACCAATAGCGGAACCTGGATGTTCATATTGTCTCCTACATATTCTACGAAGATCTTTTATCGGTCAAAACCGCATAACAACATACGTTGTTCCTTTTGTCATCGGTATGTTACTTGCCCGAGATTCGATCGTTGGTATCTCCATACCTAGTTCAATCTCGTTACCGGCAAGTCTCTTTACTCGTTCCGTAACACATTATCTCGTGACTAACTCATTAGTCTTTTGCTTGCAAGGCTTATTGTGATGTGTGTTACCGAGAGGGCCCAGAGATACCTCCCCGACACTCGGAGTGACAAATCCTAATCTTGATCTATGCCAACACCACGAATACTTTCGGAGACACCTGTAGAGCATCTTTATGATCACCCAGTTACGTTGTGATGTTTGATCGCACACAAGGTGTTCCTACGGTATTCGGGAGTTGCATAATCTCATAGTCATAGGAACATGTATAAGTCATGAAGAAAGCAATAGCAGTAAAACTAAACGATCATAGTGCTATGCTAACGGATGGGTCTTGTCCATCACATCATTCTCCTAATGATGTGATCCCGTTAATCAAATGACAACTCATGTCTATGGCTAGGAAACATAACCATCTTTGATTAATGAGCTAGTCTAGTAGAGGCATACTAGGGACATACTATTTTGTCTATGTATTCACACATGTATCAAGTTTCCAGTTAATACAATTCTAGCATGAATAAAAGACATTTATCATGATATAAGGAAATACATATAACATCTTTATTATTGCCTCTAGGACATATTTCCTTCAGCTTTTTCTCCGGTGATCCCCCCCCCACCGCCGGCGACTGCCAACCAGAGGTCTCACGACTTCGAGTACTCACCGACCACTAATTTATTACCATTTGTGTCCTTCATATACACGCTGATGGGTGGGCCCTATCGTAATGTGCGCTGCTGAATGTGGACCGTTTGACTGGTCAATTGATCGTGTCATCAACAAATTACGGAGCTATATGGTGAGCCAGTGACTGTATGATCACCCTAAAATGTATTTTATTAACACAGTACAGACTCAAACTACCATTTCTTTCTTTCATATACGGGCTGACAAGTGGGCCCCACGGTTACGCGCCCCGATGGTGCAACACTAGTTTCGGCACGTGGAATGTTTGACTAGTCAATTGATTGTGTCATCAACAAAATATGGAGTTGTACGGGTGAGCCAGTGACCGTATAATCATGACATGTATTTTTTTAACACGGTACAAACGCAAGGGCTCATATATACGTGCAAGCACTGACCACTATAAGCGCACACACGCAGACCCTACCCCTATAAGCACCTTCGGGAGAGTGGGCCAACATATGATCTTGAGATTTTACGAAGTCACCATAGGTGCATTGTAGTCGAGTGGAACGTCTCCTCCCACTGAACGCACATCACCAGAAAATACTGAAATTAACCCAGGATAAATGCGAGCACCGGGACTTTAACCCTGGTGCCCCGGTATCGTATCATCCCTACTATCCTTTTGCATTTACTTGTCTTAGTTTGATCTTTTGCTTTAGAATAAATGAAAGTTTAGTTTGATCCTTTCTTTTGAGTTTGCTTAGTGATTTATCTATGTAATCGTGTGTGAGATATATAATAAAGTTTAGTTTTGAGTTTTTACATTCTTTACTTTCTTGTTGCAATAAAAAGAGAGGTTATAATTGATTGAATAAATAAAAGAAAGGAAATAAATTAAGATGAACATATGCTAATCTTATGGTAGGTGATGGCACCACATAAGGAAAAGTATAAGTAGAAAATTTTATTAGAGATTGACAAACATATCATTGATCAATGATGCAACTCATGAAAGAATTACTAAGGGAAGAGAAGATTCACATATAAATATACTATCCTATAAATATTTTGTGATTGTGAGCCCCCATCAAAAGATTATATTCCAAAATTGTTGACGTTGGACAAGGAAGACAACTTAATGATTTATGTTTGTTCATATTCACATAGAAGTCATATTGTCATAGATCCTTTAACATGTGGTTCTTGCCCAATATCTTTTCTAGCGAAAAATTCCGCACTAAGTAGAAATACTACTTGTGCATCCGAAAACCCTCAAACCCAAACCTTTTTCGAGAGACCACCATACCTACCTATGGATTGAGCAAGATCCTTCAAGTAAGTTGTCATCGGTGCAATAAGGCAATAAAAATTGCTTCTAAAAATGTGAGATCATTTAGTGTAAGATAAAATTGAGCGTTGCATGAACTTGTGATGGTGAAGAATAAAAGCGACAGACTGCATAATAAAGTTTGCTATCACAAGGGGCAATGTAACATGACGTTCTTTTGCACTAAGGGATTGAGCATACAAACAAATAAGCGCATGGCAACCTCTGCTTCCCTCTGCGAAGGGCCTATCTTTTACTTTTATGCAAAGAGTCAAAGTTTTCCCTCTTTCCCCCTTTTATTTTTATCCTTTGGCAAGCATCATGTGGTGAGGAAAGATCTAGGAACATATGTCCAGTTGAATATGGGTGACATGAGTTATTATTGTTGACATCACCCTTGAGGTGAGTATGTTGGGAGGCGAAACTATAAGCCCCTATCTTTCTATGTGTCCGGTTGAAACGTCTTTGCTCATGTGTATGTGGTGAGTGTTAGCAATCATAGAATACTATATGATGGTTGATTATGTGGACTTACCTAAAGGCTCTGATACGAGACCTTCCTGAAAAAATGATGAATGGTAGTTGCAAAAGTTGACTGAAAACATAGTTTGCTGGTTTCTAATAGAGTTTATGCTTTATACTTCAGTTGTGTGATGAACTGTTACTTATTCATGAGAAGTCTATGATACAAGTCTTACGTTTAATTTAATTGTTGTTATAATAATCAATATGATGCTTCTATGTCCGTATTTTGTTTTATCGACACCTCTCTCTCAAAGCATGTGAACATATTTTTTTTTCGGTTTTCGCTTGAGGACAAGCGAGGTCTAAGCTTGGGGAAGTTGATACGTCCATTTTGCATCATGTTTTCTTGTTGTTATTTATGCTACTTCCTCCGTTCACTTTTGTAAGTCCTTTAGGACAGCTGAAATTGAACTATATTAGGTGTTGTCTTAAATGTCTAAAAGGTCTTATAAAAGTGAACGGAGGGAGTATTATTATGCATAATAATGCTTTTTGGAGTAATTCCAATGCCTTTTCTCTCATAATTTGCAAGTGTAGGATCGAAAGTAGGTCTAGAGGGGGGGGGTGATTAGACTACTTGACAATATAAAAAAATTCTGCCTTTGGATCATGCAATGTTTTCGGCAGTTTCACAATTAAGATCAATTCAAGTAACACCCTACACATGCAATTCTAGAGTATATGCAGCGGAAAGTAAATTGCACATGTAAAAGAGAGGTGGAGAAGATCAAACGCAGTTTGGTGACACGGAGATTTTTGTCGTGGTTCCGATAGGTGGTGCTATCGTACATCCACGTTGATGGAGACTTCAACCCACGGAGGGTAACGGTTGCGCGAGTCCACGGAGGGCTCCACCCACGAAGGGTCCACGAAGAAGCAACCTTGTCTATTCCATCACGGCCTACGCCCACGGAGGACTAGCCTTACTCGGGGTAGATCTTCACGAAGTAGGCGATCTCCTTGCCCTTACAAACTTCTTGGTTCAACTCCACATCTCAACGACGGAGGCTCCCAAGCGACACCTAACCAATCTAGGAGGCACCACCCCCCAAAAGGTAATAGACGGTGTTGATGATGATGAACTCCTTGCTCTTGTGCTTCAAGTGATAATTTCCCCAACACTCAACTCTCCTCACTGATATGGCTGTGGTGGAAGAAAGGATTGAGTGGAAAGCAACTTGGGAAGGCTAGAGATCAAGTTTCATATGGTAGGAGTGGAATGGCTTGATCTCAACACAAGGGTAGGTGGTTCACTTCTCAGAAAGTGTATGGTAGAAGTGGTGGTACTTTCTGATGGCTCTCCTCACGAATGAGGAGGGGGTGGAGGGGTATATATAGCCTCCACACAAAATCCAACCGTTACACACACATTTGACCAATCTCGGTGAGACCGAAGTTAAAACTCGGTCAGACCGAAAGTTCAAATATAGTGAACGTTGGGATTTTCGGTGGGACCGAAAATACCATCTCGGTGAGACCGAAGTGAGTCAAAGGTTAGGGTTTGCCATTTCGGTGAGACCGAAAATATAAACTCGGATATTCCGAATTGATGTCAACTGATCACAGAAGGTTGGCAGCCCTTTTTCGGTGAGACCGAAACTTAGAATCGGTTTGACCGAGAAGCTAGGGTTTGGAGAAACAACTAAAGTGGTTCATCTCGGTGGGACTGAGTTGGAGAAATCGGTGTGACCGAGATTACTTATGGGTGTGTGTTAAGTAGTGAATAGTGCTGATAGTTGAGGGAGTTAGATCACCAAGCACTTGAGCAACAAGAACATTAACACAACCTCATCCCCTTTTAATAGTATTGGCTTTCCTATGGACTCAATGTGATCTTTGATCACTAAACCAAAATGGAGTCTTGAGCTTTTGCCAATGCTTGTCTTAGCATTTTGAGGGGTCCACTTCTTCAGACATTTCCATACCCACATCATCGAACTTCTCTGAAATGATTCTCAAGATAATATTAGTTCAATGATATATATGTTGTTATTAATTACCAAAACCACCCGGGGATTAGTTGCACTTTCAATCTCCCCCTTTTTGGTAATTGATGACAACATATAGATCAAAGCTTCGACAAAAGATATAATCAATGAATAATATCGTCGCTTTGAGAAGTATGTGATAAACAAGAGCTCCCCCTAAATTTGTGCATTATTTAAAATTTGCGTTTGAATGCAAATGCACAATCGATTAGGATTATGGGTCACTCTTCCATGTCACATACATCTTGGTGGAGCGCACAAAATGATAAGAATGAATAACATGCACTCAATCACCAAGACAAGAGTAAATAGCCATACAATAAGAAATAGCATATGATAAGCAATAAGCACACATTAAAGCATAGTATGACTAAGCACTCATTAAGGTAGCATCAAACGTAGTAGCAAGCACACATAAAGTATCTGGAACCAAAAGAAACCAATGTATCTCAAAGAAAAACCGGCAAAAGAACGAAAAGACGAAAGAGCACTCTCTCTCTCGAAGCCCTATGATCTATAACAATTTCTCCCCCTTTGGCAACAAGTTACCAAAAAGTTCGAAAAGGTATAGAGCTAAACGTCACTGCGGGCTCTGCTGGCGGCTCCCGTCTGGGTAGATGTCGGTGTAGAGATAGCTGCATCTGCGAAGACCTCTGCTGATGTCTGCGGTGGAGGAGTGGATGCTGGAGCTGAAGGAACTGCTGGAGCTGTAGCTGGTGCTGAAGTGGTAGCCCTGGAGTCTGTCACTGGGATAGCTGCAGATCTGGATCCTCTGGGAACCTGAGCAGTCTGGCGATGAGAGTCCTGGACTAGATCATCCTGCATAAGCTCTGCTCTCTCCTGCCTAGTCTCCTCCATGTCTGCCTCGAGCTTGTTGACAGACACCTGAATCTCAGTCAGCTTCACGTCCAGAGCGTGGATCTTGTCCTCGACAATCCTCTCAAGGCTCTCCTGAGATTGCTCAATGCTGGCCAGGCGTTGTTCAATCCTTTGGGTAGCTTCAAGAATTTGTTCTCCAAAGCTCTTTGGCTTAGCTGCTGCAGCTGCTGCCTCTTTGTCAGCTTTAGCTTTCTTCGCAGCTTCAATTTTGGCTTGCCCTTCAACTGAGGTAGGATCCTCTTCATCCATCACAACTACGTTGTCCTCATGCTCTGGCTGCAGTGGCAAGTGCTTCCTATCCAACATGAATTTGCCCGTGCCAAACTTGGCGTTGATGAGCATCTGTATCTGCGGTGCAAACCCACATGACCTCTTTTGGTCAGCTGCAGTCCTCTTAATGGTTTCTACCATCAAGTCCATCACCTTAAAAGGTGCCTTCTCATCGAGAATGTGCAGCATGTTGATAGAATAGCCTCGTATCATCCGGTGGTCACCTGACTTAGGCATCAAAGTATGCCTCAGAATAGTGTTAGTGGTGGTCAGACCTGCCTGGAGATAATACACTGAGCCGAGCTTCCATCCCTCTAAATCAGCAGCTGGGATCTCCTTGTACATATTCTTCATGGAATCATGACTCTTCTTAGGAATCCCATAGACATCAATGTCGTCCTCTCTCTGCACTGGAGCGTTCAGAAGTTCTGCCCATTCTTCAACAGACGAAGAAAACCGTTGACCTTCAGTCATCCAGGTGATTTTGCCATCAGGGTAGAAGTGGGCAGTGGCATAGAACTGCATGATCATCTCGTCATTCCAGGCTGTCAGCTCTTGACCCACAAAGTCAGCAACTCCACATGCATTAAAGCTCTCATGCACATGGGGAAAGAAGTCCCGGTGCTCTTCACTGTCAATGTACTCCCAGTCAACATACCTGGTGTCAGCAACAATGGGCTTCTTATCCATTAGCACGGTCTCATAGAAATCCTGCTGCTCTCTGGTGTGGAATCTGGGGTCCACAGCAGTCCTTCTCCTTACGGCATATGGATCATACTGTCTCCATAGCCTGAGACCTTTGTCCTTCCTTGCCTTCATGTCCTCAGCTTGAGGATGAGCATCATTGTGGAGTGGCAACTTGGGATGGAGCTTGAGCAACACATGCTCTTCATCTGATTCAGACGGTGGCATCTCTCCTTTGTTCTTCTCAGAAGCTGGAATGCTTCTGGTTGTTCTCTTGGGCTTGGCTGGAGCTGCTTTGGAAGGAGCAGGCTTCTTGGGCTTAGAGGAGGCTTGAGCCCGAATAGCATCACCCATGAACTTAGCTTTCTGAGGAGGAGGCTGGGGTGCTTCTTCTTCTTCTTCTTCAGCATCAACTTGAGGTTCAGCATAAACAACCCTCTTCCTTTTGGAAGTCTTCTTCACCTTGCTTGGAGCAGGCTCTTCCAAGTTGAGCTTCTTAGCAACTGCAGACTGTTTTACCTTGCTTGTACCTTTCCTTGGCTGCTGCCCTTGGTGCTCTTTGGCAACCACATTCCTCTTGGGCTTGGAGGTAACTTCCTCAGCAACAAAGTCGGAGTCCTCATCATCAGAAGTTCTCTTCTTCCTGGTTCTCGTAGCTGCGGGAGGCAGACCACTAGGGGTGCTCCTCTCACCATCATCACTAGAGCTGCTTGTAGGACTTGTATCTGCCTCTGGAATTTCAGCAAACGGTGATTCAGACCTGTTCTGGCTGTCACTGACATCTGACATGGCTGAAAGACCTGTGAAAAGATAAGGTATAGGCAGAATGGAAGAGTTATCACAACTGCAGAAGTTTTTGCAAAAAAAAATGAGTTAAAAACTTAGTTTTGAGTTTTCACAGAATGTATTTCGGTCAAACCGATTTTAGGTTTCGGTGCAACCGAAGTGCTCAACAGAAACCTACACACCACTTTCGGTCAGACCGAAGTGGGTTTCGGTCCTACCGAAAACTTAGGGTTTCACTGAAACTTCTTTTCGGTCGTTCCGATTGGCACAACCCGGTTAAACCGAACTATGCAGTGCAATGGCCAGAGGCCAAATCGGTCATTCCGATTTTCAAAAATCGGCTTCACCGAGATGCATTCCGTGGAAACCTAAACCTAAGAATTTTCCTCGAAACTAGACGATCTGAACTATTGTGTGGGGAACATATCAAACATGGATTGAATCATGGCAGCCTATCGTGCAAGAATCAGCAGTGGAGCACGAAAAGGGATCGGGACACACCCTAACTTGGTGGTGTCCCTCTACGGCGGCAACGGTGGAGATGATTACCGTTGACGGCGGCGGAGACCTGCGGCGAGGGCGCACAGGCGACGAAGGCGACGATCCGTAGACCAGGGCGGCGGCAGCAGGGGTCTTGGGGGCGAACGGTTTGAAGAAAGAAATCGCGCGCAGCCCCTCAGGTATATATAACCCCGTGCTGTCGGTGGGACCGAGTTGAAAAACTCGGTGTCACCGAGATGTATATCTGCTGGGCAGTTACACATATCGGTCAGACCGAGAGTTTGAACTCGGTTTCACCGAGATGAAACCTAGATCAGTCTAAGCGTTTCGGTTGGACCGATATTGAGAAACCGGTCAGACCGAAATGGACTTAGAAGGTTTTGGAAGTCAGCCTTAGACGAATCGGTGGTTCCGAGTGCTCCTCACTCGGACTGTCCGAAAAAGACTTGTTCAAAGTTGTGATATGAGCATGAATAGAGTTTTGAGACAAGAAAGCATAGATAGCTAGGGAAAGGTGCTTAGGCATTCTTGTCCATCCATTTGGCCAAAAAAAAAGAAACCAAGACAATCAAAACTACAAATGGATGTCCTTGAATGAATAGAATCATGCATTCAACATGCTCACACAAAAAGATAGCAACTGAAATATGTGTCAAACATGCACAACCAATCACTCTAGCTACTAGCACACAATTTGTCGATGACTAGGTCATCTATATATGAGTATATTGACTTAGGAGCCAAATGAGAACATTTGATCATAGGTCATACTCATCGTTTAAGCACAAGTGGGGTTACCACTTTTACATAAAGCATTTATGTGTTCACATCATTTGAAGATGCTTTAGCTCAATTTTTTTTGAGTAAAGCTCCCCCTAGATGTGAGAACCCCTTTTAAAGGGTCAAACTAACCTTGGGTTGTCGTAGAAGACTTCATGTAGATGTTGAAGATGTGGATGCTCAATGTTGATGTAGATCATCATGAGTTAGGAGCAATCCTTTGGATTAGGGCACTTTCAATACCTACATGGGTTAGTCCCACAAGGAACAAACAAGAATATCCATAGACATAGAGTGAAGTACACAAAAGATGATGTCCATGAAAACAATGATTACCTTGTCCCTTGACTTACCAACAAGAGGGTTTGTGACTCCATGAACAAGTGCATGATGTGGAAGTTGATTGCACAAGTTCTTGCCAAAAGAATATGAGTGAAGTTTGTTGGCGGAGTCACCCTCAAGAACCTACTAGTTCTTCTTCTTTGGGATCCACATCATCTTGATGGGAATCCTTGGTGTTGTAGTTGAGCTTGACGAAGTAGAACTTGATGTGTCCTTGGGAACCCACTTGACCGTGGCTTGAGGTGCTTCAATGAATGCATCAATCTCTTCTTGAAGCTTGTCCTTGGCCTTTAGCTTGTGGTCTTGTGGTGGAAGGTCATCTTGAGCTTGTTCCACGTTGGAAGAAGTAGGATCATACTTCTCCTTTTGTGAGACAAACTGTGGAGTAGGGTATTGACCTTCTTCCCACTCAACACCTTCGGCGTTGAACTTTCGCTCAAAACCAATCCCTTGATTCTTCCGGTGTCTTCCTTGTTTGCGAACAATCTCCTCAAAGTTCTTGCTTCCGGCAAGACTCTTGTAGACACCTTTCTCTATGATTTCCTTCAATAAGCTATTTTCTTGCTCAAGTGTAACTTGGCTTGAAACATTGTTAGTGGAATCAAGAGAACTACTAGAAGCAACAATATTGGATTTAACATTGTTATTGTTACTACTAGAGGAAGAATTTTTCTTATGCTTGTCATGCTTAGTCTTAATAGGTGGCAAGAAATTAGACAAGAGAAGTCGTTTGGCAAGATATGAAGAACTCTTCTTTCGAAGATCGTCATTGATCGCTTTTAGAAACTCATGTTCTTGCTCTAGAGTGAGCTTCTCGAAGCGTAGCTTCTCATGAGATCTTAGGAGCTCTCTATGATCTTCTTGAGTTGTTTCATGAGCTAACTTAAGAGTGTTTAGTTCTTTAGTTAGACGCTCAATCTCCTTCATAGCTTGTCATTCGACTCTTCTCGACTATAAAGACTACTAGCATTTTCATCATTACTAAGCTCACTAGATTTATCATGCAAGAGCTCATCTTCACCAAGTAAGTCATCCTCATCACTATCAAAGTCAATGAATTCAGGGTGTGTTACCTTGGGGCCTTTAGCCATGAAGCATCTTCCAATTCCCTCGTTTGGTGAATCAAATAAGTCGTAGGAGTTGGAGTTGGAGGATACTAGTGCAAGTCCGGCAACACCTTCATCTTGACTATAGTCGGAGTCGGAGTGATAGCTTCCATCGGATTGACTGTCAGAGTCGGAGCCGGAGACCCATTCACCAACATGAGCTTGATGTCTTCTTCTTGTGTAGCTCCTTGATGACTTGTCTTTCCTCTCCGAATCCTTGCTTCTCCGAGAGGGTCTTCATTCATAACGATCATCTCTACTCCTTCTCTCTCTCCGAGGTGACTCATCTCTTGCTCTTCTTCTTGGAGATTCTTCTCTTCTCTTGTGGGGAGCCGTACACTCATTTGAGAAGTGTCCGGGTCTTCCACAATTGTAGCAGTTTCGATCACGACTAGAAGATCTCTTTCCATCATATGATCTAGACTTTGAGCTTCTTTCTTTGCCTCTATTCTTGTAGAACTTGTTGAAGTTCTTGACCATTAGGCTTATCTCTTCATTGGAAACTAGCTTGTCACTTGAGGTAGTAGGAGCATCACTTGTAGCTTTGTAAGCACCACTTGACTTGTTGTGAAGCTCTTCCTTATCCTTAAGTGTCATTTCATGAGCAACAATTCTTCCAATGACTTCAGTTGGCTTGAGAGTCTTGTAGTTTGGCATCATTTGGATCAAGCTGCACACGGTGTCATACTTTCCATCCAAAGCTCTGAGAATCTTCTTAATGATGAATCGGTCGGTCATTTCTTCGCTTCCTAAGCCAGCAATCTCATTTGTGATGAGAGCAAGCCTAGAGTACATTTCAGCGACTCCTTCACCATCCTTCATCTTGAACTTGTCAAGTTGACCTTGAAGAATATCTAGCTTTGATTCCTTCACAGATTCAGTACCTTCGTGCATTTCAACCAAAGTATCCCAAATCTCTTTAGCATTCTCAAGACGGCTGATTTTGTTGAACTCTTCGGGACACAAAGCATTGAAGAGAATGTCACAAGCTTGAGCATTGTTTTGCAACATCCGCAACTCTTCGGGTGTAGCTTCGCGATCCGGAACTTTTCCTTCTTCAAAGAAATCACCTTGCATGCCAATACAAATAATGCCCCATGCGGCTGGGTTATGACCAAGAATATGCATTTTCATTTTATGCTTCCAACTAGCAAAATTTGTACCATCAAAGTAAGGACCTCTACGATAATTACCCTCACTAGACGCCATACTCTCCTAGGTTGTGAAACCAAGCTTATGGAGTCCAATGCAATGGAAACCAAGGCAATGGAGACCAAAGCTCTGATACCACTTGTAGGATCGAAAGTAGGTCTAGAGGGGGGGGGGGTGATTAGACTACTTGACAATATAAAAAAATTCTGCCTTTGGATCATGCAATGTTTTTGGCAGTTTCACAATTAAGATCAATTCAAGTAACACCCTACACATGCAATTCTAGAGTATATGCAGCGGAAAGTAAATTGCACATGTAAAAGAGAGGTGGAGAAGATCAAACGCAGTTTGGTGACACGGAGATTTTTGTCGTGGTTCCGATAGGTGGTGCTATCGTACATCCACGTTGATGGAGACTTCAACCCACGGAGGGTAACGGCTGCGCGAGTCCACGGAGGGCTCCACCCACGAAGGGTCCACGAAGAAGCAACCTTGTCTATTCCATCACGGCCTACGCCCACGGAGGACTAGCCTTACTCGGGGTAGATCTTCACGAAGTAGGCGATCTCCTTGCCCTTACAAACTTCTTGGTTCAACTCCACATCTCAACGACGGAGGCTCCCAAGCGACACCTAACCAATCTAGGAGGCACCACCCCCCAAAAGGTAATAGACGGTGTTGATGATGATGAACTCCTTGCTCTTGTGCTTCAAGTGATAATTTCCCCAACACTCAACTCTCCTCACTGATATGGCTGTGGTGGAAGAAAGGATTGAGTGGAAAGCAACTTGGGAAGGCTAGAGATCAAGTTTCATATGGTAGGAGTGGAATGGCTTGATCTCAACACAAGGGTAGGTGGTTCACTTCTCAGAAAGTGTATGGTAGAAGTGGTGGTACTTTCTGATGGCTCTCCTCACGAATGAGGAGGGGGTGGAGGGGTATATATAGCCTCCACACAAAATCCAACCGTTACACACACATTTGACCAATCTCGGTGAGACCGAAGTTAAAACTCGGACAGACCGAAAGTTCAAATATAGTGAACGTTGGGATTTTCGGTGGGACCGAGAATACCATCTTGGTTTGTCCGAAGTGAGTCAAAGGTTAGGGTTTGCCTATCTCGGTGTGACCGAAAACAACAACTCGGATATTCCGAAATGCTGTCATTTGGTTACAGAAGGTTGGCAGAACATTTTCGGTGAGACCGAGACTCAGAATCGGTTGGACCGAGAAGTTAGGGTTTAGGGAAATAACTGAAGTGGTTCATCTCGGTGGGACTGAGTTTGCAGAATCGGTTTGTCCGAGATTACTTATGAGTGTGTTGTAAAGTGAAGAGTGTTGATAGTTGAGGGAGCTAGATCACCAAGCACTTGAGCAACAAGATCATCAACACAACCTCATCCCCTTTTAATAGTATTGGCTTTTCCTATGGACTCAATGTGATCTTTGATCACTAAACCAAAAATGGAGTCTTGAGCTTTTGCCAATGCTTGTCTTAGCATTTTGAGGGGTCCACTTCTTCAGACATTTCCATACCCATGTCATCGAACTTTTCTGAAATGATTCTCAAGAGAATATTAGTTCAATGATATATATGTTGTTATTAATTACCAAAACCACCCGGGGATTAGTTGCACTTTCAGCAAGGTATACACCAAGAGGGGGAATTCTAGCAGCTGGAAATCTGGACCTGGAAAATCTACATTAGGCCACCTATTCTACACAACTCCAAACAAGCTGAAACTTCACAGATATTTTTTATAGATTATTTAAGAATTACTGGAGCTGATAACCACTAGAGGGGGCCCACCAGGTGGGCACAACCCACCTGGGTGCGCAAGGGCCCCCAGACGCACCATGGTGGGTTATGCTCACCCCGGCCCACCTCCGGTGCCCCTCTTCTGGTATATAAGTCATTCTGACCTAGAAAAATTAGAGAGAGGACTTTCAGGACGGAACGCCGCCGTCTCTAGGAGGAACTTGGGCAGGAGTACTTTTGCCCTCCGACGGAGCGACTCCGCCGAGGGAACTAACCTCCCGGAGGGGGAAATCATCATCATCATCATCACCAACAACTCTCCCATCTTGGGGAGGGCTATCTTCATCAACATCTTCATCAGCACCATCTCATCTCAAACTCTAGTTCATCTCTTGTGATCAATCTTGTTACCGGAACTATAGATTGTTGCTTGTGGGTGACTAGTAGTGTTGATCACATCTTGTAGCTGATTACTATATGGTATATTTGGTGGAATATTATATGTTCAGATCCATTATGCTATATATTACCTTTCTGATCTTGAGCATGTTCATCACTTGTGAGTATTTACCTTTGTTCTTGAGGTCACGGGAGAAATCATGTTGCAAGTAATCATGTGAATTTGATATGTGTTCAATATTTTGATAGTATGTATGTTGTGATTCCCTTAGTGGTGTCATGTGAACATCGACTACATGACACTTCACCATATTTGGGCCTAAGGGAATGCATTGTGGAGTAGTAATTAGATGGTGGGTTTCGAGAGTGACAGAAGCTTAAACCCCAGTTTATGCACTATTCCGTAAGGGACCGATTGGATCCAAAAGTTTTATGCTATAGTTAGAATTTATTCTTAATACTTTTCTCATAGTTGCGGATGCTTGCGGGAGGGTCAATCATAAGTAGGAGGTTTGTTCAAGTAAGAACAACACCTAAGCACCGATCCACCCACATATCAAATTATCAAAGTAGTGAACACGAATTAAGCCAACATGATGAAAGTGACTAGATGAAATCTCGTGTACCCTCAAGAACGCTTTGCTTATTATAAGAGGCCGTTTTGGCCTGTCCTTTGCCTCAAAAAGGATTGGTCTATCTTGCTGCATACTTGATACTATTATCGTTACTTGCTCGTTACAGAATTATCTTGCTATCAAACTACTCTATTACTTACAATTTCAGCAATTCCAAACAGTACCTTATTGAGAAACACTTGTCAGTTCCTTCTGCTCCTCGTTGGGTTCGACACTCTTACTTACCAAAAAGAGCTACAATTGATCATCTATACTTGTGGGTCATCAGGTAAACACAACGTACACCTCCGATGTCAGTAGTTGCATGATCTCATGTCATAGGAACATATACTTGACATGCAAAAAATGATAGCAATAAACTTCATACGATCATATGTTACGTTAATAGTTTGGGTCTTATCCATCACATCATTCTCATAATGATGTGATCCCATTATCAAATGACAACTCATGTCTATGGCTAGGAAACCATAGCCATCCTTCATCAACGAGCTAGTCATGTAGACGCTCACAAGGGACATGTTGGTGTCTATGTATCCACACATGTATTTGAGTTTCCAATCAATACAATTATAGCATGGATAATAAATGATTATCATGAACAAGGAAATATAATAACAACCACTTTATTATTGCCTCTAGGGCATATTTCCAACAGTCTTCCACTTGCTCTAGATTCAATAATATAGTATTACATGGTAATGAATGTAACACCCATGGAGTCCTGATGTCGGTCATGTTTTTCTCGTGGAAGAGGTTTAGACAATGGATCTACAACATTCAGATCCGTGTGTACTTTGCAAATGTTCATGCCATCCTCCTTGATCGCATCGCGGATGGAATTGAAGCATCCCTTTATATGTCTGGTCCTCTTGTGATACTTTGGTTCCTTGGCAAGAGCAATGGCACCAGTGTTGTCACAAATTAGAGTCATTGGGTCCAGTTCACTGGGCACAACTCCAAGATGTGTCATGAACAGCTTCATCCAGACACCTATTTTTTCTGCCTCCGAGGCAGCTATGTACTCCGCTTTGCATGTAGAATCGGCTACCATGCTTTGCTTGGAACTGCACTAGCTTACCGCTCCCCCATTTAAATTATATGTATCCGGTTTGAGACTTAGAGTCATCCGGATCAGTGTCAAAGCTTGCATCGACATAATCCTTTGTGATGAGCTCTTGATCACCTGCATAAACGAGAAGCATTTCATTAGTCCTTTTCAGGTACTTAAGAATATTTTTGACCGTTGTCTAGTGTTCCACTCCTAGATCACTTTGAAACCTTTCGGCTATACTTATGGCAAGGATGACATTTGGTCTCGTGCACAACATCACATACATGATAGAGCCTATGGCAGAAGCATAGGGGACGAAATTCATCTTTTCTCTATCCTCTATAGTCGTTGGGCATTGATTCTTACTCAACTTCACACCTTACAAAACATGCAGGAACCCCTTCTTGGACTGATCCATTTTAAACTTCTACAAAATCTTATCAAGGTATGTGCTTTGTGAAAGTCCTATTAAGCATCTTGATCTATCTCTATAGATTTTGATGCCTAATACGAAAGCAGCTTCTCCTAGGTCCTTCATTGAAAAACTCTTGTTCAGATATTCCTTCACATTTTCCAAAAGTTATATATTGTTTCTAATCAGCAATATGTCATCCACATATAATATTAGAAACGCTATAGAGCTCCCACTCACTTTCTTGTAAATACAAGCTTCTCCGTAAACTTGTATAAACCCAAACGCTTTGATCACCTCATCAAAGCAAAGATTTCAACTCTGAGATGCTTGCACCAGTCCATAAATGGATCGATGGAGTTTGCACACTTTGTCAACATTCTCTGGATTAACAAAACCTTCCGGCTGTATCATATACAACTATTCTTTAAGGAAACCATTACAGAACGTAATTTTGACACCCATCTGCCGGATTTCGTAATTGAAAAATGCATCTATTCCCAACATGATTATGATGGACTTAAGCATCGCTACGGGTGAGAAAGTCTCATCGTACAACTTCTTGAACTTGTGAAAACCCCTTTGCCACAAGTCGAGCTTTATAGACGGTGACATTACCATTCGCGTCTGTCTTCTTCTTGAAGATCCATTTATTTTGAATGGCCTTCTGCCCCTCAGGTAATAATTCCAAGTCCACACTTTGTTTTCCTACATGGATCCCATCCCAGATTTCATTGCGTCTAACCATTTGTTGGAATCCAGGCCCACCATCGCTTCTCCATAGCTCGTAGGTTCATCCTTGTCCAACAAATTGACCTCTAAGACAGGGTTATCGTACCACTTAGGAGCAGTATGTATCCTTGTCGACCTATGAGGTTCAATAGTAACTTGATCTGAAACTTCATGATCACAATCATTAGCTTCCTCTTAAACTGACGTAGGTGCCACAGAAACATCTTTTTGTGCCATGCTACTCTCTGGTCGAATTAAAGGTTCAACAACCTCATCAAGTTCTATCTTCCTCCCACTTCTTTTGAGATAAACTCTTTCTCGAGAAAGGACCCATTCTTAGCGACAAACATTTTACCCTCAAATCTGAGATATAAGGTATACCCAACCGTCTCCTTTGGGTATCATATGAAGACGCATTTGTCCGCTTTGGGTTCGAGCTTTTCTGGTTGAAGCCTTTTGACATAAGCATCGCAACCCCAAACCTTAAGAAACGACAACTTAGGTTTCTCGCCAAACCACAATTGAAAGAACATGTGGTGCCCCCATGTGTGGTTTTGGTAATTGATGACAATTCCTATAGACTTGTGGTTGCCTTGAGTTATATTTGAAGGGTTTGTCCATAGGTTTGGAGTCCATTTGTTGGTTTCAAGGAGAGTTTGTAATGACCAAGGTGCTATTAAGGAATTATCCAAAGATTGGTCATGTGAATTTTGAGCTTATTGCATGCATGTCTTGGAGAAGAAGAGTGTGTGATCATTCATGTTTACCTTCAAGACATCATCCAAGTGAAGAGAGTTGGAAAGATTCATGGTTGATCAGGACTAAGTACAAAGAGTGATTCAAGTTGATCAACACACAAAGCATAGAAGATGTACCGATAAGGATCAAGTGATCCCATGGTATGGAAAGCATTGTCCATTACGCTTTCTGTACTAACCCATGGTCTACGTGAGAGTTTTATGTGTTAGGTATGTTTCCATGGGCTTGTGTCAAGAGGAAGATATTATACAACCCATGGAGGATTACATCAAGTGGTTATCGTCGTCAAGATTGCGGTGTGCAAGTTCAAGTGGACCATCACAAAGAGATTAAGTGCTTGAAGCTTGCCATCCATTGTGGTTTCAATGGACTTGTGAAGATGTGCCAAAGAGTGTCTCACCCATAGTGGAGTATGGGGAAGCAATCAACTAGTCTTCATCGAGCCAACGCAATCAAGAAAGGTGGTCCATCTTGACGAAGTCAAGATCGTCATCATCTAGCTCAAGTGGACTATGTGCAAGGCAAAGGTTTTCCCTTGATAGGTTTTCTATTTTACCGGTCTCATGGTGATAGTTGGGAGACCGGGTTATAGGATCGATTGTCGTACTATTAAGGGGGGCTCTCAAGTAAGTAGCTTGATCGTATCATTCATAGAGAGATAAAACCATTGCATGCTTGCATCATGTTTCTTGGTTCTTGTTTGGTTTTTCTCCTTGTGAGATTTGGAGCTTTTGGTCATCTTCATGACAAGCTCGAGTTCATCGAAAACAGAGTTCACATGCATTTTCTATGATGTTTTCGATGTTGGAGGTTATGTCGGTTCTTCTCTGATGGAGGGTTCCCTCCTTTGTATGTTAGGCATACCTCCCCTGCCTCTTCCTACTATATCTTAGGGTTCACTCCTCTACAATCATATGCTATGTTTATAGTTTGGGTCTTGTCCATCACATCATTCTCCTAATGATGTGATCCCATTATCAAATGACAACTCATGTCTATGGTTAGAAAATCATAGCCATCTTTGATCAATGAGCTAGTCTTGTAGAGGCTCACTAGGGACATATTGTTGTCTATGTATCCACACATGTATTTGAGTTTCCACTCAATACAATTATAGCATGGATAATAAACAATTATCATGAACAAGGAAATATAATAATAACCACTATATTGTTGCCTCTAGGGCATATTTCCGACAGGCACACCTGAGGGGGTTGGCGCGCACTGGTGGGTTGTGCCCACCTCGTGGCTCTTCTGGCCCTCCCACGAAGCTTCTAGTTCCACTTTTATTCCAAAAAATTGTCAAAAAGTTTCGCTGCATTTGGGGAACTTTGATTTTTGCACAAAAAACAACACCATGGTAGTTTTGCTAAAAACAACGTCGGTCCGGGTTAGTTCCATCCAAATCATACTAGAACCATATGAAATTGTTGTAAACATGGCATGAATACATCGTAAATTATAGATACGTTGGAGAAACGTATCAATCATCTCCCCCCCTGGGAAAGATCCGACCTCGGATCGTAAACCTCATCACCATCGAAACGGTTGTCGTGGACGGACTTGTAGTTGGACGGAGTTGAAGACATGGCGCAATCCAAGTACTCCAAGGTGTCTCCAGAGTGGTATACATGCAAAAAGAGCAAATACAAATGACACTCAGAAATACAATGGTTAGCACACACAAGATGTCCATCAAGTAATCATGAGTTCGTCTGAAAAGATTGTTCATGACAAGGCACATGAAGCTTAGCAAGATAATATAGAATGAGATGTAAAGCATTCATGAGAACAAATTGTTTTGTTGTGCACACAATGGTGTGGTACTTGTCATGGTGCACAAAGCTACAAATTCTGCTATTGTGCAAAATGATATCATAGTATGATGGTTTATCAAGAGCTTGAACATGGCAATTGATGCTCAATATGTGTATGTTATCATGCAATTGATGATGGGCAATGTGATCATAATGTATGAAGAGGCCATCAAGAAAGATCACAACAAATTTGCTAAGAAAGTGCACAAGCTCATATATCATGGATGACATGGGAATACAAGATGCAACAAGGCAATCATAATGCAAGTCAATCCATGCATAAGGTGTGAATTTGCTGTGGATATTGTTGTACTATTGCTCGATGTCGTGGCAAGAGTGGTGGTCCATAGGGTCAATCTCCAATGTCGCATCTCCATCAAATAGATGTATCATGTAGACAAGAAGGAGCAAACAACAATGAAAGTATGGCCCATCTGATATGCGTATGTGAGGAAGGCACACAAGGAAGGAATTCAACTTTATGAGGATGTCGAAAATGTTGGTGTTGCACATCATGTACGCCTTTGCATGCCCAATATGTCTCATGATGGTACCGCCTTGTGAATCCTTCAAAACAAAGAACATGACAAACACTCAGACAAATGAGATTAGCGGAAATGCAAAATCTATCGTTCGAGTGGTGAGATACCTAACAAGTGTTTCCATCATTCTTATCATAAAAGAGATCAAGGGTACATGTCATTGTATGTAATCATATGATGTGAGAACAACCAAAGAGATTAAGCTCAATCAAACAAGCATGCTTCACAAGTAAGATGTCCAAGTCTCCAAGATTAACAAACATAGCATTGTTGCACTCACTACAAGTGAATATGAGAGATGCAACTAATGCAGACAAGTGATAATGAGCAAGAGATATCATGTGGTCAAGTCAAGCAATCATAGTGATCAAGTCAAGCAACCTAGTAGTGCAAAGATGCAACATACTATAGGTAATCATGGTAGTCATGTCATGTGGGTAAATAGTGAACATACATAATGCACATGACATATCACAAGCATGAAAACAAGATATGACCATTGTATCATCATGGTATTGGCAAGTAGTCCTATGTAAATAGCAACGTAATATCATGAATATCCCAACACAAGAATCAACAATAGCATGGAGCATGTATAGAACATGGCAATAGCAACAGGGATCTCCACCGAGCATACAAATAAATAATAGTAGTAGAATGGTGAATCATGGGTAAATGCAAGCAAGGGCCACAATTGCATGGAGAAGTCATGTAAAGAGGCATAACATGCAAAGTGAACATGATAAAATGGGCATAAGGTGACAAATGGTATATAGCCCATAGTCACGTGAGAGCCAATTAAAAGAGATGCACGTAGTCCTTGCGCGAAAGGAATGGTGGTAAGAACAATCCACGTATCCCAAATAGTCTTTGCTCTCAATAGCTTGTTTCATCAACTCATGGGATTGTGAGGTTGACGAGTTTGCATAAGAACCTACACAAAACAAAGGCAAAGGGAAAATTATGTGTGTGTGGTATATGTACACGTCATCCATCATGATGCATACGAGCATGTGTTGGTTATCATAAAATATCCAATGCTCAAATAAATGATATGTGTGATATAGAAACATGTCATCCATCATGAAAGGTTTGTTTTTATGTATAGCACAATGGAGACTCATATTGTGTAATGCATCACTAGCAATATGTAGAGCATTGTGATGAATGGTATGCATATGGTGTGCACAATGAATGCATTCATGCAATCTATAACCAATCTCATGGCATGGCATTAGTAATGCATCACCATATTTATGTGTAGCAATTTTATTTATGGGATGATGCACACAATGTATAGAATCATGTGATGTGCAATTATTTTCATGGCATGGCATATGGAATGAATTGCACAAATTTTGCAAAGGTATCATAGCAATATCATTGCAAGAGAAACAAAATCCAATAACCATCATCTCGTCATATATCCCATAAGTGCATATGGGATTCATTTTAATGGGGCATGCATAGTTACTACGGTGAGTTTGTGATGATGCAATATGGGAGATCTCACTCGTAGCATATGAAAAGTTTAAGTGATTGTAAAACATGACATGACCGATAGAATTTTCACAAGATATCCTATTGAGAATAGCATCACAACTAGGAAATTCAACATGCTCATCATCATATTAATCATAAATGGGTGGCATATCAAAACAAGACATAGTATGTGATGAATCCATAAGGTGGTCAACATCATAGGAGCAATCAATGTCAAGATAATCCACTAGTGGGACAAGTGAAGTACCATCACCTATGTTACCTTGATAGCTCCGCTCATGTGTTGTAGGTGAGGTTGTAAAAATTGACACTTGGTCAATATATTCGTCAACTTGATAGAACCATGTGAGGGGTGCATCATCGTCCACTATGGCCATTGGTCTATCCGTTGGAGGTATGGACTCGTCGAGGGTTGGCGCGTCGTCATGTAGGATAGCTAGCAATAAATAAGGATACACACTCGGAGGAGAGGGTAAGTCATTAGAAATCATAGTGACCTCACAAGCCCTCTCAACTACCTCACTCACTCAGTGGTGTCGCTCACTCACTCCCACTAGGAATCTCTCACTCATATTGTTGGTGGTGTCACTCAAATGGCTCTCAACCTCACATAGGATGTGTGCCATGCTCTCATGTGTGGGTCTAGTGGTGGTCACACTCATCCTCTCATAGGAAATGCATTCAGTGTCATATAATTGTGGAGTCACTCATCTCACTCATGGGGTGGTGGCTCTACTCACATGGAAATTGGGTCATCTCGTCATATGTGGGTGTCAGAGAGATGTAGGTGCAAATGTCTCCATGCCCAACTCATCCATAACGCCTCCAACGATTAATGTCGTAGGAAGTGGCAAATCATCATGCTCCTCCGTGACCAAAGAGACTGTCTCATGTGCGGTCTTGCAGCTTGACTCGGAGTATGAGTCCCATTGGGGTGCCGTCTTCATGTTGTTGAAGAGGTTCGTGCTCGCCAACGTGGTCGAAGGGGATGGCCCTTGCTCGACTGTTTTGTCGTCGTCTT
>LR738715.1:554653332-554672115 GCA_902687465.1 Secale cereale | reverse complement strand
TTACCTTGATAGCTCCGCTCATGTGTTGTAGGTGAGGTTGTAAAAATTGACACTTGGTCAATATATTCGTCAACTTGATAGAACCATGTGAGGGGTGCATCATCGTCCACTATGGCCATTGGTCTATCCGTTGGAGGTATGGACTCGTCGAGGGTTGGCGCGTCGTCATGTAGGATAGCTAGCAATAAATACACACTCGGAGGAGAGGGTAAATCATTAGAAATCATAGTGACCTCACAAGCCCTCTCAACTACCTCACTCACTCAGTGGTGTCGCTCACTCACTCCCACTAGGAATCTCTCACTCATATTGTTGGTGGTGTCACTCAAATGGCTCTCAACCTCACATAGGATGTGTGCCATGCTCTCATGTGTGGGTCTAGTGGTGGTCACACTCATCCTCTCACAGGAAATGCATTCAGTGTCATATAATTGTGGAGTCACTCATCTCACTCATGGGGTGGTGGCTCTACTCACATGGAAATTGGGTCATCTCGTCATATGTGGGTGTCAGAGAGATGTAGGTGCAAATGTCTCCATGCCCAACTCATCCATAACGCCTCCAAAGATTAATGTCGTAGGAAGTGGCAAATCATCATGCTCCTCCGTGACCAAAGAGACTGTCTCATGTGCGGTCTTGCAGCTTGACTCGGAGTATGAGTCCCATTGGGGTGCCGTCTTCATGTTGTTGAAGAGGTTCGTGCTCGCCAACGTGGTCGAAGGGGATGGCCCTTGCTCGACTGTTTTGTCGTCGTCTTGTTGTATGAGGCCCATATGATGTGGCACCTCGTAGCTCGTTGCTGAAAGTGCTAGTTATCGACTAGAGAGGGGTGAATATGTGATTTTTAAGAAAGTCTTCAATACATGAGGTCTTTGAAGACAAACAACCAAATTGAACCTATATGATATGTAGCGGAAGATAAACTACACTAGACAAGCCATAGTCAAGTAAGCAATATAGTGACAACACGAAGACTAATAGCAACTAGGTAGAACATATTGGAGTGGAAGACAGAATGAAACCAAAAAGGTAATAGTCTTCACACAGTGAAGTCAAATAGATCACGCAAGCAAGCAATGACTTCACGAAGAGAAACAGAAATGTAAATGGGTTGGAAGATAGAACCAGTAGCTTTGTGAAGACAAGGATTTGGTAGACCAGTTCCAGTTGATGTGACAACTGTACGTCTGGTTAGGGAGGCTGAGATTGAACTCAGAAGACCGCGTCTTCACCTTATTCCCCTTGAGCTAAGGACACCTAGTCCTCGCCCAATCACTCTGGTAAGTCTTCAAGGTAGACTTCCAAACCTTCACAGACTCCATTCACCAGCAATCCAAAATGACTCTTGGATGCTCAGAACGTGACGCCTAATCGGCTGGAGGATGCACAGTCCTCAAGTGTAACAAGTCTTCAGGTCATGCAGACAGAAAGACTTCAGTGATGCCTAACACTCTTTGTCTCTAGGTGTTTTGGGATTTGTCCTCGCAAGGATCTCTCTCTCTCAAAGGCTTCGGAGGTGGGTTGCTCTGAAACGACAAAAGCAGTGTACTAACTCTGAGTAGCAACCAATTTATGGTGTAGGGGTGAGCTATTTATAGCCAGGGGTAACCCGACATGATAGGTCCTAAATGACCTTGAGTCACTAAGGAACCGACACGTTCCAACGGCTAGATTTCAAACACACGCGGCAGCTTGGCTTGGGCTACAAGCAAGGCTGACTTATCCAACTCTGGATAAGATTTGCTCTCATAGTCTTCACTCGAAGACATAGGTTTTGGTTGAGCATCACTTCAGTCATCTAACTTTGTTCACTTGGACCCCACTTAACAGTACAGTGGTTCCTATGACTCATGAAATAAGAAAAGGAAAC
Source organism: Secale cereale (assembly GCA_902687465.1). Classification (NCBI taxonomy): domain Eukaryota; kingdom Viridiplantae; phylum Streptophyta; class Magnoliopsida; order Poales; family Poaceae; genus Secale; species Secale cereale. Next base: position 554,670,245 of record LR738715.1, on the reverse strand, counting down.
TACGAAAGAAACTATGTCTTCGCACTCCATAGTCTTCAAGTGAATGTCTTCATCATCATTATCTTCAACGTGAATGTCTTCACGAACCACCATTGTCTTCAATGTCTTCATACATTTTTAGGGGTCATCTCTGGTAGGTAAACCGAATCAATGACGGACTACTACCTGTGTTATCCTGCAATTCTCACAAACACATTAGTCCCTCAACAACGTTTGTCGTCAATACTCCAAAACCAACTAGGGGTGGCACTAGATGCACTTACAGTCGCCATGACCGAAGGGACTTTCCCATCCTCGGCCATCTTCCTTAAGGGGCTTCCGAAGATGGAAGGGTCGCCCTCGCTTGTAGGTGGTCGCCTTGTTGTTGAAGATGTCGATGTAGGCGAACTCACGGGAAATAGGCTAAGATGGCGTATGTCCAAAGTCTAAGATGCCTTGATAACACTTGGAGACGATGCCGAAGTGGTGGTGGTAGCCGGAGCTTCCACTTGGTGGCGCTCATCTCGCGGTCTTCTCTTTTGCTCATGAAGTTTAGCCGTAGCTTGATGTAGAGCTTGTTAGGACTTGTAGGTTTGTGTGTGGCGAGCATATGCATGATGATGGTGTCGTTGTCGTGCTAGATGCCATTCATCGTCGCCGTGCACATGGTTCTTGGAGGTGACTTGCCCTTCATGACGATGTTGATCACGAATGTGATTATGGTCGACATGGAGATGTGGACGTGAACGAACTGCGCTTGCATTGCATGGGCGCTCCGAAGATTTGCGACTCGCTCGCCACCGCCTTGAGGATGACGAAGGGGAAGAAGACTTGTAGTCGGACAACATTCGTCGGATTTCCTCCATGTGTTTGTCCATCCTTTTGTTGTATAGGTCGTCCATTTGTTTTGCCCTTGTCCATGTTTCGGATTGTCATATGTCGGTGGCGAGGTCGTTGAAGTGGTGAGTGTTGATGTAGTTGTTCGCGCCATCGTTGTCGTCGAAGATCGGAGATGATGTGCTTTTCCTATCCATCACAAGACTCGAGAAAATGTGAGTGAAAGAAAAAGAAGAACTAGACCAAATGTACGTTACCCGATGTTGAAGATGGATCAATGGTCACTCAATAATGTATCAAGGAAATAGCGCAATTGGTACAGGATCTTCTCAATTCTCACACCTGCACAAGTAAGGCTTATGGAGTATCTTGGTGAGGATAGTGGCACAAAAATTTGATCCAATTGTTAGAAAGAGTCAATAATGTTGAAAGAGATTCACAAATTCGTAAGTACAACAAGTAGACCAATAGCAATGAATAGCACACCGAAACACATGAACGGATAGATAAATGGGGTCGTGCAACCAAGTAATGAGCTCAAAATGTGGTATCCATAGAAAATGCTCTTGTTGCACAAAACTAGAGAGATGCTAGCACAATTCTCAATAGGTGGATACGAACTTGTGCACTACCTATAAGAGACAAAATGTAGCGACTTCCTATCCCAAGTGTCGTAGTTTTGTCACGGCAGATGCCCTTGTGAAAGGACTTAGGTGTGAGGCCATGGTCATGGTGATTAGCTTGAAGGGGTTGAGCAGGACGAGAGACACGAGTTTACCCAGGTTATCTCCTCACCGACGAGGTAAAAGACTACTCCTGCTTGTTGCTATATTCCTAGAGTATCGATTACAAGGGGGAAAATGCCCTTGACCTAGCTATCAATTGTTTCTTTCTTGTCCTTAACCTGTCGTCGGGTCTCACCTTTATTTACACAGGTCGAGGCCCTGCGGCTTACAGAAGTCCAGGTCAGATCATATAATGTAACCGACTCTGACCCTAAGTCTCCATGCCTTGCTAGGCAAGCTGCCTTCGGGCGGCTTACTCCTTCGGGTCTTGAGTCACCTCCGGGTTATGGGCTTCCAGTGAGCCCGCTTGTAAGCCGCCTCCAGTCTTCTCATATGTCTTCTTAGGCCTTCATGGGCCTTCTTTTTATGAGTCGCCAATGGTATAACCATGCCCCTCCTGGGCGGGTCATACCACGGGGTTATATCCCCGACATTAGGCCCCACGTTGATTTGAACTTGTTCATGTCAATCTTCATCCTTTAATTGGCGAGTCTTCCAAGTCTTCTCAATATTTAGCCTGATAAAATATTTGTGACCCGCCATGATAAAAGATGATGTCACGTCATTAATTTTCAAAAGAACTCTCATGACATCATAACAGATCTTTGTAGTAATCAATCATCCCAAGAATCGAGGTGCCTCTATTGCTAAGATAATGAGCATGCCTCTAGGGTTTCCGCACCTACCATTTTACTGTTCACCTTTTCCCTTATAAATAAGCACAAGGGTCCTTTTTAATCTTTCACCCCCATCTCTCTTCGTCTTCCTCGCGTCGGCCGTCGCCTTGTGAGCTCCGTGACTATCGTCGAACATCTCCAACCAGGCCGCTGGATCAACCTGATGTGGGGACCCCGACTCATAAGTCGAGATCACGGAATGCACGTGTATAGTGATCCCAGAGATCAATGCTCACTTACATCCATACATATCGTTTTACACAAGTAGGACCATTATGGTCAAGTCTTGAGAATATCATCGCAGCGGAAATCTTCAATAACAACTTGGACCCATGCCATCTGCCTTAACCCTACATACATTCTGACTGGGAAGCGTCCTAGCTCGCATGTTCGTCACCAAAGAAATCTTCATCGTACACCTGTTCTTTCATGCCTGGCCAATAAAATAACCAGTGGCCAGACAATGAGTACTTTGAATGTACTCGCAAGCAACCCAAGTGTGATGATAGAATAATTATGCAAGGCTCTACTACTAAATTGGCATTTGTTCGTAAAGCTAGTTTTTCATATGCAAGTATGATCAACATATATCAAGGACATGCATGTGTCTGCAACAAGTATCAAGAGGTTACAGACATCAATATCGAGAAAGAGTTATAAACAACTCATGCTCGAGCTCATCGTGACTTCCTCTAGAATCACATCATCAATATCACCGAACCGGGTTGTTTTCCTCACACACACACACACACACACCAGGTTTCGCAAACATTGGATGTAGCCCAAGAGCGGTTACCCAACTGTCCTTGACCGTGCACACGGCTATTCGAATAGTTTTACACTCTGCAGAGGTTGCACACTTTACCCACAAGATCCGGGGAACTTTCATGTCATCCACGACCCGCGGTACCTCAAGTACCCGAGGTAAGCACCCGATCACTATCTTTCCCTAGACGACACTAACATAGAGTCCACTCGATTGGTAGTAACTCCCGTACCCAACATTTCACATCTTAAAATTGTGGAGCCTCGCTCCCATATTCATCACATACCACTGGCATGGGGTACCAACGGTGTGTCCGGTGCCCTGTAAAAACAGTCATGGCCACCTATCTAAGAACGACCCCATCTCGAGAGTGACCTCGTGTCACCCCCATCACTAGTAATGCGGGCACCATGCTAGTATCGGCCTAGGTAATCAATAATGCCCTTTCCCATATAAGGGTAGAGTGGTTGCGCATGTAACGTTGGAATAACGGTCGCAACTTAATCCAATCCATTTTGAAAACAACACACACACTTGCCTCGGTACACCACTTCGTCATCAAGTGGCTACCCAACTCATCATCTCCCTCGGGCATAAGTGCCACCCGACGGGGTTTTCGAAAAGTCATTGGAAAGTACTCTGCCTCCGTCACCATGCATATTTCCGTCCCATTTGCGTAGCTAATACTATAGCATCCTATCTACTCCCACCCGCATAACCCTCATAGGAAGGCAAGGTCATGCTTGATGCAAGTTTCAAAAGGAAAGTAACAAAGGTGCCAACCAAAGTGGTCACCACCTCAACATGATTCCGATGCATCGATAATAGGGTGTTATATGACATGCATAAAAAGGTTTCTCAAACATGGTCAAAGGGCTGCTTGCCTTGTTCCTCATAGTCTTCAAAGCTTCTGGTCCATCTCCAAGTAGTCTGTCTACTTCGTCAACTAACGTCGGAAACAAATCACAATAAGCAACACAACAAGGCAAAAATAAAAGTGCTCTAAAAATATGAATTTGACTTTTCTATGACATCTCTGGTTATATGGAAAATAACCAGAGTGGTTTCATTGGAATTGGATCTGTGGGTATTTCTGAACATTTCAATATGATGGAATCAATGGAATTGTGGATTTTCAAGAAGTGTACAGAATAATTATTTTGAAAAATGAGCAAAGGCACCCATTTAACAAAGCAGGATTTTAGAAGCATCTGGGAGTTCGCTTCACTTGAATTGGAGTTCAAACAAATTTCCTATGATTTTGCAAAGTTGGCTATACATGGATAAATAGACTAATATTGGATGTGGTACAACAAGCATTGGGAAAAATGTTCATAAACTAGATTAGGATCTTAGAAGTGCCAGGAAATTTGAATCAATGGATTTGGATCATCTATGAGCTCTCTGTGATTTTCTAAAGTTGATCACAGAAATGGAAAAACAGCATTTTGATAAATATATGTGAAGAAAATATTTCTCGAAAAATGTGCAAATAGCACCATGTGATAGAACATGATTTATGGAGTAACTAAAAATTTGAATCATCAAATTTGGAGTCTATTTGATTTGTTTATGGATTTTAGAAGTTCACTGGAAAAAGAAAAAGGAAAAAGGAAGGAGCGGTTATTCCTATACTGCATACTGAGCGCAGTATAGCGCCGAAGCGCCCTGGGTCGGCCCAGCAGCACGGCCACGTGCGCTGGAGGCCATGCCGATGGCGCCGTCCGCAGAATACTCCTTCGTTGCTGGGAGGCGTGGCAGCGGAAGCCGCCTCCACTTAAACGACGTGGCGGCTGGCGAGGTCACTGACCTGCGGGCCCCACCCGCAAAGTCATCCCCTTCCTCCCGCGCCCTGATACGTCCAAAACGTATCTATAATTTCTGCTTGCTCCATGCCACTTTTGGGTGATATTGCTATGATATTCATACACTTCCATACACTTTTGATCATATTTGGACTAACTTACTAATCCAGTGCACCCCAGTGCCAGTTTCTGTTTTCGGCTGTTTTTGTATTTCAGGTTTTCACGTTTCGAGAACTGCCCAGAAAAATTATATAAAAAATCAGCGTTCCGGAAACAACTCTGCGTCCGAAGGGCAGCCTGGGGGGGGCCACCAGGGCTCCAGGCGCCCTGGCGGCGCCCTCCCCCCCCTGGGCCGCGCCGGGGGGGCACCTGGGCCCCCCGAAGCTCCCCCGATGCCCTACTTTGGCATATATTTAAAGGGTCCTCCGAAACCCTCAGAACAGGAACTCTTTTCGCGATCCCATCTCTGTTTCGCCGCCGCCGCCGCTTCCAAGATCGGGAGCACCAGGAGAACTCTTCCCGGCACCCTGTCGGAGGGGAGGATCACCACCGGGAGCTTCTCCACCACCATGGACGCCTCCCGGATGACTCGTGAGTAGTCTCCCTTGGACCATGAGTCCATGACCAGTAGCTATGTGATGTTCTCCTCCCGTTCTTGTGCTTCACTAATTAGTCCTTGTGAGCTGCCCTACATGATCGAGGCACCTATGTAATCCTTATGTTGTTGCTATGTTGAGTTTGCTGGGATCCGATGGATTATGAGATTATGTTCAGATTGATCTTGAGTAATATATTTGATTCACCTCTTTTATATTTTTGTTCATAAGTAATTCTTGCATGTTCTCCGTTGTTATTTATTGCTTTGGCCGAGTAATCGGTAGTGACTCCAAGAGGGAACGTTATGCTTGATTGTGGGTTCATGCCCCTCGATGACTAGCTTGAGTGACAGAAACATGAGTCTAGGGGATGTGTTGTTGCCACAAGGGGGAAAACAACGGTGCTTGTGCCCGTGGGTGCAAGGATTGTTTACTTTACGCAAAGTTCTTTTAATGCAGTTGTCTGTTGCATTGAGTTTACACTATGGGTGGGACTCGCAACTTAATACCAGCGAGATGTTCTGGATAGATATCTCAAGGTGGATGATTAGTAGTAGATATTGATGGATTTCGGTCTACTTACTTTGGCGTACCGCCCATGCTTTGAACCTCAATCTTTCTTGCAATGTAGTCAGCATTGGTTTGCGTTCGTGGTCCTGTCAATTGCCCAGCTGTAATTTGTTTACCTCACATAGTTGTTTTATCGTCTTTTGGGAGAGAGACATCACTAGTGAACATCATGAGACTCCAGTCCATATTACCATCATTGATCACACCCGCTATTTACTTTTCGCTATTTACTTACTATTGCAAAACACTATCTATCACTACTATCATTTGCTTTTAACCCTTTGTGAACTACAAGGCCGGAGGGATTGACAACCTCTCTATACTCGTTGGGAGCAAAGTTATTTGTATCTGTGTCCAGGTCCATGTTGATTGCTAATTGCGCCGTTAGCTGTTGACACCTACTTGTTGAACCTAGGAGTCTTTGGGGATTCGATCCTTGGCATCTTTGCTAAGGGAAAACACTTCTACAATACTGCATCTTACACCTTCCACTTGGGGTAACCAACGAGGGGTTCGAGGCCCATCAAGGAGTATTTTCTGGCGCCGTTGCCGGGGACTCCACTCTTCAGGATAGGGGAGTTGCATGCTATCTTTTACCTTTGCTTTTTAGTCTTGTTAGTTTACCTTTCAGTTTTTGCTTTAGTACCTTTTTATCGAAAATCACAAAAAAATATTTACCTTCCTGTTAGTAGTCCTATCTGTTTAGTTAAACATGTTAGGATTTGGTGCTTTGAGGGAATCAGAAGTTCTAGATTTCCATCAAAGGGATGGAGAAAATATGAAGAAGGCATGGGACAGAATTTCTGATGCACATAGAAGAATTATGCCTTGGATACCTATAAAAATTGTGCTTAGAAATTTTTACCATGGTCTTTTTAAATGGTGTAAACACTCCCTTGACATTATAGCTGAGGGAGATTTCCTAGAATGTGATGAAGCTAGAGCTCTTGAAATTATACATGGTCTATCTAGTTACTTTGTTTATGATCATAATTTTGATACTGTCATAGATAGACTTGCTACTATTGAAAAGAGAATGGTTGCTCTAGACTTAATGAAGGTAGAGAAACCCGAACCCAATAAGAGAGATATTTTGGAAATAGATAATTACTGGGAGCCTCTTGTTAGGATTAGCATCTCTAATCAAGACTTCCTTGCTTATTGTGATATTGGATCTATGGTTTCTACTATGCCAAAAATTATTCATGATTCTTTAAAATTTAACATGGATAGATTATCATCTCATCATGAACACACTATTGAAGATATTTCTGAAATCCAGGGAAGAATAAAAGATGTACCAGTTAAATTCCTTAAAGGGATTGCAATGATTGATTTCTTCATCATGGAGCCAAACCAAGGAAATATAGTGCTTGGAAGGGACTTCCTCCGAGCAGTTAAAGGCTTCATCGATATAGGTAAGGGACAAATCCGCTTACGCGGGAAGGCAAAAGGTGTGTACCCCTTTCCTAGAAGGAACAAGAATGAACTTGTTGAGGAACCATTTGAATCAATTTATAACTCCGATTATTATGATGGTTATTGATTCCTATATGCATTAAGCCTAGCTTAAAGGCATAAAAGAAAGCGCTTTTGGGAGGCAGCCCACATGAATAATTTTTTTGCTTTTGTTGTGTTTTGATGTTGTTTACTGCTGTAGCATCATCATTGTATCTTTGCTTTTCATATTTGTGCCAAGTATAGCCTCTGATTGCTAGTAAGTTCAAAAGTTGTGAGGTGCTGTCCAGAAAACAGATTCTGTCCTTGGATAGAAAAATTCGTATAAAATCACCAGATCATCTTTTTGGTCTGAATTTTTTCGACAGCGTTCTCTATATAATTTTCTTTCGTGCGTCTGTTCTGAGTTTTTTGATTTGAGTTGCAGAAGTATCCCGCACAGATCAATTACTGCCTGCTGTTCTGTTTTTCACAGATTCTGTCCTGTTTTGCCTTACCTTCACTTTGCAAATCAAGAACTTGCTTTTTCTTTGCAAAAACCTTTTGGCAATCTTGAGAAACAGTAGAACTTCAAGAATATCTTTATTTCCACCAAGGTATAATTATTTTATTAAGGTTACTAACCTCGCTAATCAGATTATGATGAGTTATGTATAAAGTGAGTTTTCAAGTGTGCGAGGGAAGATGATAAAAAGATTCAGGAGTGTCAAGCGCTCAAGCTTGGGGATGCCCCGTGCACCCCCAAGAAATATTCAAGGAGACTCAAGCGTCTAAGCTTGGGGATGCCCCCGTGCATCCCCTTCTCCATCAACATTATCAGTTCGTCTTTCGTTCCGCTATATTTTTATCACTTCATGTGTTATGTGCTATGCTTGGAGCGTCTTGCTTTTAGTTTTCTTTTTAGTTTTTCATAACGAGTCGGAACTCAGCATTCCTTTATGTGGGAGAGAAACACGCTCCACTTCTACCTAGAACATAACATAGAATTTTTATGTCTATCTATGTTGTGTGTGTTCTTTATCTTTTAATAGCTACTACCATGCTCTGCTCTTAGTATTCATGCCTATCTTTTCAAAGAGCTTTTGTTTAGTTGGTTGCTTGAACTCTCTTTAATTACCATGCTCACCTTATTAAGAGAGTTTGCTTCCGTTGCACCGGTTAATGTGTCTATGATAAAGATGCTACTTGCATGATGGTGCTTAGTAGTTCAGGTTTTCTTATGGTTAATCTCAAATAGCTGGGGGGTTTCCAATGTGTTATTGGAGTACCAACATGGTTTGTCTGCCTATGATGTGGTATGGTTTAGTAATATCTTCCTTCGAGAATTTATTTTGATTGACTTGGCGTATGCTCACGCATATTTAAGACTGTAAAGAAAGTCTGTCAAGCCTTGATGATCTTTTATTTCTAAGTAGCGATATAACTACCATGCCTGATTCAATATTGCTTTGTCGCTCTGCATGATTATGACCGTCATTGCTCTCTTAGTTGGTCGCTCCCAGTCTTTTTGCTAACCTCCACCTGTACTAAGCAAACTAACCATGCAATACATAGCTCATGGGAAAGTAGCCTAAAAACTATTGTGGTAAAGAATATGTTGCTTATGTATCTTATTTCTTATAAGTTACTTGCTGAGCGGTAACCATGTTTCTGGGGACGCCATCAACTGTCACACTTTTGTTGAATATCATGTGAGTTGCTATGCATGTTCGTCTTGTCTGAAGTAAGGGTGATTTGCCGTGGGTTGTATGAATATGCATATTGTTAGAGAAGAACATTGGGCCGCCAACCAAAGCCATGCATCATGGTGGAAGTTTTAGCTTGGACCTTAATCCTCAATCTCATATGAGAATATGCTTATGCATTGAAGAGGAGTCCATCATCTATTTTCTATGTTGTCCCGGTATGGATGTCCTCAAGTTGAGATCTATCAAAAACGAGAAATCAAATGCGATTTATCTCCTTGGACCTTTGTACAGGTGGCATAGAGGTACCCCTTTGTGACACTTGGTTGAAACATATGTAATACAATGATAACCCATGGAGATCCGAGCTAATTAGGACAAGGAGCGAGCACTATTGGTATACGATGCATGAGGCTTGCAACTTATAGGATGTCTTATGCATGACACATATGAAGTACTACTACCGTTGACACAATTGCTTCCATGTTTTCAAAATAAAAAGCTCTAGCACTTAACCTTCCTTTTACTTTTATGTTGAAGCACCAACTACTGAGAGCATGATTGTCATTCCGAGTGTAATGTGCATTGTCCCAAAGTAGTATTATCTTTTGCATGATTGTGATATCATTTATTCTGAAATGATTGTATCTAGTCATCACTTAAACCTTGAAGGTGCCCCTGCATTTATGTTTTGCATCACTAAAGGGGGCAAGCTAGATATCACTTTATCATATTTGCACATCATATTCATTGCAAATCTTTTTGATGTTTCAGTTTCATATTGTAAAACTTTCAGTCATTTGTGATTTTCTCATGAGGCAACTTAATTACTTTAGAATCATTGTCTCAGTAAGCTTTTGTCATATGACTATGAAAAAGTCCTATATGGTTAATAGCATGTCACCACAGAAATTATTCTTGTTATCATTTACCTACTCGAGGACGAGCAGGAATTAAGCTTGGGGATGTTGATACGTCCAAAACGTATCTATAATTTCTGCTTGCTCCATGCCACTTTTGGGTGATATTTCTATGATATTCATACACTTCCATACACTTTTGATCATATTTGGACTAACTTACTAATCCAGTGCACCCCAGTGCCAGTTTCTGTTTTCGGCTGTTTTTGTATTTCAGGTTTTCACGTTTCGAGAACTGCCTAGAAAAATCCAGAAAAATTATATAAAAAATCAGCGTTCCGGAAACAACTCTGCGTCCGAAGGGCAGCCTGGGGGGGGGCCACCAGGGCTCCAGGCGCCCTAGCGGCGCCCCCCCCCCCCGGGCCGCGCCGGGGGGGCGCGTGGGCCCCCCGAAGCTCCCCCGATGCCCTACTTTGGCATATATTTCAAGGGTCCTCCGAAACCCTCAGAACAGGAACTCTTTTCGCGATCCCATCTCTGTTCCGCCGCCGCCGCCGCTTCCAAGATCGGGAGCACCAGGAGAACTCTTCCCGGCACCCTGCCGGAGGGGAGGATCACCACCGGGAGCTTCTCCACCACCATAGACGCCTCCCGGATGACTCGTGAGTAGTCTCCCTTGGACCATGAGTCCATGACCAGTAGCTATGTGATGTTCTCCTCCCATTCTTGTGCTTCACTAATTAGTCCTCGTGAGCTGCCCTACATGATCGAGGCACCTATGTAATCCTTATGCTGTTGCTATGTTGAGTTTGCTGGGATCCAATGGATTATGAGATTATGTTCAGATTGATCTTGAGTAATATATTTGATTCACCTCTTTTATATTTTTGTTCATAAGTAATTCTTGCATGTTCTCCGTTGTTATTTATTGCTTTGGCCGAGTAATAGGTAGTGACTCCAAGAGGGAACGTTATGCTTGATTGTGGGTTCATGCCCCTCGATGACTAGCTTGAGTGACAAAAACATGAGTCTAGGGGATGTGCTATTGCCACAAGGGGGAAAACAACGGTGCTTGTGCCCGCGGGTGCAAGGATTGTTTACTTTACGCAAAGTTCTTTTAATGCAGTTGTCTGTTGCATTGAGTTTACACTATGGGTGGGACTCGCAACTTAATACCAGCGAGATGTTCTGGATTGATATCTCAAGGTGGATGATTAGTAGTAGATATTGATGGATTTTGGTCTACTTACTTTGGCGTACCGCCCATGCTTTGAACCTCAATCTTTCTTGCAATGTAGTCAGCATTGGTTTGCGTTCGTGGTCCTGTCAATTGCCCAGCTGTAATTTGTTTACCTCACATAGCTGTTTTATCGTCTTTTGGGAGAGAGACATCACTAGTGAACATCATGAGACTCCGGTCCATATTACCATCATTGATCACACCCGCTATTTACTTTTCGCTATTTACTTACTATTGCAAAACACTATCTATCACTACTATCATTTGCTTTTAACCCTTTGTGAACTACAAGGCCGGAGGGATTGACAACCTCTCTGTACTCGTTGGGAGCAAAGTTATTTGTATCTGTGTGCAGGTCCATGTTGATTGCTAATTGCGCCGTTAGCAGTTGACACCTACTTGTTGAACCTAGGAGTCTCTGGGGATTCGAGCCTTGGCATCTTTGCTAAGGGAAAACACTTCTACAATACTGCATCTTACACCTTCCACTTGGGGTAACCAACGAGAGGTTCGAGGCCCATCACGCCCGCGATAGAGAGGCTCGATGCCTCGGCTGCACGTCGGCCGACGCTTGCCCCCGGCGGCACAGGCCACTTCGGCCAAGCTGCGGCCACCGGAGGTTCCACCGGAGAGCGGCACATCGGGGGGGCGCCTCAGGGTCAGCATAAGGCGTCTGCAGCGTGCCCGGCTCTGGCCACGGCGGACGGGCATTTGGTTGAGGTTGGGCACGGGGAGGCAAGTACGGGGAGGAGAAAATGGGGCGTGGGGCAAGTTGGCAGTGGTGCTGGTGATGCTCTGGATCTAATGGGTGGAGAGGAGGGTCTCAGGTTGGCATGAATTTTAGCGGAGTCCGACAGCTCGGCTCCGGCCATGGAGGTGCATTGAGGGCGCGGGGAGAGGTGTGGGTTGTCCTGGGAGGCATACGGGAGGGAGAGGGGTCAAATGGAGCAGAGGGGGGGCTCGGGGGTGACCTTATAAAGGCCAGCCGAAGCTCACCGTGGTCTCGTGCGCCGGTGGGGACTCGGGCGATGCCAGAGACCACGGTGGCTGGGGAAACTGAGTCTAGAGCGTTTGTGGAGATGGTCCATAACCAGGGGAAGGGAGAGAAGGAGCGGGGAGGTGCCCGAGGGGCCCTGCATGTGAAGCTGCTCATTGGAGCTCGCGGGTGGCCGGCGCGCGTGCGAGAGAAGCAGTAGGAGGAAGAAGGAGGAGGGGCAGACCGTGTAGCATGTCGTCGACGTCGAGGCAACCTCGACGGACATGCTTGCTCTGCCCAATGATGCCTGGTTGCCTCGGGAGGGCCGAGCTACAGTGCCCTGGCACACTGTAGCGTGCTCCAGAGCGCGACTTTGGCTGGCATGGCATGTCGTTTGCATCCCGGCCATGTCCTCTAGTGTCCAACAGCCCTAGGGGGTAGTAAACAAGGTGGGTATGGCATTGGATGCTCTGATCATCCACTGGGAGAGGAGAGAGATTGAGGGATAGTGAGAATTGGGCTGTCTAGAAGAGTAAAATGGGGTTTTACCCCACTCAATCATTGAGCTGAGGAGGACAGGGAGTTCCTGGAGGTAGAAGGTGACTAGGGGAGGCTCTGGTAAAAAGCTAAGCTCATGGAGAACAAGGAAAGAGGTGAAACTAACAGTTTTGGAAAATCACCAGAAGGTGTTTGATGGTGTTTTGGGCAATCAAATGTATTCTAATAGACATGAGACTTAACAGGATGAAATAAAACATAGAAATAGGGTGCTCCACCAAGTTTGAGTCCATTTGGGTAAAGTTTCCAATGCAACTTTTGTAAACTCTAGAAATCAACAGAAATGGCTTTTCCAAGATTAAGTCATCCAAATCATCCCTCCTTGATGCACCACTTGGTGTAGTATCATAATATGGGGTTGTGAGTATGTCCACAAAATTTGAGGTCACAAGTAAAAGGTTGGTGATGTAGAGTTGTTCAAATTTGGATCTGGTCAGAAAGGGATTTTGGGGCACTTTGATCAAGTTATACTTCTCCAATACTTGTGCCATTTGGTCTAGATGCACAATTAGACCATTTGAGCATGTGCACCAAGTGTTAGAACATTTGGACAAGTTTTACAATGTAAAGTTGCTCAAACTTCAAAATGGACAGAAATAGTTTTGAGGGGATTTGATGATGTTTTCTTGTTCTCCAAGGCACGAGGCTTGGCAAGATCATCAAATATGTCATATTTGACATGATAGAATTTTCCTGGAATTTTTAGAGAATATTTCCTTTGTAAATATTTCAAAAGCTTGAAATATCCAGAAAGGGTTTGTGTGGGATTTGACCAACATTTTGAACATGACCATGTGTTGAAATTCTTATATATGGACAATATATGTCCTATGAGCTTCCTTGAATTTTCTCAAATACTTTTCAAACAATAATATAATTTTAACCTATTAAAGACCATTTCTGGCCTAAAGAAAATACTTTAAATAAAATAGCAAAATAACTTTGAAAATACTATTTTTGTGGTTTTTGGGAGTCCTATATCTAATAGGATTCAAATATAATTTTTGAAAGATTTTTCAAACCCTTAATTAAGTACTTGTAGTGCAAACCTCAATTCAGGAGTTTTTGGAAAACTAAATTTAGAAAATACTTTTTGGCCAAAATATTTTTGTAAAAAAAAATACCATGGCATGATTATTGGGCAAAAGGTTTGGATCAAGGAGAAGGAGTATAAGAGTAGGAGGATTTATTTTATTTTTAGAGCACTTGCAAACATCAACCAAAAATTCAATCAAACAAAGACCAAAACACTCAAAAGTTTTTGTCAAACCATATTTTAGCATGATTATTAGCTCCAGTGTTGTGGCATGAAAATCAGGGTGTGACAGACCTACCCCCCTTACAAGAATCTCATCCCCGAGATTCCCAGACTAGGCGTGCAAAGGACTACGGAGACTTGGATCTGGGGTAGTCTTCACGTCCTCATACTGCTTATGCCCTCGAGTGGTGCTCCTTTGAACCTTGAAGTTCTTGATGGTGTGGCTTCGTGTATGATGTTCTGCTTGATCCTGGTTGCTAATGGATCCCTTACGTAGGTCATAATGAACTGGAGGTCGATGGCTTGGTGATCGATGTCCTTGCAGAGGCCGAGCCAGTTAGGAAGTTTGAAATGTTTCTGGAGTGGTGTCGTGTGAAAAAAAATGTTGTGCACAGTTGGTGACTCAGGTGGTAACTCCAGCTGGTAGCCGTCTATTCTTCATCTTGCAGTGATCTTGGAGAGGGCCGATAAATCTTGGTGTGAGCTTCTCTTGACATGGGAATGCTTGGTTCCTTCGAGGGGAGTGGTTTGTAGATACACCTGGTCTTCGACGCGGAGGTTTACTTCTTGACGACTGTGGTTGGTGTAGTTCTTGCTTCTTGACATGGCGGCCTTCAAATGTCTTCTATCCAGCTGACCATCTCTTCTTTTGTCTTCGGGTAGACAAGTAGGTCGTCAAATAATGATGTTACACAACTTGTCCAAGTACTCCATGTAGTCTATGGGGTATGCAAAGTAGGTTGGGGTGTTGGTGTTGGTTTTAGTTGAGTATTGGCAAAGGTCTTCTTGACCTAGAGCCAAAGCCCGTGGTCAGGATGACCATGTTGTGGCTTGGTGGGGCTTAAGGGTTTCAAGGATTCTAGTGTGCGAGTGAACGTTTATTATCTTATCCTTAAGCACAGTTCCTGAGATGCCAGTACTTCTCTCTAGTCCTTAAACAAATAACCTTACCACCGAAAGCATCATCTCGCATAGGTCAACTCCAATCATCTCTCATGCTATTCGTATCCACACGACTTCCTGGAGGAGGTCTAACAAAATCGTACATGTCAACGATCCCAAAACTCATATGTATGTCTACCCCTAAAATCCATGGGTAGAGCATACAAGCTTCCGAACTTAAGTTAAACATGACAATCCAAGTGATCAGCCTATTCTTCCAAAGTTCAAGATAATGCATCTCTATCCTAAGGAAACACGTCGTATGCCACTCCAAGATCGTGTTTCCTTCCTATGAATCAACTCCAACACCCCGTTAACTTCCATCAATCACCACATAATCCAATAATTCTACAAATCCGATGTCTACGGTGTTCCACAAGATCTAAAGTCCCTATAATACCCAAATACTTGGAAGGTCTATCCATTACTATAGTAAGTCCACCAAATTCCCAACATCATGGTCAAGTAAACTCCAAGGTCATGCTTATATAGATCCCTAAATTAACTCCGACAAGTAATCCAATCTCCTAGTTTGCCATTCACCGAGAAACATGGTATCATGATCAAGATCAATAGTCTAAATCCAATTTACTCCAGACCATGTAGACATATTTAGCATCTATACCCAACCAGAATCACCTACTTAAATCCAAATCTCATGTCCGACGAGAATTCCTACATTCCCCCAAGTCATTATCGTAACATCAACTATCTCCTGTCAATATCCCCTGGCTAAGCCAAATCCTCATACCTCCATGAATTTTAGCTTGCGATCACAATTGCCCTGCAAATCCAAGTTACTCCAGGGTGATAAAAGTTACGCTACTCTATTAACATGATCCCACAAAGTTCATCTTCCAACATGAAAGCCTCATAATCTACGAGTCTCTGATAATCCCTCAAGGTCATTGTTATAACTCATCAAGTCATATGTCCTCTATTCCTATATCCTCCAATTGGTCTTCCCTATGGCATCATCAGTTCTTGTGTTATATTAGGATGACAATGTGCTCGTTCACTGTGTCCATTAGTTCCATAATGAACCTAGTGTTGTGCAAGGTTATAGAGGCTTAACTGGTTCTCTTGTAATTCTATGGGTTAAGCACATGGTTAAGGATTCGTCTGGGGTATTTTTGAAGTCTCGAAGGGTCTGGGGATGGGTTTCTAATCTTGAGGGGTAAACATAACTTCACGGGGTTGCATTTGGTCGTGGAGGTTGTAGCAGAAGTCTTCATTGTTAGTTGGTTGCCGAGTTGGAATCCTTGGTACTTCTTGTCTTGCTGGTCTTCAGTTGAGGAGAGAGAAGAGAGGGGAAATGTATCATAGAGGAGTGGAACGCCTAAAGGGGGTTCTATAGTGCAAGTGGAAACAAACAGGTGCAAGAAGGGCAAAACAAAAGAAACAAGGTAAGGAAGGTGATATAGTCGTGTACTTGTTGCCTAGGGCAAAAGTGCGACTTACATCAAAACACAAACAATAAAAACAAGCAACACACAATCATGGTTCTATTAGAATCATCATACGGACTCAGCTGCTCATAGGGGGTACAAGACTCGTCCTACCCTAGGGGTCCTCGGACTCAGTAGTCATGCCTAGTGCCTCGTGCAGTCTTTTGAGTTACCCTCAAGTGTCGCTTCGTCTCTTGTAGTTGTTCGATCAAATGACCTGGGTTAAGCCTGAAGAATCTTCAACAATTTCTCGCCTGATGAGGTGATGGGGTGAAGGTGTCTCCTCGTAGCTGGCATTGCCTTGGTCTTCTGTTGTCTTCTTAATCATGACGATCCATTTTGTCTCCTAAGGCGTTGACAGTACCAGGTAGGTAATCCTTTATGCAAGGACATTAACAAGGCATAGTAGAGGTCCAATTTGTCAGACACATTGTTGACAATATCATTACCGAGAGCGGGGGATGAAGAGAACC
>LR738715.1:554616109-554653322 GCA_902687465.1 Secale cereale | reverse complement strand
TACTCCAGGGTGATAAAAGTTACGCTACTCTATTAACATGATCCCACAAAGTTCATCTTCCAACATGAAAGCCTCATAATCTACGAGTCTCTGATAATCCCTCAAGGTCATTGTTATAACTCATCAAGTCATATGTCCTCTATTCCTATATCCTCCAATTGGTCTTCCCTATGGCATCATCAGTTCTTGTGCTATATTAGGATGACAATGTGCTCGTTCACTGTGTCCATTAGTTCCATAATGAACCTAGTGTTGTGCAAGGTTATAGAGGCTTAACTGGTTCTCTTGTAATTCTATGGGTTAAGCACATGGTTAAGGATTCGTCTGGGGTATTTTTGAAGTCTCGAAGGGTCTGGGGATGGGTTTCTAATCTTGAGGGGTAAACATAACTTCACGGGGTTGCATTTGGTCGTGGAGGTTGTAGCAGAAGTCTTCATTGTTAGTTGGTTGCCGAGTTGGAATCCTTGGTACTTCTTGTCTTGCTGGTCTTCAGTTGAGGAGAGAGAAGAGAGGGGAAATGTATCATAGAGGAGTGGAATGCCTAAAGGGGGTTCTATAGTGCAAGTGGAAACAAACAGGTGCAAGAATGGCAAAACAAAAGAAACAAGGTAAGGAAGGTGATATAGTCGTGTACTTGTTGCCTAGGGCAAAAGTGCGACTTACATCAAAACACAAACAATAAAAACAAGCAACACACAATCATGGTTCTATTAGAATCATCATACGGACTCGGCTGCTCATAGGGGGTACAAGACTCGTCCTACCGTAGGGGTCCTCGGACTCAGTAGTCATGCCTAGTGCCTCGTGCAGTCTTTTGAGTTACCCTCAAGTGTCGCTTCGTCTCTTGTAGTTGTTCGATCAAACGACCTGGGTTAAGCCTGAAGAATCTTCAACAATTTCTCGCCTGATGAGGTGATGGGGTGAAGGTGTCTCCTCGTAGCTGGCATTGCCTTGGTCTTCTGTTGTCTTCTTAATCATGACGATCCCTTTTGTCTCCTAAGGCGTTGACAGTACCAGGTAGGTAATCCTTTATGCAAGGACATTAACAAGGCATAGTAGAGGTCCAATTTATCAGACACATTGTTGACAATATCATTACCGAGAGCGGGGGATGAAGAGAACCGTTTTCCTACTCACTATAGTGAAGCAGACCAAATGGCGAGGTTCTCATCCACCGGTGGTTATCGATACAACAACGGTAGTGACAGGATTACTCTATTAGAGATGTATATCATGATCTTGCATATCATGTGCCTTGGTCATCGTAGGCTAAGATTGCACCATCTTGGGGTAGTGTCGAAGGTGTCACCGTCCTCTGGGTCTTCATATCCTCATTCCTTGAGGATGCATCTTCTGTTGGTATCGTCTTGTCGTGGTATTGCCAATCTTGTGTTCAGTAGATGTGGGTGAATGTTTGGCAAGGCATCTTCCTTCTAGATTATCCACGGGGATTCCAAGGAATCTAGTGGTCAGGGCATAAGGGTTCTAGCGACCAAAAGTTTTGAAGGGGAAGAGATCAATAAGGAAATTATGCCTTACTTTTCGAAAAAACTAAGAAGGGAACATAAGTATAGATAGTTTTGGAAACTAGTAATAGTTTTAGAAATAATTTAACCCTAACTAACGACCATGCTAACTAAGGCTTCCTATAGTCAAGATGGCTCTGATACCAGCTATGTGGGGACCCCAACTCATAAGTCGAGATCACCAAATGCACGTGTACAGTGACCCCAGAGATCAATGCTCACTGAACACATAGAAGCTGAATAACAAGAGTCTTACATCCATACATACCGTTTTACACAAGTAGTACCATCATGGTCAAGTCTTGAGAATATCATCGCAGGGGAAATCTTCAATAACAACTTGGAGCCATGCCATCTGCCTTAACCCTACAGGCATTCTGACTAGGAAGCGTCCTAGCTCGCATGTTCGTCATCAAAGAAATCTTCATCTTACACATGTTCTTTCATGCCTGGCCAATAAAATAACCAGTGGCAAGCCAATGAGTACTTTGAATGTACTCGCAAGCAGCCCAAGTGTGATGATAGAATAGTTATGCAAGGCTCTACTACTAAATTGTCATTTTTGCGTAAAGCTAGTTTTTCATATGCAAGTATGATCAACATATATCAAAGACATGCATGTGTGTGCAACAAGTATCAGGAGGTTACAGACATCAATATCGAGAAAGAGTTATAAACAACTCATGCTCGAGCTCATCGTGACTTCCTCAAGAATCACATCATCAATATCACCGAACCGGGTTGTTTTCCTCACACACACACACACACACACACCAGGTTTCGCAAACATTGGACGTAGCCCAAGAGCGGTTACCCAACTGTCCTTGACCGTGGACACGGCTATTCGAATAGTTTTACACTCTACAGAGGTTGCACACTTTACCCACAAGATCCGGGGAACTTTCGTGTCATCCACGACCCGCGGTACCTCAAGTACCCGGGGTAAGCACCCGATCACTATCTTTTCCTAGACTACACTAACATAGAGTCCACTCGATTGGTAGTAACCCCCGTGCCCAACATTTCACATCTTAAAATTGTGGAGCCTCGCTCCCTTATTCATCACATACCACCGGCATGGGGTACCAACGGTGTGTCCGGTGCCCTGTAAAAATAATCATGGCCGCCTATCCAAGCACAACCCCATCCTGAGAGTGACCTCGTGTCACCCCCATCACTAGTAATGCGGGCACCTTGTTAGTATCAGCCTAGGTAATCAATAATGGCCTTTCCCATATAAGGGTAGAGTGGTTGTGCATGTAAGGTTGGAATAACGGTCGCAACTTAAACAAATCAATTTTGAAAACAACACACAGACTTTCCACGGTACACCACTTCGTCATCAAGTGGTTACCCAACTCATCATCTCCCTCGGGCATAAGTGGCACCCGACGGGGTTTTAGAAAAGTCTTGGGAAAGTACTCTGCCTTCGTCACCAAGCATATTCCCGTCCATTTGCGTAGCTACTATTATAGCATCCTATCTACTCCCACCCGCATAACCCTCATAGGAAGGTAAGGTCATGCTTGATGCAAGTTTCAAAAGGAAAGTAACAAAGGTGCCAACCAAAGTGGTCACCACCTCAACATGATTCTGATGCATCGATAATAGGGTGTTATATGGCATGCATAAAAAGGTTTCTCAAACATGGTCAAAGGGCTGCTTGCCTTGTTCCTCACGGTCTTCAAAGCTTCTGGTCCATCTCCAAGTACTCTGTCTACTTCGTCAAGTAACGTCGGAAACAAATCACAATAAGCAACACAACAAGGCAAAAATAAAAGTGCTCAAAAAATATGAATTTGACTTTTCTATGACATCTCTGGTTATATGAAAAATAACCAGAGTGGTTTCACTGGAATTGGATCTGTGGGTATTTCTGAACATTTCAATATGATGGAATCAAGGGAATTGTGGATTTTCAAGAAGTGTACAGAATAATTATTTTGAAAAATGAGCAAAGGCACCCAACAAAGTAGGATTTTAGAAGCATCTGGGAGTTGGTTTCACTTGAATTGGAGTTCAAAAGAATTTCCTATGATTTTGCAAAGTTGGCTATACATGGATGAATAGACTAATATTTGATGTGGTACAACAAGCATTGGGAAAAATGTTCATAAACTAGATTAGGATCTTAGAAGTGCCAGGAAATTTGAATCAATGGATTTGGATCATCTATGAGCTCTCTGTGATTTTCTAAAGTTTGTCACCAAAATGGAAAAACAGCATTTTGGTAAATATCTGTAAAAGAAATATTTCTGGAAAAATGTGCAAATAGCACCATGTGATAGAACATGATTTATGGAGTAACTACAAAATTGAATCATCAAATTTGAAGTCTATTTGATTTGTTTATGGATTTTAGAAGTTCATTGGAAAAAGAAAAAGGAAAAAGGAAGGGGCGGTTATACCTATACTGCGTACTGAGCGTAGTATAGCGCCGAAGCGCCCTGGGCCAGCCCAGCTGCACGGCCACGCGTGCTGGAGGACACACCGATGGCGTCGTCCGCAGAATACGCCTTCGTCGCTTGGAGGCGTGGCAGCGGAAGCCGCCTCCACTTAAATGAAGTGGCGGCTGGCGAGGTCACTGACCTGCAGGACCCACCCGCAGAGTCAGCCCATTCCTCCCGTGACCGCGACAGAGAGGCTCGATGCCTCAGCTGCACATCGGCCGACGCTTGCCCCCGGTGGCACAGACCACCTTCGGCCAAGCTGCGGCCACCGGAGGGTCCATCGGAGAGCGGCCCATCGGGGGGAGCGCCTCAGGGTTGGCAGAAGGTGTCCGTAGCGTGCCTGGCTCTGGCCGCGGCGGACGGGCATTCGGCCGAGGTTGGGCACGGGGAGGCAAGAACGGGAGGAGAAAATGGGGCATGGGGCGAGTTGGCGGTGGTGCTGGTGATGCTCTGGATCTAATTGGTGGAGAGAAGGGGCTCGGGTTGGCATGAATTTGAGCAGAGTCCGACGGCTCGGCTCCGGCCATGGAGGTGCATTGAGGGCGTGGGGAGAGGTGTGGGATGTCCTGGGAGGCATACGGGAGGGAGAGGGGTCAAATGGAGCAGAGAGGGGGCTCAGGGGTGACCTTATAAAGGCCAGCCGAAGCTCATTGTGGTCTCGTGCGCCGGTGGGGACTCGGGCGATGCCAGAGGCCACGGTGGCTGGGGAAACTGAGTCTAGAGCGTTTGTGGAGATGGTCCACGACTAGGGGAAGGGAGAGAAGGAGCGGGGAGGTGCCAAAGGGGCCCCGTGTGTGAAGCCGCTCACTGGAGCTCGCGTGCGAGAGAAGCAGCAGGAGGGAGAAGGAGGAGGGGGCAGACCGCGTAGCGTGTCGTGGACGTCGAGGTGACCTCGACGGACATGCTTGCTCTGCCCAATGATGCCTGGTTGCCTCGGGAGGGTCGAGCTACAGTGCCCTGGCACACTGTAGCGCGCTCCAGAGCGCGACTTTGGCCGGCATGGCATGTCGTTTGCGTCCTGGCCGCGTCCTCCAGTGTCCAATAGCCCTAGGGGGTAGTAAACAAGGTGGGTATGGCATTGGATGCTCTGATCATCCACTGGGAGAGGAGAGAGGTTGAGGGATAGTGAGAATTGGGTTGTACAGAAGAGTAAAATGGGGTTTTACCCCCCTCAATCATTGAGCTGAGGAGGAGAGGGATTTCTTGGAGGTAGAAGGTTTCTAGGGGAGGCTTTGGTAAAAAGCTAAGCTCATGGAGAACAAGGAAAGAGGTGAAACTAACAGTTTTGGAAAATCACCAGAAGGTGGTTGATGGTGTTTTGGGCAATCAAAATGATTCTAATAGACATGAGACTTAACAGGATGAAATAAAACATAGAAATTGGGTGCTCCACCAAGTTTGAGTCCATTTGGGTAAAGTTGCCAATGCAACTTTTGTAAACTCTAGAAATCAAAAGAAATGGCATTTCCAAGATTTAGTCATGCAAATCATCCCTCCTTGATGCACCACTATGTGTAGTGTCATAATATGGGGTTGTGAGTATGTCCACAAAATTTGAGGCCACAAGTAAAAGGTTGGTAATGTAGACTTGTTCAAATTTGGATCTGGTCAGAAAGGGTTTTGGGGCACTTTGAGCAAGTTATCCTTCTCCAATGCTTGTGCCATTTGGTCTAGATGCACAATTAGACCATTTGAGCATGTGCACCAAGTTTTAGAGCATTTGGACAAGTTTGACAATCTAAAGTTGCTCAAACTGCAAAATGGACAGAAATGGTTTTGAGGGGATTTGATGATGTTTTCTTGTTCTCCAAGGCATGAGGCTTGACAAGATCATCAAATATGTCATATTTGACATGATAGAATTTTCCTGGAATTTTTAGATAATATTTCCTTTGTAAATATTTCAAAAGCTTGAAATATCCAGAAAGGGTTTTTGTGGGATTTAACGAACATTTTCAACATGGCCATGTGTTGAAATTCTTCTATATGGACAATATATGTCCTATGAGCTTCCCTGAATTTTATCAAATATTTTTCAAACAGTGAAATAATTTTAACCTATTAAAGACCATTTCTGGCCTAAAGAAAAAGCCTTTAAATAAAATAGCAAAATAACTTTGATAATAATATTTTTGTGGTTTTTGGGAGTCCTAGGATTCAAATATAATTTTTCAAAGATTTTTCACACCCTTAATTAAGTACTTGTAGTGCAAACCTCAATTCAGGGGGTTTTGGAAAACTAAATTTAGAAAATACTTTTTGGCCAAAATATTTAAAAAAAATACTATTATGCTCTACACACATGGCATGATTATTGGGTAAAAGTTTTGGATCAAGGAGAAGAAGTATAAGAGTAGGAGGATTTATTTTATTTTTAGAGCACTTGCAAACATCAACCAAAAATTCAATCAAACAAAGACCAAAACACTCAAAAGTTTTTGTCAAACCATATTTTAGCATGATTATTAGCTCAAGTGTTGTGGCATGAAAATCAGGGTGTGACACCTGAACAGACCAGAAAACTGCGGCGCCCCTCCGTTGTCTATCAGCTTTACCAGGTACTCGCCTCCTTTCATTTCTAGTTTGCATTAGGGTTTCCTTATTTCCTCCGTTCATCGGTGTTCGTCGTCCTCGTTCATAGTTCATCCATTGTACTACTTAGTTGGATCCCAACGCAACACTGAAGTCATGCAGTAGCATTTTTAGTGTTCGTGATTCGTCATAGGCCCATCTTGCCTCTGCAAGATTCATTTTTAATACACTTGTTCTTCCATAGTCGTTTTAGGTTTAGGAATAGTTGTTCTTTTCTGAACTATCGTAGATCCATAAATAAAGTTCCAAACTGTGAAAACTGTTTAGGCCACACTTAGCAGAATTTCCAGCACTTCCATCTTCATAGACTACTGACTAGTTGTACCGTATGTGGCAGCTTACAAAAATGTGCTTTTGACCCGCCAGCCTCTAGCCGGCTTAAAACTTGCAAACGGCTTTGTACCACAATATTGGATTTACTGTATTTATTTCCTGTTCATAGCTTCCTAATTTCCGGCTCATCATGACCAAGGCTCCCACAACCTTCGATTGACTTCCCTCTCAAATTACCGAGGAAACTCTCAATGATTTCGTGGCTATGGGTATTTTAGCCGCCAAGGAGGTCATCCATTGGCGAGCTCCAGGCTCTGAATGCCCTCGTAAACCTCAAGACGGCGAAGTCATAGTATTTACGGACCACATGCTCCGTGGCTTTGCACCACCCGACTCTAAATTCTTTCGAGACATTCTGCACTTCTAGAATCTTCACCCTCAAGATATTGGTCCAAATTATGTCTCAGACATATGCAATTTTCAAGTACTCTGCAAAGTATACCTTGGTGAAGAGCCATCTGTCGATCTATTCAGATATTATTATTATTACATCAACCGCCAAACTGAGATGACTCACGGGCCTAGTCTTGAGCTCGGAGGTATCTCCATTCAGAGGCGGAGGGACATAATCTTTCCAGCAGCTGCACCGCCGAGTCACCCAAAAGACAGGAATTTTACTTGGTTCTACTTTAAAGATACCTCTCCGGAAGGAGAGAATCCTCTACTGGGTTTTTGCCCATACTGGCTCTTAACTAATACCCCGCTTCCAAACAAATTGACTGCTGAACAATGGGTTCCTTTTGCTTCCGCTTTATCGAAGATTAAAACACTGGCTTATGACGTCATGGATCTCACTACTCCAACGCATAAGCATACTTTTGCTCCTAATGTTGACCCATCTCCAATTATCAATGATGAAGCTATATTCACGGCCTTAACCGACATCGATTGGACGACACGTGACCTTCAGATGAATGAAGCAAAAAATCCGGAGCTGGATGACCCGGAGTCATCAACTCGCAGCAACGAAGGCGACTAGTAGTAAAATGGCTCTTCAATTGTGATCTGAACATGCTGCCTCGGAAAACACTTTGCTCCAATTTTTGCAGGCTCCTGATAGCCTGGTAATAGGCTAGTTTTAAACTAATGATCTGCCATGTCGTCGTGCATGTTTAGCCTTTACAACGACTTTATCAAAAATACTGTGATGCATGCCGATCTGATCAAAATATATAACTCAATCCTTGGTATCTTCTGCAAGTTTTATTCTTCTGTGAGATAGCAATCAATATCTGCACTGGCGACTCAAAAGTCGATATTAACCAAATGGCTTGCAACAAAACAAATACGGGCAACTCCATGCTTATAATTTGCACGGGTT
This sequence comes from Secale cereale, assembly GCA_902687465.1. Taxonomy (NCBI): domain Eukaryota; kingdom Viridiplantae; phylum Streptophyta; class Magnoliopsida; order Poales; family Poaceae; genus Secale; species Secale cereale. Next base: position 554,645,100 of record LR738715.1, on the reverse strand, counting down.
ATTATCCAAAAGAATCAAATATGAGTCACCATACACTGGTGACTTAGAAGTCAAACAACCAGGGCAAGTGACAACCCAAAATAGTCAATTCTGACTATTATGAGCCGGAGCGACTCGGCGGTTCATAATTCGGCTCAAAAAACAAAAAATTGTAATTGGAAAGGCATCAAATAAATCAAAAATAGAAGAGATGCAATCTCAAATATGCAATTCTCCATCTTAAAAAAGTAGGACAGAAAAATATGGCTCTCAGGCCTCATAGTTTATTTTCAAGGCTTTTAACAGCCTATTGGCATATGCCACATGATTTCTTTAAAAGGCAGCAGCAGCCTATTGGCATATGCCATATGATTGCTTTAAAAGGCAGCAATGGCCTATTTGGCATATGCCACATGATTGCTTTAAAAGGCAGCAACGGCCTATTTGGCATATGCCACATGATTGCTTTAAAAGGTAGCAATGACATATTTGGCATATGCCACATGATTGCTTTAAAAGGCAGCAATGACCTATTTGGCATATGCCACATGATTGCTTTAAAAGGTAGCAACGACCTATTTAGCATATGCCACATGATTGCTTTAAAAGGCAGCAACGGCCTATTGCACTGTAAGCCGGCTTTCACATGACATAAGCCGTCGTGTTCACTTTAACGAGTTTAGGGTCTTAAAAAGGATTATCTGTTAAGGACTTAGTGAGTCATTTTGGAGGACCAAGTCACAAACAGGCAGGTAAAACTTGTCAAAGAGGCTTTTTAAACCGGTCAATGGTTAAAATACCCATAGGCGATAAACCCCCAAGTGATCTGACAACCAACCAATAATAGTTTAGATGTTCACAAAACGACAAAGACCCCGTATTTCAGGGATGCTGACTTTATTATATTGATCATAAGAATGTATATACACTATGAAAGGTATGTACAAGGATAAACGCTGGTGGCTTAAGTGTAGTACGGCCGAAGATGCGCAATATTCCACAGACGGCAGGTCTCCTCTTCCGACTTACGAGAATCCTTATGCTCGCACATCAATGAGATAATATGACCCATTGTGCAAATTCTTGCTGACCACAAAGGGTCCTTCCCACAGTGGGGATAACTTGTGCATATCAGTTTGATCCTGGATTAGCCGGAGCACCAAGTCGCCTTCTTGAAATGTCCGGGTCTTCACCATGCGGCTATGATAGCGACGCAGGTCTTGCTGATATATTGCTAAACGAGCTGCCGCCAGATCACATTCCTCATCCAAGGCATCAATTGCGCCTTGACGTGCAATTTCATTATCACCTTCAACATAACCCGCCACACGAGGTGAATCATGACGGATATCACTTGGAAGCACCGCCTCTGTTAGGGGTGGTGTTGATGCTCCAAAGCACTGAAGGTAACTCCTCAACCCAATAACCCGGTGTTCACTGTAAAGGAACCAGAAGTCAAGGCTTGATACCTTTCAAGATTTCTTGATTAGCCAACTCAGCTTGTCCATTAGACTCTGGATGATCCACACAAGAAACATCAATACAAATATGCTCTCGTTGACAAAATTCCTCCATAGCACCTTGAGATAGATTTGTACCATTATCAGTGATAATACTATGACGGTATCCAAAATGAAAGATCAACTTTTTAACAAACTAAACCGTCGTTGCAGCATCGCACTTGCTGACCGGCTCTGCCTCAACCCACTTGGTAAATTTGCCAACCGCCACCAAAATGTGTGTTTTCTTATCTTTAGACCTCTTAAAAGGACCAACCATGTCAAGCTCCCAGACTGCAAACGGACAAGTGATTAGAATCATCCTCAACTCTTGAGCCAGTACATGGGCTAGTCGAGAAAATTTCTGACATCCATCACACTTACTAACTATATCATCTGCATCTGCATGAGCCGTCAACCAGTAAAACCCATGACGAAAAGCTTTAGCCACTAACAATTTTGAGCCGCCATGATGACCACAATCACCTTCATGAATTTCTCTTAAAATCACATGGCCTTCTTCAGGAGAGACACAACGCTGGAACACACCTGTTACTGCGTCGGTGTAACTCGCCATTAACAATTGTCATGGACTTAGATCGCTGGGTTATCTGTGTGGCTAAAGTTTCATCCTGAGGTAACTCGCCCTGGGTCATATAAGCCAAATAGGGTTATGTCCAATCAGGAATAGAATGGAGAGCTGCCACCAACGGTGCCTCCAGGTCAGGGATAACAAGATCCTCTTTTGATGGTAATTTGATAGAAGTATTGTTCAACACATCAAGAAACACGTTAGGAGGCACCAGCTTACATTGAGACCCAAGCTGGATCAAACCATCAATCGCCTCATTCTTCCTTCAGTCAAGATGCTCCACCTAATATCCTTTAAAGTGACCAGCAATATTATCAACCGCCCGGCGATAAGCTGCCATGAGCGGGTCTTTAGAATCCCAAGTACCTGAAACTTGCTGAGCCACCAAGTCTTAATCGCCAAAGCACCTTACCCAGCTTAAATTCATCTCTTTGGTCATATGAAGACCATGGAGCAGAGCCTCATGTTCAGCTGCATTGTTAGTACACGGAAACATTAGCCTTAAAACATAACAAAATTTGTCACCTCGTGGGGAAGTTAAAATAACTCCAGCCCCTGAGCCTTCTAGTTGCCTAGATCCGTCAAAGTGAATAGGCCAATATGTGTTATCAGGCTTCTCCTCAGGCATCTACAACTCCGTCCAATCATTGATGAAATCCACAAGAGCCTGGGACTTGATGGCTGTCCTTAGCACATACTTCAATCCATGGGGACTAAGTTCAATGGCCCACTTAGCCACCCGGTGTGTAGCCTCTCTGTTCTGAATAATATCCCCCAAGGGAGCAGAACTGACCACTGTAATAGGATGGCCAAGAAAATAGTGCTTCAACTTACGACTAGCCATGAACACCCCGTACACTAGTTTTTGCCAATGCGGGTATCGTTGTTTGACTCAATTAGCACCTCGCTAACATAATAAGCCGACCTCTGGACTGGGTACTCCTTACCCGTTTCCTTGCGTTCTACCACAATCGCCACACTGACAGCCATGTTGTTAGCAGCCACATATAAAAGTAACGGCTCTTTCTCAATAGGAGTTCCAAGGACAGGCGGCTCAGATAATTGTTTTTTGAACACCTCAAATGCCTCATTAGCAGCATCACTCCAGACAAAGTGATCTGCTTTCTTCATCATCTGGTACAGAGGAATTGCCTTCTCTCCCAGGCGGCTTATGAACCGGCTTAAAGCGGCAATATGACCCGTCAAGCGATGAACATCATTGACACACGTCGGCTTAGACAACGAAGTGATTTCTCCGGGTTAGCTTCAATACCTCTCTCTGAGACCAGAAAACCCAAGAGCTTGCATGCAGGCACACCGAACACACACTTGCCTGGGTTAATCATCATTTTATAGACCCGTAGATTATAAAATGTTTCTTTCAAATCATCCAACAAAGTTTCCTTCTTTTTGGACTTTACAACAATATCATCCACATAAGCATGGACGTTGCGCCCAATCTGGTTATGGAAACAGTTCTGAACACAACATTGATAAGTCGCCTCAGCACTCTTGAGCCCAAAAGGTATAGACACATAGCAGAAAGCCCCAAAAGGTGTGATAAAAGTCGTATTCTCTTAGTCCTTAACTACCATCTTAATCTGATGCTAACCAGAATATGCATCCAGGAAGCATAAACGCTCACAGCCCACCGTAGCATCTATGATCTGATCAATATGGGGAAGAGCAAAAGGATCCACTGGACAAGCCTTGGTAAGGTCTGTATAATCCACACACATGCCCCAGGTGCCATTTTTCTTAAGTACCAGCACCGGGTTAGCCAACCACTCAGGATGAAAAACCTCCACAATGAACCCAGCTGCTAAGAGTCGGACCACCTCTTCTCCAATAGCCTTGCATCTTTCTTCATTAAAATGGCAAAGGAACTGCTTCACCGGCTTATACTTAGGATCAATGTTAAGAGTGTGCTCAGCGAGTTCTATCGGTACACCTGGCATGTCTGAAGGCTTCCGTGCAACGATGTCCCGATTCTCACGGATGAACTCGATGAGCGCGCTTTCCTATTTCGGATCCATATTAACACTGATGGTGAACTGCTGAGATGAGTCGTCTGGGATGAAATCAACCTGCTTAGTGTCATTGGCCGACTTAAACTTTAGCAAAGGATCTTGCTCAATGGTCGGCTTCCTCAAAGGGGACAGATAAGTCTCCAATGTATCTATATTTTTTTATTGTTCCATTTTCTTATATTATCATTCTTAGATGTTTTACAATCATTTTATAGTCATTCTATATCATTTTTGGTACTAACCTATTGACATAGTGCCAAGTGCCATTTGATGTTTTCTGCATGTTTTTTACATCGCAGGAAATCGATATCAAACGGAACCCAAACACCGCGAAACTTTTTGGAGATTTTTTATGGGCCAGAAGACACCCAATGGACCAGAGCTACACCTAGGGGTGCCCCGAGGGGGCACAGCCCACCAGGGCGCGCTAGGAACCCCTGGCGCGCCCAGGTGGGTTGTGCCCACCTCGGTGGCCTCCCACACCACCTCTTAACTCTATAAACACTCAGATATTCCAGAAACCCTAGAGGGGTCGATAAAATTCTCTTCTAGCCGCCGCAAAGTCCAGAACCACCAGATCCAATCTAGACACCATCACGGAGGGGTTCACCATCTCCATTGGTGCCTCTCCGATGATGCATGAGTAGTTCCTTGTAGACCTACGGGTCCGCAGTTAGTAGCTAGATGACTTCCTCTCTATCTTTTGATTATCAATACAATGGTCTCTTGGAGATCCATATGATGTAACTCTTTTGTGGTGTGTTTGTTGGGATCCGATGAACTTTGAGTTTATGATTATATCTATCTTTTTATATCCATGAAAGTTATTTGAGTCTTCTTTGATCTCTTATATGCATGATTTCTTATAGCCTCATATTTCTTCTCCAATATTCGGGTTTTGTTTGGCCAACTTGATCTATTTATCTTGCAATGGGAAGAGATGCTTTGTAGTGGGTTCGATCTTACGATGCTTGATCCCAGTGACAGAAAGGGAACCGACACGTATGTATCGTTGCTACTAAGGATAAAACGATGGGGTCTATTTCTACATAAATAGATCTTGTCTACATCATGTCGTCGTTCTTATTGCATTATTCCGTTTCTCCATGAACTTAATACGCTAGATGCATGTTGGATAGTGGTCGATGTGCGGATTAATAGTAGTAGATGCAGGCAGGAGTCGGTCTACTAATCTTGGACGTGATGCTTATATAATGATCATTGCCTGGATGTCGTCATGATTATTTGAAGTTCTATCAATTGCCCAACAGTAATTGTTTTCCCACTGTTTGCTATTTTTTCGAGAGAAGCCACTAGTGAAATCTACGGGCCCCGGGTCTCTTTCTCATATTATTTGCCTTTGCGATTTATTTTTCTTTGCTTTTATTTTGAGATCTACTAAACCAAAAACCCAAAAATACCTTACTGCAATTTATCTTATTTGGTGTTCGATCTATCAATATTTACAACTTATCATGTCCATTACCCAAAAGGGATTGACAACCCCTTTTACATGTGGGGTTGCGAGTATTTTTTATTTGTGTGTAGGTGTTGTTTACGTTGTGTTGCTTGGTTCTCCTACTGGTTTGATAACCTTGGTCTCATCACTGAGGGAAATACCTACCGTTGCTATACTGCATCAACCCTTCCTCTTTGGGGAAATACCGACGTAGTTCTAGCAGACATCAAAAGGAATTTCTCACGCCGTTACCGGGGAGCACCTTCAACATATACCAGGTTCCTAATCACAAATCTCATCTCCTCACGATTTACATTATTTGCTATTGGCCTCTCGTTTTCATCTCCCCCACTTCACAAACATTTGCAGTTTTATTCGCCCTCTTTTGCGTTCGCCGTTTTCCGGTCGGATCTATCGCCCACTTGTGTTCTTGTTTACAATTGCTCAAAAATGACGCAAGAGAACACTAAGTTGTGTGATTTTTCCAATACCAACAACAATGATTTTACTGGCACTCCGATTGCTCCTCCCACCACTAGTGCGGAGACTTGTGATATTAATACTTCTTTCTTGAATCTTGTCATGAAAGATGAATTTTCTGGCACTCCTAATGAGGATGTCGCGTCCCATCTTAATACCTTCGTGGAATTATGCGATATGCAAAAGAAAAAAGATGTGGACAATGATGTTGTGAAATCAAAATTATTCCCGTTTTCTTTGCGAGATCATGCAAAAATTTGCTTTTCTTCTTTGCCTCAGAATGCCATCGATTCTTGGAACAAATGCAAAGATGCTTTTATTACTAAATATTTTTCGCCCGCAAAAATTATATCCCTTAGAACCCAGATCATGAATTTCAAGCAACTTGAACATGAGCATGTTGCACAATCTTGGGAAAGGATGAAAATGATGCTAAGGAATTACCCAACTCATGGGTTAAATCTTTGGATGATCATATAAAAAAATTATGCGGGGTTGAATTTTGTTTCTCGAAACCTTTTGGATTCTGCCGCGGGTGGTACTTTTATGGAAATTACTTTGGGTGAAGCCACCAAATTTCTTGATAATATTATGTCTAATTATTCGCAATGGCATATCGAAAGGGCGCCGACTAGCAAAAAGTTAATTCGGTTGAGATTGATTCTTTGAATAAAAGAGTTGATGCTCTTATGAAAATGGTTGCTAGTAAAAGTGCTCCTATTGATCCTAATGATATGCCTTTGTCTACTTTGATTGAGCAAACTAGTGATGCTATAGATGTGAACTTTATCTCTAGAAATAATTTCAATAACAATGCTTATAGAGGTAATTTTAATCCTAGGCCTTTTCCTAGTAATTCCTCTAATAATTATGGTAATTCCTATGGAAATCAATCTTACAATAATAATAGGAACACCTCTGATATAGAGAATAATAATAAAGAATTTATCAATACTCAAAAAGTTTTCAATGCTTACATACAAGAAAAAATAAATAAGATTGGTGATATGTCTAGGAGTGTTGATAGAATTTATCATGATGTGGAAAATCTCAAGTTGAAATTTTTTGTGCCTAAACTTGAAGAATCAATTAAAGCTCTTTATGTTTCTATGGATGAAAGTAAGAAAAGAACCGCCATGCTTAGAGCTAAACGAATTTCTTTTTAGAAAAGGCGTTTTCTAGTGATTGCCATCATAAAAATGATGAAGACATTAAAATGATTGGTGTTTATTCTATTTATTATTTGTTTAGTAAAGTTCAACTCGATGATAAAGGGACTGTAGAAGAGTCGACTTTAGGTAGAAGGCGTCCCAATATTTCGGAGAGTGAAAATCTTGTTGAAAAATTTGATAAAAGTGGGTTTGGAGAGGTCAAGACTTTAACTAGTGATGTGCCCACTATCTTGGATTACAAAGACTTTAATTATTATAGTTGTTCTTTTATTGATTATATTTCTTTGTTGCAAACCATGACTAATTCACCCCATGCCTACGAACAAAATAAAGCTTTTACTAAACATATTGTTGATGCTATGATGAAAGCTTTAGATGATAAGTTGGAATTAGAAGTGTCAATTCCTAAAAAGTTGCATGATGAATTGGAACCTACTATAAAAATGAAAATTAAAAATTGTGAGTGTTTTGCTCTGTGTGATTTGGGTGCTAGTGTTTCCACGATCCCGAAATCTCTTTGCAATGTTCTTGGTCTTACCAATATTGAAGAGTGCTCTCTTAATTTGCATTTGGCGGATTCCACTATTAAAAAGCCTTTGGGGAGGATCAATGATGTTCTTATTCTTGCAAATAGGAACTATGTACCCATAGACTTTATTGTTCCTGACATCGATTCCAATCCATCTTGCCCTATTATACTTGGTAGACCGTTTTTGCTCAATATTGGTGCGGTGATTAACATTAAAGAAGGGAATATTTAAATTCCAATCCCTTGAGAAAGGGAATGGAACACTTCCATAGAACCAAGATAAAATTGCCTTATGAATCTATAATGAGGGCAACTTATGGAACATCCAACAAGGATGACAACACTTGAAATCTTGGTATCATGCCTAGCTAAGGGCGTAAAACGATAGCGCTTGTTGGGAGGCAACCCAACTTGTATTTTTTTTTGCTTTTTGATTTCCTTGCTGTTTTCAATAAAATACCATTTAATACCTATGTTTAGATGTGTTTTTGTGGTTTGAATAAAGTTTTGTGCCAAGAAAAGCCTTAGGATCATTTTGGGTGTTACTAGATTTGATCTTGGTGAAAAACAGAAACTTCTGCTCTCACGAGAAAAATTCTCATTTTTAACAGAAGAGTGATGTTTGGTTGATTCTTTATGCAGAAGATTAATATAAAATTTGCCACGTGGCCCTATTTTTTTCAAGATTTTTAGAGTTACAGAAGTATTTGAAACTTCCAGATTGCTACATATTGTTCTGTTTTTGACAGATTCTGTTTTTATCGTGTTATGTGCTTGTTTTGATGATTCTATGGTTTTCTTTGATGAGTTTTTGCCATAGAAAAGTTTGAATACAGTAGATATAATACAAATACAAAATATGAATTGGTTTGCTACAGCACTTATAGTAGTGATTTGTTTTCTTATACTAACGGATCTCACAAAAGTTTTGTTGAGTTTTATGTGATTGAAGTTTTCAAGTTTTGGGTTATCTTATGATGGATGAAGGAATAAGGAGTAAGAAGAGCCTAAGCATGGGGATGCCCCGGCATCCCAAGCCATTATCTAAAAGAGAAGCAAGCAACTAAGCTTGGGGATGCCCCCGAGTGGCATCCCCTCTTTCTTCTAACGACCATCGGTATTTTACTCGAAACTATATTTTTATTCGTCACATGATATGTGTTTTGCTTGGAGCTTTTTTATGGTATGAGTATTTTCTTGTTTTGTTTTGCTTTTTAAGTTATCCATCCTTGTTGTACACACCTATTAGAGAGAGCCAAAATTATGCCATGACTTGTTAGAATAGCTCTCTATGCTTCACTTCAATTTTTATGAGCTATGGATATGCTCTAGTGCTTCACTTATATCTCATTTAGCATGGTGTGCTTTAGTATTTTTGAAGAAATACTCTCTTGCTTCACTTAGATTTATTTTAGAGTTAGTAATTTTTTATGAAATTCTCTCTCGCTTCACTTAAATTATTTTGACAGAAAGAAAAAATTGTGCTCGTGATATTCACTTATATTTGTTTGAGCCTATCAAAAGCAACACATAAAAATTAGTTCCAAAGTGATAGATATCCAAGAAGGATATAATAAAAACTTTTATGAAGATCATTGGACAAAATAAACTTGATTCCTTGTAATAGTTTTGAGACATGATGACGTCATATGTGAGTCATGTTAATGAGTAATTATGCTTTAGTAAGAATATTGGTGTTAAAGTTTGTGATTGCCTATGCAAGCACGAAAGTCAATAATCATGCAATGAAATTATATCCTACTTATGATGCATTATTCCGTGTTATTTATGCTCAATGCTCGCTTATGAGATTATTCGTTTCATGGTTGGTTGCTTACCAGTCTTTTGCTAGCCTTCATTTTGCACTAAGTATGATCACTACTTGTGCATCCAAAATCCTTTATCCCAGATTTGCCACATGAGTCCACCATACCTAGCTATATGCGGTATTCCCTTGCCGTTCTAAGAAAATTTGTATGTGCCATCTCTAATTTTCAAAATAAATTTCCCTTTTGTGTGCCCGTATCGCTCGTGAGGCGGTGAGGGGTGGCCAATATTTTCCATGCTAGATGTGTTATTCTCATGATGAGTGTTTATCCACTTGTCATTTCACGAGAGTAAGGCAAAGATACTAGGGATGCCCAGTCGCGAAATGAAAAACAACTTTACTTTATGTTTTCAAATAATAAATTCCTTGGAAGTGTTGGTATGGAAGGCAACCGTGGATTCGGCTAGCCATGGCTTGTGAAAGTTTGGTGGAAAAGGAATAAACTTTATTTTATGTTTGGGAACTGCCTATGATATATCTAACATGGAAAGTGTTGGGAACCTTAAGTCGTTTTCGTTGGTGGGAGAAGTATACCTCCCAAAATAATTGTATCTCTCAATTTAAGCTTTGAGCTCTAGCACCTCTACAAATCCCTACTTCCCTCTATGAAGGGCCTTTCTTTTACTTATGCAATTTTTATTTTTTGAATTTGAGTCTACATCTTCTCTTATAAAGCACCAAGTAGGAAACACTATGATCGTACTTGAGCATTGGGTGCAACTAATATGCAAATGTGTTTCATGAATGGATCAATTGTTGAGCATGATGGGCTAGGGATAACTTATTTTAGCATTGATATTTTGGAAGACATGGTTGCTTGTTAATATGTTTGAGTATTTAAATCTCTTGTCAAAACTAGACTATTGCTTTGAACCATATAAAAGTCTGAATGTCCATGTTATAAAGAAAAGAATATCATATGACATGATAGGCAGCATTCCACATCAAAAAAATTGTTTTTATCATTTACCTACTCGAGGACGAGCATGAATTAAGCTTGGGGATGTTGATATGTCTCCAACGTATCTATAATTTTTTATTGTTCCATGCTGTTATATTATCATTCTTGGATGTTTTACAATCATTTTATAGCCATTTTATATCATTTTTTGGTACTAACCTATTGACATAGTGCCAAGTGCCAGTTGCTGTTTTATGCATGTTTTTTACATCGCAGGAAATCAATATCAAACGGATTCCAAACACCGCGAAACTTTTTGGAGATTTTTTATGGGCCAGAGCTGCACCTTGGGGGTGCCCTGATGGGGGGGAACCCACCAGGGCGCGCCATGCCCCTTTGGCGCGCCCAGATGGGTTGTGCCCACCTCGGTGGCCTCCCGCACTGCCTCTTTGCTCTATAAATACTCAGATATTCTAGAAACCCTAGAGGAGTCGACGAAATTCTATTCCAGCCACCGCAAAGTCCAGAACCACCAGATCCAATCTAGACACCAACACGGAGGGGTTCACCATCTCCATTGGTGCCTCTCCCATGATGCGTGAGTAGTTCCTTGTAGACCTACGGGTCCGTAGTTATAAGTTAGATGTCTTCCTCTCTCTCTCTCTCTCTCTCTCTTTTTATTATCAATACAATGGTCTCTTGGAGATCCATATGATGTAACTCTTTTGCGGTGTGTTTGTTGGGATCCGATGAACTTTGAGTTTATGATCAGATCTATCTTCTTATATCCATGAAAGTTATTTGAGTCTTATTTGATCTCTTATATGCATGATTTCTTATAGCCTTGTATTTCTTCTCCGATATTTGGGTTTTGTTTGGCCAACTTGATCTATTTATCTTGCAATGGGAAGATGTGCTTTGTAGTGGGTTCGATCTTACAATGCTTGATCCTAGTGACAGAAAGGGAACCGACACGTATGTATCGTTTCTACTAAGGATAAAACGATGGGGTCTATTTCTACATAAATATATCTTGTCTACATCATGTCATCGTTCTTATTGCATTACTCCGTTTCGCCATGAACTTAATACACTAGATGCATGCTGGATAGCGGTCAATGTGTGGAGTAATAGTAGTAGATGCAGGCAGGAGTCGGTCTACTAATCTTGGACGTGATGCCTATATAATGATCATTGCCTGCATATCGTCATGATTATTTGAAGTTCTATCAATTTCCTAACAGTAATTGTTTTCCCACCGTTTACTATTTTCTCGAGAGAAGCCACTAGTGGAATCTACGGCCCCCGGGTCTCTTTCTCATATTATTTGCCTTTGCAGTTTATTTTCCTTTGCTTTTATTTTCAGATCTACTAAACCAAAAACCAAAAAATACCTTGCCGCAATTTATCCTATTTGGCGTTCGAACTATCAATATTTACAACTCTATCATGTATGTTACCCGAAAGGGATTGACAACCCCTTTTACACGTCGGGTTGCGAGTATTTATTATTTGTGTGCAGGTGTTGTTGATGTTGTGTTGCTTGGTTCTCCTACTGGTTCGTTAACCTTGGTCTCATCACTGAGGGAAATACCTACCGCTGCTATAGTGCATCATCCCTTCCTCTTTGGGGAAATACCGACGTAGTTCTAGCAGACATCAGGGACATATCCATCAGGTCAACATTATCCTTATAGAATTTAAGCTCCTCCATGGCATGATTACCCACAAGTGTAGGGGATCCATTGTAGTCCTTTCGAAAAGTAAGAGTGTCGAACCCAACGAGGAGCAGAAGGAAATGATAGGCAGTTTTCAGTAAGGTATTTTCTGCAAGCACTGAAATTATAAGTAACAGATAGTTTTGTGATAAGGTAATTGGTAGCAAGCGACAAACGGTAAAAGTAAATAAGGTGCAGCAAGGTGGCCCAATCATTTTTGTAGCAAAGGACAAGCCTGGACAAACTCTTATATAAAGGAAAGCACTCCCGAGGACACATGGGAACTATCATCAAGCTAGTTTTCATCACGATCATCTGATTCGCGTTCGGTACTTTGATAATTTGGTATGTGGTTTGACTGGTGCTTGGGTGATGTCCTTACTTGGACAAGCCTCCCACTTATGATTAACCTCTAATGCAAGCATCTGCAACTACAAAAGAAGTATTAAGGTAAACCTAACCATAGCCTGAAACATATGGATCCAAATCAGCCCCATACGAAGCAACGCATAAACTAGGGTTTAAGCTTCTGTCACTCTAGCAACCCATCATCTACTTATTACTTCACAATGCCTTCCTCTAGGCCCAAATAACGGTGAAGTGTCATGTAGTCGACGTTCACATGACACCACTAGAGGAGAGACAACATACATCTCATCAAAATATCGAACGGAGACCAAATTCACATGACTACTAATAGCAAGACTTATCCCATGTCCTCAAGAACCAAAGTAACTACTCACAAGACATAATATTGTTCATGATCAGAGGGGTATTAATATGCATAATGGATCTGAACATATGATCTTCCACCAAATAAACCAACTAGCATCAACGTCAAGGAGTAATCAACACTACTAGCAACCCACACTTACCAATATGAGGTTTGGGTACAAAGATTGGATACAAGAGATGAACTAGGGTTTGAGAGGAGATGGTGCCGGTGAAGATGTTGATAAAGATATCCCTCCTCAAGATGGGAAAATTCTTGGTGATGACGGCGGTGACGATTTCCCACTCCCGGAGGGAAGTATCCCCGGCAGAACAGCTCTGCCGGAGCCCTAGATTGGTTTCCGCCTTGGTTCCGCCTCGAGACGGCGGCGTGTGGTCCCGAAAGCCTCCTCCTGATTTTTTTCCAGGTCAAAACACCTCATATAGTAGAAGATGGGCATCGGGGGCCTTCCGGCTGGCCCACGAGGCAGGGGGCGCGCCCTGGGAAGGGGGCGCGCCCCCCCACCCTCGTGGATAGCCGGTGGCCCCCCTCGTGGACTTCTTTCGCCAGATATTTTTTATATTTTCTGAAACGGCGTTCTGTTGAGTTTCAGGGCTTTTGGAGTTGTGCAGAATAGGTTTCTAAAGTTTGCTCCCTTTCCAGCCCAGAATTCCAGCTGCCGGCATTCTCCCTCTTCATGTAAACCTTGTAAAATAAGAGAGAAAAGGCATAAGTATTCTGACAAAACATGTAAGAACAGCCCATAAAGCGATAAATATCAACATATAAGCATGATGCAAAATGGACATATCAACTCCCCCAAGCTTAGACCTCACTTGTCCTCAAGCGAAAGCCGGTATCGAAAAATATGACCACATGTTTAGACACAGAGGTGTCGATAAAAACAAAATACGGACATGAGGGCATCATGATCATTCTCATAACAGCAACTTAAGTAAATATAGTCATATGATTCTTATGCTAAAGTAACAAATCATCCACAATATCAAGTATGAATCATAAACTTCATTGGAAACTAACAAACTTTGATCTCGGTCATTGAAGCAATTGCAATTTATCGTAATATCGGAAAGAGTCAATATAAGAGCTTTTCAGCAAGCCTACATACTCAACTATCATATAGTATTTCACAATTTCTCACACTCACGCAATATTTATGTTTATGGAATTTTAATCGGACACAGAGAAAGATAGGGGCTTATGGTATTGCCTCCCAACCTTTTACCTCAAGGGTAATGTCAACAGTAATAGATCATGAAAACTTACATCCAAGTGGGTATATATGTCAGGATCTTTCCAACACAATGTGCTTGCCAAAGGATAAAATGTAAAAAGGAAAGGTGGATTTCACCTTGACACTTATAAGACAGGAATAATAGATAGGCCCTTCGAAGAGGGAAGCAGAGGTTGTCATGTGTTTTTATGGTTGGATGCACAAAGTCTTAGCATAGAAGAGCTTCGTTTTATATTGCCACTTGTGATAAGGACCTTTATTATGCAGTCCATCGCTTTTATTACTTCCATATCACAAGATCGTATAAAGCTAATTTCCCCCACACTAATAAATCATACATAGTTTAGCGAGTTGCAACATGACAACTTACTTGGAAGGATCTTTCTCAATCCATAGGTAGGTATGGTGGACTCTCATGGCAAAACTGGGTTTAAGGATGTATAGAAGCACAAGTAGTATCTCTACTTAGTGCGAGGAGATTTGGCTAGCATGAGGGGGAATGGCAAGCTCAACATGCTGGATGATCCATGACAATATACTTTATTTCAGATATAAGAAGACATAACCCATTATGTTGTCTTCCTTGTCCAACATCAACTCTTTAGCATGTCATATTTTAATGAGTGCTCACAATCATAAAAGATGTCCAAGATAGTATATTTGTATGTGAAGCCTCTCTTCTTTTATTACTTCCTATTAATTGCAATGATGACCAAAACTATGTTTGTCACCTCCCAACAACTTTTATTTATCATACTCTTGTATGTGAAGTCATTACTTCCCACAAGATTGATATGATCTCTTTGATACTCTTCATGTTTTTCTCTTTTTTATCATGACCCAAGTGAGGAAATCAAGCCCTTGACTCAACACTAATCTTTATTATATAGCTCATGGACTCGATTACAAAGGGTAAAAACTCACAAAGCAAAAGCTCACAACTAGATCATGCTACTTTATTCTACTAGATCAAGATGCTACCAAAAGGATTGAACTAAGAAAAACGGTAAAGATAGGAGTGATGGTGATACGATACCGGGGTCACTCCCCCAAGCATGGCAGTTTCCAAGGGGAGTGCCCATACCCATATGATTATGTCTCCTTCTTCGGGGGTGGTGATGATGGAGTTGTTGATGATGTAGGCTTGTTGTCCACCTTCCAAGGCATGGGTTCACCATCGTAGAAGGATGATCGAGTCTCCGGGATAGTCAAATCTGCATCCAAACTCATCTTCTTGAATCTATATTTATACTCATAGTTTTGGTTTTGCAGGTCATAGATCTGGGCTTGGAGGTGTTCGATCTTCTCTTGAAGATTGGAGATAGCTTCCCCAAAGATCCTTGAGTCCAGCTTGAGGTTGTTGGCGAGCTCCGAGATCATCATGTGGTTGGTGTTGATTCCTTGTTCCACCATACCTTGGCACTTGAAAACTTGCTGCTCCATTGCTTAGAGTCTTGTCTCCACGCTTCCGGTCCTCCTTGGCCCCTCAACATCATAGATGTGCAGCACCCCCTCGTGCAACTCCATGGTTTTAGGGTGGTGCAGCACCTCCGCAAGGTAGGGGTTGATGACCTTCTTGAAGAACTTGTCCTTGGGAGTGTTGGAGGACGCCATGATGATCTAGAGCTGTCAAAAACAGCAGCTCGAAACGAAACAGAGGAATTTTGTGTGATACAGAGTTCAAAACCTTCGGGAGTATATATAATGAATTTTTACAGACCAAAAGGAGTAACCTACAAGAAAACGGAGTCCGGGGGACACACGGGGTGCCCACGAGGCCGGGGCGCGCCCTGGGAAGGGGGCACGCCCTCCAGCCTCGTGGACGCCTCGTGTCCCCTCCGGACCGCTTCTCATTTTTTTCTATTTTTCTAAATATTCCAAAATGGAGAAAAAATTCCTTTAGAACTGTTTTGGAGTCGGTTTACTTACCGTATCACATACCTCTTCCCTTTCGGAGGCTGAATCATTCTGGAAAGTGTCCCTTATGTATTCCTTCGGGGTTACGGTTTCAATAACATTAGTTTCAACATTTATAGGATTACCTGAGATATAATGTTTAATTCTTTGACTATTCACCACCTTCGGATTTGTGCCTTCGAAGTTGTTGATTTTTATGGCACCGGAACGATAGACCTCCTCGATAACGTAAGGTCGTTCCCACTTGGAGAGAAGTTTTCCTACAAAAATTTTTAAATGAGAGTTGTATAGCAAGACATAATCACCTACGGTAAACTCACGCTTTTGTATCCTTTTGTCGTGCCATCTTTTAACTTTTTCTTTAAACAGCTTGGCATTCTCATAGGCCTGGGTTCTCCATTCATCGAGACAGCTAATGTCAAATAGCCTCTTCTCACCGGCAAGTTTGAAATCATAGTTGAGCTCTTTAATAGCCCAATATGCCTTGTGTTCTAGCTCAAGAGGTAAGTGACAAGCTTTTCCATATACCATCTTATATGGAGACATACCCATAGGATTTTTGTATGCAGTTCTATAGGCCCATAATGCATCATCAAGTTTCTTGGACCAATTCTTCCTAGACCTATTAACTGTCTTTTGCAAGCTTAGTTTCAACTCCCTATTACTTAGTTCTACTTGACCACTAGTCTGTGGGTGATAGGGGGATGCAATTCTACGGTTGACATCATACTTTGCAAGCATCTTACGGAAAGCACCGTGAATAAAGTGTGAACCACCATCAGTCATTAGATATCTAGGGACTCCAAACCTCGGAAATATAACTTCTTTAAGCATCTTAATAGAGGTGTTATGATCAGCGCTACTAGTTGGAATAGCTTCTGCCCACTTAGTAACGTAATCAACAACAACTAAAATATGTGTGTACCCGTTAGAGGCAGGAAACGGTCCCATATAATCAAAGCCCCAAACATCAAATGGTTCAATAACAAGTGAATAATTCATAGGAATTTCTTGACGTCTACTAATATTACCAATTCTTTGACATTCATCACAAGATAAGACAAACTTATGGGCATCCTTGAAGAGAGTAGCTCAATAAAAACCGGATTGCAATACCTTATGTGCAGTTCTATCTCCCGCATGGTGTCCTCCATAAGCTTTGAAGTGGCACTTGCGTAGGATATGTTCATGTTCATGCTCAGGTACACAACGTCTAATGATACCATCTACTCCTTCTTTATAAAGATGTGGGTCATCCTAGAAGTAATGTATCAAATCATAGAAGAACTTTTTCTTTTGCTGGTATGTGAAGCTAGGAGGTATAAACTTAGCAACAATATAATTAGCATAATCAACATACCATGGAGCAGTACGAGAAGTATTTATGATAGCTAATTGTTCATCAAGAAAGCTATCATCAATAGGTTGTGGGTCATCAAGTATATTCTCTAACCTAGACAAGTTATCTGCTACGGGGTTCTCAGCTCCCTTTCTACCAATAATATGCAAATCAAATTCTTGCAACAAGAGAACCCATCTAATAAGTCTAGGCTTAGCATCTTTCTTTTCCATAAGGTATTTGATAGCAGCATGATCAATGTGAATAGTTACTTTAGAATCAACAATATAGGGTCTAAACTTATCACAAGCAAATACAATTGCTAGAAATTTTTTCTCAGTAATGGCATAATTTCTTTGGGCACTATCTAGAGTTTTACTAGCATACTAGATAACATTCAATTTCTTATCAACTCTTTTCCCTAGAACATCTCCTACAGCATAATCGCTAGCATCACACATAATCTCAAAGGGTAAATTCCAGTCAGGAGGCTGCACAATAGGTGCAGAGATCAATGCTTTCTTAAGTATTTGAAATGCTTCTAGACAATCATCATCAAAGACAAAAGGAATATCTTTTTGTAAGATATTAGTCAGAGGCCTGGAGATGTTGGAGAAGTCCTTAATGAACCTCCTATAAAACCCAGCATGACCAAGGAAACTTCGTATACCTTTGATGTCCTTAGGGCATGGCATCTTTTCAATAGCATCAACTTTAGCTTTGTCAACTTCAATACCTCTTTCAGAAATTTTATGTCCCAAGACAATGCCTTCATTAACCATAAAGTGGCACTTCTCCCAATTCAAGACAAGGTTAGTGTCTTCACATCTCTGCAAAACTCGATCAAGGTTGCTTAAGCAATCATCAAAAGAAGTTCCGTAAACGAAGAAATCATCCATGAACACCTCAACAATCTTTTCACAAAAATCAGAGAATATAGCCATCATGCATCTTTGAAAGGTAGCAGGTGCATTACATAAACCAAAAGGCATACGTCTATAAGAAAAGGTACCGAAAGGACAAGTCCTTTTGACACAGGTATTTGAGAGAAACCAGAATAACCATCTAGAAAGCATAAATGAGTATGTTTGGATAACCTTTCTAGCATTTGATCGATAAAAGTCAAGGGGTAATGATATTTCTTAGTAGCTTTATTTAACTTACGGAAATCAATTACCATCCTATAACTTGTAACTATTCTTCGCGGGATCAGTTCATCTTTATCATTAGGAACGACAGTCATACCTCCTTTCTTAGGAACACAATGGACAGGACTTACCCACTGGCTATCAGCAACTGGATAGATAATACCTGCCTCTAGAAGCTTTAGTATTTCCTTCCTTACCACTTCTTTCATCTTAGGATTTAACCGTCATTGATGATCAATAACTGGTTTAGCATTTTCTTCCAATTTTATCTTGTGTTGGCATATAGTGGGACTAATGCCCTTAAGATCATCCAGAGTATATCCAATAGCAGCATGATGCTTCTTCAGAGTTTTCAATAATTTTTCTTCTTCCTCCTCTGAAAGGTTAGACTAATAATAGCAGGATATATCTTCTTTTCATCAAGATAAACATACTTAAGATTATCAGGCAAAGGTTTAAGTTCAAACACGGGATCACCCTTCGGTGGAGGAGGATCCCCTAGGATTTCAACAGGCAAGTTGTTTTTCAATACGGGTCCCTGTGTAAGGAATATTTCATCTGTCTCCCTTCTCTCATTCATATGCATATCATTTTCATGGTCTAGCAAGTATTGTTCTAAAGGATCATTAGGTGGCACGGCAATAGAAGCAAGACCAATAATTTCATCCTTACTGGGTGGTGCCTTTTCAAGGGGTTGTCTACGGAATTTTTCAAAGTTAAAATCATGAGACATATCCCCTAATCCAACAGTGACAATGTCTTTCACGCATTCTATCTTGGCATTCACAGTATTCAAGAAAGGTCTACCAAATATAATGGGACAAAATTCATCTTTTGGGGAACTAAGAACTAGAAAATCAGCAGGGTATTTGACCTTCCCACACATGACCTCAATATCTCTAACAATCCCAACTGGTGAAATAGTGTCTCTATTAGCAAGCTTAATAGTAACATCAATCCCTTCTAACTCAACAGGTGCAATATCATGCATAATTTTGTTGTACAAATCAAAAGGGATAATACTCGCACTAGCACCTACATCGCATAAACCATGATAGCAATGATCTCCTATCTTAACAGAGATAACAGGCAAGCCTACAACAGGTTTATGTTTATTCCTAGCATTGGGTTTGGCTATTCTAGCAGACTCTTCTTGGAGGTAAATAACATGTCCATCTAAATCTTCTACCAAGAGATCTTTAACCATAGCAACACTAGGTTCAACTTTTAATTTGCTCAGAGGGTGTAGGTGTTCTAGTATTACTCTTACGAACTACAGTTGAAGCTTGAGCATGATCCTTTATCCTAACAGGGAAAGGTGGTTTCTCAATATAAGAAGTAGGGATAACAGGATCAACATTATAAGTGATAGTATTTTCTTCAACTTTAATAGGTTCAACTACTTTTACTTCAATAGGGGGATGGTATTTAAACCACTTCTCCTTGGGGAGATCAACATGAGTAGCAAAAGATTCACAGAAAGAAGCTACTATCTCAGAGTCAAGTCCATATTTAGTGCTAAACTCACGGAAAACATCGGTATCCATAAAAGCTTTTTCACAATCAAACTTAGGGGTCATACCTGACTCCTTACCTTCGTCAAGATCCCAATCTTCAGGGTTGCATTTAATTCTTTCCAATAAATCCCATTTGAATTCAATTGTCTTCATCATATAAGAGCCAGAACAAGAAGTATCGAGCATGGAGCGATTATTAAGAGAAAGTCGAGCATAAAAATTTTGAATGATCATTTCTCTTGAGAGCTCATGAATGGGGCATGAATATAACATTGACTTAAGCCTCCCCCAAGCTTGAGCAATGCTTTATCCTTCACGAGGCCAGAAATTTTAAATATAATTACGATCACGATGAACCTGGTGCATAGGGTAGAACTTCTGATGAAATTCCAACTTCAGACGATTATAGTTCCATGATCCCATATCATCGCATAGCCTAAACCATGTCAATGCATATCCCTTCAAAGATAAAGGGAAGACCTTCTTCTTGATAATATCTTCGGGCATACCTGCAAGCTTAAATAATCCAGAAACTTCATCCACATAGATTAGATGTAAATCGGGATGCAATGTTCCATCTCCTGTAAAAGGATTTTCAAGCAGTTTCTCTATCATACGCGAAGGAATCTCAAAGCAAACATTCTCAATAGGTGCAGTAGGTTGAGGAGCAACTCTTTGCTCTTCTGTTCGGGGTGAAGATACCCCGAACAAGCCCCTCAAAGGATTTTGAGCCATAGTAACAAGTGACAATAAATTTCAGCACACTATATAAATTTTTCCTTACCAAAGGCGCTTCACTCCCCGGCAACGGCGCCATAAAAGAGTCTTGATGACCCACAAGTGTAGGGGATCTATCGTAGTCCTTTCGATAAGTAAGAGTGTCGAACCCAACGAGGAGCAGAAAAAAATGATAGGCAGTTTTCAGTAAGGTATTTTCTGCAAGCACTGAAATTATAAGTAACAAATAGTTTTGTGATAAGGTAATTGGTAGCAAGCGACAAACGGTAAAAGTAAATAAGGTGCAGCAAGGTGGCTCAATCCTTTTTGTAGCAAAGGACAAGCCTGGACAAACTTTTATACTGCCTCCGTCCTAAAATTCTTGTCTTTGATTTGTCTAAATACGGATGTATCTAGTCATGTTTTAGTGTTAGATACTTCCCTATCTAGACAAATCTAAGACAAGAATTATGGGACGGAGGGAGTATAAAGGAAAGCGCTCCTGAGGACACATGGGAATTATCGTCAAGCTAGTTTTCATCACGATCATCTGATTCGTGTTCGGTACTTTGATAATTTGGTATGTGGGTGGACCGGTGCTTGGGTGTTGTCCTTACTTGGACAAGCCTCCCACTTATGATTAACCTCTAATGCAAGCATCCGCAACTACAAAAGAAGTATTAAGGTAAACCTAACCATAGCCTGAAACATATGGATCCAAATCAGCCCCTTACGAAGCAATGCATAAACTAGGGTTTATGCTTCTGTCACTCTAGCAACCCATCATCTACTTATTACTTCCCAATGCCTTCCTCTAGGCCCAAATAATGGTGAAGTGTCATGTAGTCGACGTTCACATGACACCACTAGAGGAGAGACAACATACATCTCATCAAAATATCAAACGGAGACCAAATTCACATGACTACTAATAGCAAGACTTCTCCCATGTCCTCAGGAACCAAAGTAACTACTCACAAGACATAATATTTTTCATGATCAGAGGGGTATTAATATGCATAATGGATCTGAACATATGATCTTCCACCAAATAAACCAACTAGCATCAACTACAAGGAGTAATCAACACTACTAGCAACCCACAGGTACCAATATGAGGTTTGGGTACAAAGATTGAGTACAAGAGATGAACTAGGGTTTGAGAGGAGATGGTGTTGGTGAAGATGTTGATGAAGATAGCCCTCCCCAAGATGGGAGAGTTGTTGGTGATGACGGCGGTGACGATTTCCCCCTCCCGGAGGGAAGTATCCCTGGCAGAACAGCTCTGCCGGAGCCCTAGATTGGTTTCCACCTCGGTTCCGCCTTGAGACGGCGGCGTCTGGTCCCGAAAGCCTCATCCTAATTTTTTTTTCCGGCTCAAAACACCTCATATAGGAGAAGATGGGCATCGGGGGCCTTCCGGCTGGCTCGCGTGGCAAGGGGGCGCGCCCCCCACCCTTATGGACAGTCGGTGGGCCCCTCGTGGACTTCTTTCGCCAGATATTTTTTATATTTTCTGAAACGGCGTTCTGTTGACTTTCAGGGCTTTTTGGAGTTGTGCACAATAGGTTTCCAGAGTTTGCTCCTTTTCCAGCCCAGAATTCCAGCTGCCGGCATTCTCCCTCTTCATGTAAACCTTGTAAAATAAGAGAGAAAAGGCATAAGTATTGTGACAAAACATGTAAGAACAGCCCATAAAGCAATAAATATTAACATATAAGCATGATGCAAAATGGACGTATCATGGCACAAGCCGACTCAGCATATGCAGCATCTCCCTCTTCACACTCTGATGACCCACAAGTATAGGGGATCAATTGTAGCTCTTTTCGATAAGTAAGAGTGTCAAACCCAACGAGGAGCAGAAGGAAATGACAAGTAGTTTTCAGTAAGATAGTGTGTGCAAGTGCTGAAATTGTAAGTAGCGAGTAGTTCGATCGCAAGGTAATTTGTAACGAGCAAGTATCGATAATTGTAACAAGTATGCAGCAAGGTATCCCAATCCTTTTGTAACAAGTATGCAGCGAGTAGTATCGATAATTTGTAACGTTCACATGACACCACTAAGGAAATCCCAACATACATCTAAGTATGAAGCATAGGACTTTATTAGACATAGGACTTTCATCATTGAACTTGCAACATATGCTTCACATGAATAAATAACAATTCATCACATAATCGAAGTATGAAGCATAAACTTTATTAGAAACCAACAAACTATGTTTTCAGTCAACTTTTGCAACTACAATTCATCATCTTTTTACGAAGGGTCGTGTATCGAAGCCTTTAGGCAAGTCCACATACTCAACCATCATATAGTCTTCTATGATTGCTAACACTCACCGCATACACATGAGCAAAACGTTTCAACCGGACACATAGAAAGATAGGGGCTTATAGTTTCGCCTCCCAACATACTCACCTCAAGGGTGATGTCAACAATAATAACTCATGTCACCCATATTCAACTGGACATATGTGCCTAGATCTTTCCTCGCCGCATGATGCTTGCCAAAGGATAAAATTAAAAGAGGAAGGAGGGAAAACTTTAACTCTTTGCATAAAATTAAGAGATAGGCCCTTCGCAGAGGGAAGCAGAGGTTGCCATGCACTTATTTGTTTGCATGATCAATCCCTTAGTGCAAAAGAACGTCACGTTGTACTGCCCCTTAATATGAGAACATTTATTATGCAGTCTAACGCTTCTATTCTTTGTCATCCAAGTTCGTACAATGCTCAATTTTCTCTTGCATAAATGATCTCACATATTTAGAAGCAATTTGTATTGCCTTTTTGCACCTATGACAACTTACTTGAAGGCTCTTACTCAATCCATAGGTAGGTATGGTGGAATCTCGAAAAAGGTTTGGGTTTAAGGGTTTTTGGATGCACATGTAGTATCTCTACTTAGTGCGGAATTTTTGGCTAGAAAAGATATTGAGCAAGCACCACATGTTAAAGGACCTATGACAATATGACTTATATGTGAATATGAACAAACATAAATCATTAAGTTGTCTTCCTTGTCCAACGTCAACAATTTTGGCATATAATGTTTTGATGGGGGTTCACAATCACAAAAGATTTCTAGGATAGTATATTTATATGTGAATCTTCTCTTCCCTTATTAATTCTTTCATGAGTTGCATCATTGACCAATGCTATGTTTGTTGATCTCTAGCAAAATTTTCTACTTATACTTTTCCTTATGTGGTACTATCACCTACCATAGGATTAGTATATGATCATATTGATTTATTTCTTTCCTTTATTTCTTTTCTTTATTTGCAGCATGAAAGTACAGAAAGCAAAAAATCAATCTAAACTTTATTATATAACTTGCACATGGTGACAAGGATAGATCACTAAGCAAACTCTCGAAAAGAAAGGATCGAACTAAACTTATTTCATCTAAAGCAAAAATATTGAACTAAAACAAGTAAAAGCAAAAAGATAGTGGGATGATACGATACCGGGGCACCACCCCAAGCTTGACGGAAGCCAAGGGGAGTGCCCATACCCGATACTCAGTTCTTCTTAGGTGGTGAAGAAGATGATGGTGGTGATGAAGATGCGATCTTGTCCTTCAGGATCAAGAGGTCCTTCAATCTACTGATGACGCTCCGAAGAAGGGCAATGTGCTCTCTATGAAGATTGTCTATACGAGTGAGATATTTATTTTGCACATGAACCGTTTCAATGATCCGGAAGGCATGGCCTCAATTTCAGTGGGAGTAAGAAGAGGGTAGTACGGTTTAAGCATATCTTCTTCATCTTCCTCTTCTAGCAGTGCTTGCTCGATTGCCGGTGCTTGATCACTGACGACCTCCTTGCCCTTCTCACCTCTTGCAGCTTCTATAGGATGTTCCCTCTTCAGCTCGATCTTCATCAGACAAGCATCTTCTTCCATCGGGTTGGAGGAGGAGGAAGACATGATGTTTAGCTTCGTAGATCTGATCGAAAACAGTAAGAAAATAAAACATAAGATTTCTCCGCGATACGGTGGTCAACAGGTTCGGGGAGTATATATAGAATTTTTATCTTGGGAAACAAGCAAGCTGTAGAAAAATGGAGTCCGGAAGGTGCGCGAGGTTGGCACAACCCACCTAGGCGCGCCAGGCATGCCTGGAGCGCCTTGGTGTATTGTGCTCACCAGGGGACGCTTCCTGGAATATTCTTTATTTCCAAAAATTTAAAATATTCCAAAACTGACAGAAAATATTTTTGTGGATTTTTCGGAGTCCGTTTACTTATCGTATCACGTGCCTCCTTATTTTCACAATTTTGGAGTGTTCCGGAAGGACTCTTTTATGTGCTCTTCCGGTGTCAAAGTTTGGATAATATTACTTTCGACATTAATGGGCGTACCTGAGATATAATGCTTTATTCGTTGCCCATTGACAACCTTCGGGTTAGTACCTTCAGAATTATTTATTTTGATGGCACCACACGGGTAAACCTCCTCGATGACATATGGGCCTTCCCATTTCGAGAGGAGCTTCCCTGCAAAAAATCTGAAACGAGAGTTGTACAAAAGAACATATTCTCCGACTTTAAACTCACACTTTTGGATTCTTTTATCATGCCATCTTTTAAATTTTTCCTTGAATAACTTTGCATTTTCGTAAGCTTGGGTTCTCCATTCATCTAATGAGCTAATATCAAATAACCTCTTCTCACCAGCAAGTTTGAAATCATAATTGAGTTCTTTAACTACCCAGTATGCTTTATGTTCTAACTCAAGAGGCAAATGACAAGCTTTTCCATAAACCATTTTATAAGGAGGCATACCCATAGGATTTTTATATGTTGTTTTATAAGCCAAAAGTGCATCATCTAACTTCTTAGACCAATTCTTCCTGGACCTATTAACAGTCTTTTGCAAAATTAATTTTATTTCTCTATTGCTAAGTTCAACTTGACCACTAGATTGAGGATGATAGGGAGATGCAATTCTATGGTTAACATCATACTTAGCAAGCATTTTACGAAAAGCACCATGAATAAAGTGTGAACCACCATCAGTCATTAAATATCTAGGGACTCCAAACCTTGGGAAAATAACTTCCTTAAGCATTTTAATGGAGGTGTTGTGATCAGCACTACTTGTTGGAATAGCTTATACCCATTTAGTAACATAATCAACAACAACCAAAATATGTGTATACCCATTAGAGGAAGGAAAAGGTCCCATGTAATCAAATCCCCAAATATCGAATGGTTCGATAGCGAGTGGATAATTCATAGGCATTTCTTGACACTTACCGATATTACCTATTCTTTGGCATTCATCACAAGATGAGACAAACTTACGGGCATCCTTGAAGAGAGTAGGCCAATAAAATCCAGATTGCAATACCTCGTGAGCAGTTCTATCTCCAGCATGATGCCCTCCATAAGCCTCAAAGTGACATTTCTGTAGGATTTGTCCCTGTTCATGCTCAGGTACACAACGTCTAATAATATCATCTACTCCTTCTTTGTAAAGATGTGGGTCATCCCAAAAGTAATGTCTTAAATCATAGAAGATTTTTTTTCTTTTGTTGGTATGTAAAGCTAGGTGGCAAATATTTAGCAACAATGTAATTAGCATAATCAGCATACCAAGGTGTACTGTGAGAAATATTTATTGCAGCTAACTGCTCATCAGGAAAACTATCATCAATAGGTAGTGGGTCATCAAGCACATTTTCAAGCCTAGACAAGTTATCAACTACAGGGTTCTCAGCTCCTTTTCTATCAATAATATGTAGATCAAATTCTTGCAACAAGAGAACACAACGAATAAGTCTAGGCTTAGCATCTTTATTTTCCGTAAGATATTTAATAGCAGCATGTTTTGTGTGAATAGTTACTTTAGAGGCAACAATATAAGGTCTAAATTTATCACAAGCAAACACCACTGCTAAGAATTATTTTTCAGTTGTAGCATAATTTCTTTGAGCACTGTCTAGAGTTTTACTAGCATAATGAATAACATTCAATTTCTTATCAACTCGTTGTCCTAGAACTGCACCAACAGCATAATCACTAGCATCACACATAATTTCAAAAGGCAAGTTCCAATCAGGTGGTTGAACAATAGGTGCAGAGATTAAGGCTTTCTTGAGTGTTTCAAAGGCTTCAAGACAATCATCATCAAAAACAAAAGGAATATCCTTTTGCAAGAGACTAGTGAGAGGCCTAGAAAATTTTTTAGAAGCCTTTAATAAACCTCCTATAGGAACCATCATGACCTAGGAAACTACGAACACCTTTTATGTCCTTAGGACATGGCATTTCTCAATTGCATCAACCTTAGCTTGCTCTAATTCAATACCTCTTTCAGAAATTTTATGACCAAAAACAATGCGTTCATTAACCATAAAGTGGCATTTCTCCCAATTCAAGACGAGATTTGTTTGTTCACATCTCTGCAGAACTCGCTCAAGATTGCTTAAACAATCATCAAAAGACTTCCCATTAACAGAAAAGTCATCCATGAAAACCTCAACAAACTTTTCACAAAAGTCAGAGAATATAGCTGTCATGCATCTTTGGAAGGTAGCAGGTGCATTACATAAACCAAAAGTCATACGTCTATAAGCATAAGTTCCAAACGGACAAGTAAAAGTGGTCTTTTCTTGATCAGGTTGAGAAACAGGTATTTGTGAAAAGCCAGAATATCCATCAAGGAAGCAAAAGTGTGTGTGCATAGATAATCTTTCAAGCATTTGATCAGTAAAAGGCAAAGGGTAATGATCTTTTCTAGTAACTTTATTTAATTTTCTGAAGTTAATTACCATTCTATAGCCTGTAACAATTCTTTGCGGAATAAGTTCATTCTTATCATTAGGAACTAGAGTTATACCTCCTTTCTTAGGGACACAATGAATAGGACTTACCCATCTACTATCAGCTATGGGATAGATTATACCTGCTTCGAGAAGTTTTAATATTTCAGTTCTTACCACTTCTCCCATTTTCGGATTTAACCGACGTTTGTGATCAACAACTAGTTTAGCATCAGGTTCCATATTCATTTTGTGCTGACATAGAGTGGAACTAATGCCCTTTAAATCATCAAGAGTATATCCAATTGCAGCTCGGTGCTTCCTTAGAACTTTCAATAATCTTTCTTCTTCACGTTATGAAAGGTTAGCACTGATGATAACATGATATATTTTCTTTTCATCAACATAAACATATTTCAAAGTGTCTGGCAATTGTTTTAATTTAAACACAGGATCACCTTTAGGTGGAGGTGGACCTCCAAGAGTTTCAATAGGCAAATTGTGTTTAAGTAGGGGGCGTTGTTCAAATAAATTTTTATCTATTTCATTTCTTTCATGCATATGTGAATCATTCTCATGGTCTAGTAAATATTGCTCTAAAGGATCAGTAGGAGGCACAACAATAGAAGCAAGACCAATAATTTCATCCTTACTAGACTCATCTCCGGTCAATAACCAATGGCGGAACCTGGATGCTCATATTGGTTCCTACATATTCTACGAAGATCTTTTATCGGTCAAACCTCATAACAACATACGTTGTTCCTTTTGTCATCGGTATGTTACTTGCCCGAGATTCGATCGTCTGTATCTCAATACCTAGTTCAATATCGTTACCGGCAAGTCTCTTTACTCATTCCGTAATATATCATCTCGTGACTAACTCATTAGTCATTTGCTTGCAAGGCTTATTATGATGTGTATTACCGAGAGGGCCCAGAGATACCTCTCCGACACTCGAAGTGACAAATCCTATTCTTGATCTATGCCAACACGACGAACACTTTTGGAGACTCCTGTAGAGCATCTTTATAATCACCCAGTTACGTTGTGACGTTTGATAGCACACAAGGTATTCCTCCGGTATTCGGGAGTTGCATAATCTCATAGTCATAGGAACATGTATAAGTCATGAAGAAAGCAATAGCAGTAAAACTAAACGATCATAGTGCTAAGCTAACGGAGAGGTCTTTTCCATCACATCATTCTCCTAATGATGTGATCTTGTTGATCAAATGACAACTCATGTCTATGGCTAGGAAACATAACCATCTTTGATCAATGAGCTAGTCTAGTAGAGGCATACTAGGGACATATTGTTTTGTCTATGTATTCACACATGTACTAAGTTTCCGGTTAATACAATTCTAGCATGAATAAAAGACATTTATCATGATATAAGGAAATACAAATAACATCTTTA
>LR738715.1:554568615-554616099 GCA_902687465.1 Secale cereale | reverse complement strand
TATATCATCTCGTGACTAACTCATTAGTCATTTGCTTGCAAGGCTTATTATGATGTGTATTACCGAGAGGGCCCAGAGATACCTCTCCGACACTCGAAGTGACAAATCCTATTCTTGATCTATGCCAACACGACGAACACTTTTGGAGACTCCTGTAGAGCATCTTTATAATCACCCAGTTACGTTGTGACATTTGATAGCACACAAGGTATTCCTCCGGTATTCGGGAGTTGCATAATCTCATAGTCATAGGAACATGTATAAGTCATGAAGAAAGCAATAGCAGTAAAACTAAACGATCATAGTGCTAAGCTAACGGAGAGGTCTTTTCCATCACATCATTCTCCTAATGATGTGATCTTGTTGATCAAATGACAACTCATGTCTATGGCTAGGAAACATAACCATCTTTGATCAATGAGCTAGTCTAGTAGAGGCATACTAGGGACATATTGTTTTGTCTATGTATTCACACATGTACTAAGTTTCCGGTTAATACAATTCTAGCATGAATAAAAGACATTTATCATGATATAAGGAAATACAAATAACATCTTTACTATTGCCTCTAGGGCATATTTCCTTCGGTCTCCCACTTGAACTAGAGTCAATAATCTAGATTACAAAGTAATGGTTCTAACACCCATGGAGTCTTGGTGCTAATCATGTTTTGCCCGTGGATGAGGCTTAGTCAACGGGTCTGCGACATTCAGATCCATATGTATCTTGAAAATTTCTATGTCTCCCTCCTTGACTTGATCGCGAATGGAATTGAAGCGTCTTTTGATGTGCTTTGTTCTCTTGTGAAACCTGGATTCCTTCGCCAAGGCTATTGCTCTAGAGTTGCCACAAAAGATTTTCATTGGATCTGATGCACTAGGTATCACACCTAGATCGGATATGAACTCCTTCATCCAGACTCCTTCATTTGCTGCTTCCGAAGCAGCTATGTATTCCGCTTCACACGTAGATCCTGCCACGACGCTTTGCTTGGAACTGCTCCAACTGACAGCTACACCGTTTAATAAAAATACATATCCGGTTTGTGACTTAGAGTCATCCGGATCAGTGTCAAAGCTTGAATCGACATAACCGTTTATGACGAGCTCTTTGTCACCTCCATATACGAGAAACATATCCTTTGTTTTTTTCAGGTACTTCAGGATGTTCTTGACCGCTGTCCAGTGATCCACTCCTGGATTACTTTGGTACCTGCCTGCTAAACTTATAGCAAGGCACACATCAGGTCTGGTACACAGCATTGCATACATGATAGATCCAATGGATGAGGCATAGGGAATGACTTTCATTTTCTCTCTATCTTATGCAGTGGTCGGGCATTGAGTCTTACTCAACTTCACACCTTGTAACACAGGCAAGAACCCTTTCTTTGATTGATCCATTTTGAACTTCTTCAAAACTTTATCAAGGTATGTGCTTTGTGAAAGTCCAATTAAGCGTATTGATCTATCTCTATAGATCTTGATGCCTAATATGTAAGAAGCTTCACTGAGGTCTTTCATTGAAAAATTCTTATTCAAGTATCCTTTTATGCTATCCAGAAATTCTATATCATTTCCAATCAACAATATGTCATCCACATATAATATCAGAAATGCTACAGAGCTCCCACTCACTTTCTTGTAAATACAGGCTTCTCCAAAAGTCTTTATAAAACCATATGCTTTGATCACCTCATCAAAGCGTATATTCCAACTCCGAGATGCTTGCACCAGTCCATAGATGGATCGTTGGAGCTTGCACACTTTGTTAGCACCTTTAGGATCGACAAAACCTTCCGGTTGCATCATATACAACTCTTCTTTGAGATATCCATTCAGGAATGCAGTTTTGACATCCATTTGCCAGATTTTATAATCATAAAATGCGGCAATTGCTAACATGATTCGGACAGCCTTAAGCATCGCTACGGGTGAGAAAGTCTCATCGTAGTCAACTCCTTGAACTTGTCGAAAACCTTTCGCAACAAGTCGATCTTTGTAAACAGTAACATTACCGTCAGCGTCGGTCTTCCTCTTAAAGATCCATTTATTTTCGATGGCTTGCCGATCATCGGGCAAGTCAACCAAAGAACATACTTTGTTCTCATACATGGATCGCCATTTTGCGGAATCTGGGCTCATCATCGCTTCCTCATAGTTCGTAAGTTCATCATGGTCTAGTAACATGACTTCCAGAACTGGGTTGATGTACCATTCTGGCGCGGA
Source organism: Secale cereale (assembly GCA_902687465.1). Taxonomy (NCBI): domain Eukaryota; kingdom Viridiplantae; phylum Streptophyta; class Magnoliopsida; order Poales; family Poaceae; genus Secale; species Secale cereale. The sequence goes on along the minus strand of LR738715.1, from coordinate 554,613,871 downwards.
ACGTACTCTGGTTGATCTACGAAGTTCAGCAGAAACTTGATGTGAAGTTTCATGATCATCATCATTAGCTTCCTCACTAATTGGTGTAGGAATCACTGGAACCAATTTCTGTGATTTACTACTTTCTAATTCAGGAGAAGGTACAATTACCTCATCAAGTTCCACTTTCCTCCCACTCAATTATCTCGAGAGAAACTCTTTCTCTAGAAAGGATCCATTCTTAGCAACGAGTATCTTACCTTCGGATCTGTGATAGAAGGTGTACCCAACAGTCTCCTTTGGGTATCCTATGAAGACACATTTCTACAACTTGGGTTCGAGCTTATCAGGTTGAAGCTTTTTCACATAAGCATCGCAGCCCCAAACTTTAAGAAACGACAACTTTGGTTTCTTGCCAAACCACAGTTCATAAGGCGTCGTCTCAACGGATTTAGATGGTGCCCTATTTAACGTGAATGCAGTTGTCTCTAAAGCATAACCCCAAAACGATAGTGGTAAATCGGTAAGAGACATCATAGACCGCACCATATCTAATAAAGTACGGTTACGACGTTCGGACACACCATTACGTTGTGGTGTTCCGGGTGGCGTGAGTTGTGAAACTATTCCACATTGTTTCAAATGAAGACCAAACTAATAACTCAAATGTTCACCTCCACGATCAGATCGTAGAAACTTTATTTTCTTGTTACGATGATTCTCTACTTCACTCTGAAATTCGTTGAACTTTTCAAATGTTTCAGACTTGTGCTTCATCAAGTAGATATACCCATATCTGCTCAAATCATCAGTGAAGGTCAGAAAATAACGATACCCGTCGCGAGCCTCAACACTCGTCGGTCCACATCCATCAGTATGTATGATTTTCAACAAATCTGTTGCTCGCTTCATTGTTCCGGAGAACGGAGATTTAGTCATCTTGCCCATGAGGCATGGTTCGCAAGCACCAAGTGATTCATAATCAAGTGATTCCAAAAGTCCATCACTATGGAGTTTCTTCATGCGCTTTACACCAATATGACCTAAACGGCAGTGCCACAAATAAGTTGCACTATCATTATTAACCTTGCATCTTTTGGCTTCAATATTATGAAAATGTGTATCACTACGAATGAGATCCAACAAGAGTAGACCACTCTTCAAGGGTGCATGACCATAAAAGATATTACTCATATAAATGGAACAACCATTATTCTCAGATTTAAATGAATAACCGTCTCGCAATAAACAATATCCAGATATAATGTTCATGCTTAATGCTGGCACCAAATAACAATTATTCATGTCTAAAACTACTCCCGAAGGTAGATGTAGAGGTAGCGTGCCGACGACGATCACATCGACTTTGGAACAATTTCCCACGCGCATCGTCACCTCGTCCTTAGCCAATCTTCATTTAATCCGTAGTCCCTGTTTCGAGTTACAAATATTAGCAACCGAACCGGTATCAAATACCCAGGTGCTACTACGAGCATTAGTAAGGTACACATCAATAACATGTATATCACATATACCTTTGTTCACCTTAACATCCTTATTATCCGCCAAATACTTGGGGCAATTCTGCTTCCAGTGTCCAGTCCCTTTGAAGTAGAAGCACTCAGTTTGAGGCTTGGCTCCAGACTTGGGTTTCTTCGTGGGAGTAGCAACTGTCTTTCTATTCTTCTTGAAGTTCCCCTTCTTTCCCTTGCCCCTTTTCTTGAAACTAGTGGTCTTGTTAACCATCAACACTTGATGCTCCTTTTTGATTTCTACCTCCGCAGCTTTGAGCATTGCGAAGAGCTAAATTGTCTTCTGCATCCCTTGCATGTTATAGTTCATCACGAAGCCTTTATAGCTTGGTGGCAGTGATTGAAGAACTCTATCAATAAAACTATCTTCGTCAACTTTGCATCCAAGTTGAGTCATATGATTGTAGTACCCAGACATGCTGAGCAACTGTTCACTGATAGAACTATTCTCCTCCATCTTGCAGCTATAGAACTTATTGGAAATCTCATATTTCTCAATCCGGGCATTTGCTTGAAATATTAACTTCAACTCCTAGAAAATCGCATATGCTCCATGATGTTCAAAACGTCGTTGAAGTCCCGGTTCTAAGCCGTAAAGCAGGGCACACTGAACTATCGTGTAGTCATCAGACCGCGTCTGCCACACGTTCAAAGCGTCTACATTAGCGGGAGGGGGCTTGTCACCTAGCGGTGCTTCAAGGACATTATTCTTTTGTGCAGCAATGAGGATAATCCTCAAGTTACGGACCCAGTATGTGTAATTGCTACCATCATCTTTCAACTTAGCTTTCTCTAGGAATGCATTAAAATTTAAGGGAACGGTAGCACGGGCCATTGATCTACAACAACATAGATATGCAAAAACTATCGGGACTAAGTTCATGATAACTTAAAGTTCAATTAATTATATTACTAAGGAACTCCCACTTAGATAGACATCCCTCTAGTCATCCAAATGATCACGTGATCCAAATCAACTAAACCATGTCTGATCATCACGTGAGATGGAGTAGTTTTCAATGGTGAACATCTTATGTTGATCATATCTACTATATGATTCACGCTCGACCTTTCAGTCTCCAGTGTTCCGAGGCCATGTCTGTACATGCTAGGCTTGTCAAGTTTAACCCAAGTATTCTGCGTGTGCAAAACTGGCTTGCACCCATTGTATGTGAACGTAGAGCTTATCACACCCGATCATCACGTGGTGTCTCAGCACGATGAACTTTCGCAACGGTGCATACTCAGGGAGAACACTTGTACATTGAAATTTTATAAGGGATCATCTTATAATGCTACCGTCGTACTAAGCAAAATAAGAAGCATAATAAGATAAACATCACATGCAATCAAAATATGTGACATGATATGGCCATCATCATCTTGTGCTTTTGATCTCCATCTCCAAGGCACCGTCATGATCACCATCGTCACCGGCGCGATGCCTTGATCTCCATCGCAGCATCGTTGTCATCTCGCCAACTATTGCTTCCACGACTATCGATACCGCTTAGTGATAGAGTAATGCAATTACAAGGCGACTGTATTTCATACAATAAAGCAACAACCATATGGCTCCTGCCAGTTGCCGATAACTTTACAAAACATGATCATCTCATACAATAACGTATAAGTCATCATGTCTTGACCATATCACATCACAACATGCCCTGCAGAAACAAGTTAGACGTCCTCTACTTTGTTGTTGTAAGTTTTACGTGGCTGCTACAGGCTTAGCAAGAACCGTTCTTACCTATGCATACAAAAACCACAACGATTTTTCATCAAGTATGTGTTGTTTTAACCTTCACAAGGACCGGGCGTAGCCAGACTCGATTCAACTAAAGTGAGAGAGATAGACACCCACCAGTCACCTTTAAGCAACGAGTGCTCATAACGGTGAAAGCAGTCTCACGTAAGCATACACGTAATGTTGGTCTGGGCCGCTTCATCTCACAATATCGCCGAACCAAAGTATGACATGCTGGTAAGCAGTATGACTATTATCCCCCACAAATCATTGTGTTCTACTCGTGCATATCATCACCTGGCTCTGGTACCACTGATGGGGAACGTAGTATTTCAAAAATTTCCTACGATCACGCAAGATCTATATACTAGAAGCACAACAACGAGAGGGGGGAGTGTGTCTACGTATCCTCGTAGACCGAAAGCGGAAGCGTCTAGTGATGCGGTTGATGTAGTCGAACTTCTTCGCAATCCAACCGATCAAGCACCGAACGTACGGCACCTCCGCGTTCAGCACACGTTCAACTTGATGACGTCCGACGAGCTCTTGATCCAGTAGAGCCTCACGGGAGAGTTTCATCAGCACAACGGCGTGGTGACGGAGATGATGAAGCTACCGGCGCAGGGCTTCGCCTAAGCACTACAACGGTATGACCGAGGTGTGTTTCTATGGAGGAGGACACCGCACATGGTTGGGAGAGATCAACTTGATCAACTTGTGTGTCTAGAGGTGCCCCCCTGCCCCCGTATATAAAGCAGCAAGGGGAGGAGGCCGGCCGGCCCCTATGGCGCGCCCTAGGAGGGCCACTCCTACTAGGAATAGGAATCCTATTCCTAGTAGGAGTCCACCAGGATGGAGAGGGGGAAGGAAGGAGAGGGAGAGGGAGAAGGAAGGGGCGCCGCCCCCTCCTCTCCTTGTCCAATTCGGACTAAGGGGGAGGGGCGCTCGGCCCAGCCCTGGCCGTCCCTCTCTCTCTCTCCACTAAGGGCCCAAATGGCCCATTAGTTCCCCCGGGGGGTACCGATACCCCTCCGGCACTCTGGTTTAATTCGAAACTTTTCCGGAACACTTCCGGTGTCCGAATATAGTCGTCCAATATATCAATCTTTACGTCTCGGACATTCCGAGACTCCTCGTCATGTCCGTGATCTCATCCGGGACTCCGAACTATCTTCGGTACATCAAAACTCATAAACTCATAATACCGATCGTCATCAAACGTTAAGTGTGCGGACCCTACGGGTTCGAGAACTATGTAGACATGACCGAGACTCATCTCTGGTCAATAACCAATAGCGGAACCTGGATGCTCATATTGGCTCCTACATATTCTACGAAGATCTTTATCGGTCAAACAGCATAACAACATACGTTGTTCCTTTTGTCACCGGTATGTTACTTGCTTGAGATTCGATCGTCGGTATCTCAATACCTAGTTCAATCTCATTACCAGCAAGTCTCTTTACTCATTCCGTAATATATCATCTCATGACTAACTCATTAGTTATTTGCTTGCAAGGCTTATTATGATGTGTATTACCGAGAGGGCCCAGAGATACCTCTCCGACACTCGGAGTGACAAATCATATTCTTGATTTATGCCAACACCACGAACACTTTTGGAGACACCTGTTGAGCATCTTTATAATCACCCAGTTACGTTGTGACGTTTGATAGCACACAAGGTGTTCCTCCGGTATTCGGGAGTTGCATAATCTCATAGTCATGGGAACATGTATAAGTCATGAAGAAAGCAATAGGAGTAAAACTAAACGATCATAGTGCTAAGCTAACGGATGGGTCTTGTCCATCACATCATTCTCCTAATGATGTGATCTCGTTGATCAAATGAGAACTCATGTCTATGGCTAGTTAACATAACCATCTTTGACAATGAGCTAGTCTAGTAGAGGCATACTAGGGACATATTGTTTTGTCTATGTATTCACACATGTACTAAGTTTCCGGTTAATACAATTCTAGCATGAATAAAAGGCATTTATCATGATATAAGGAAATACAAATAACATCTTTATTATTGCCTCTAGGGCATATTTCCTTCACTACTTTAATTTGCTCATCTGGTTTAGGTGTTCTAATATAGCTTCTGTTAACCACAGTTGAAACTTTAGTGTGCTCCTTTATCCTAGCAGGGAAAGGTGGTTTCTCAATATAAGCAGAAGGAACAATTGGATCGACATTATAAAGTATAGTCTCTTCTTTGACTGGTACTGGTTTTTTAATTTCTTCTTTATAGGTGGGTGATATTTAAACCACATCTCTTTAGGTAGATCAACATGAGCAGCGAAAGAGTCAAGTCCATATTATGTGCTAAACTTTTGAAAAGCATCAGTATCCATAAAAGATTTAACACAATTATACTTAAGTTTTATACCTGACTCTTTACCTTCGTCGAGTTCCCAATCTTCAGAGTTGCATTTAATTCTTTCCAAAAGATCCCACCGGAATTCAATAGTTTTCTTCATAAAAGAACCAGCACATGAAGTATCCAGCATGGTTTGATCATTACGAGAAAGCTAGGCATAAAAGTTCGGAATAATAATTTCTCTTGAGAGCTCATGATTGGGGCATGAATATAACATTGACTTAAGCCTCCCCCAAGCTAGAGCAATACTTTCTCCTTCATGAGGCCAAAAATTATATATATATATATATATATATATATATATATATATATATATATATATATATATACATATATATATATATACATATATATATATATATACATATATATATATATATATATATATAATTCTGATCCCGATGAACTAGATGCATAGGATAACTTTTTTGGTGGAACTCCATTTTCAAGCGATTCCAGTTCCAAGATCCAATATCATTGCATAACCTATACCATACTAATGCTTTTTACCTCAAAGATAAAGGAAAAACCTTCCTTATAACTTTATCCCTGGGTAGACCTGCAAGCTTAAACAATACACAAATTTGTTCCACATATATCAAGTGCATATCAGGATGTCCGGTTCCATCTCCTGCATAAGGATTAGCTAGCAGTTGTTCTATCATACCCGAAGGGATTTCTTATTCAATATTTTTAGTAGGTGCAGCGGGTTGAGGGGTAGCTAATTGTGGTTCCGGACGAGGCGAAGATACCCTGGAAAAAATCTCAAAGGATTGTTTTCCATAGTAACAAGTGACAATAAATTTCAGCACACTATATAAGTGTTTCCTCACCAAATTCCACTTACCAGAAGCGCTTCACTCCCAGACAACGGCGCCAAAAAATAGCCTTGATGACCCACAAGTATAGGGGATCAATTGTAGCTCTTTTCGATAAGTAAGAGTGTCGAACCCAACGAGGAGCTGAAGGAAATGACAAGTAGTTTTCAGTAAGGTAGTGTCTGCAAGTGCTGAACTTGTAAGTAGCGAGTAGTTTGATAGCAAGGTCATTTGTAACGAGCAAGTAACTATAATTGTAACAAGTATGCAGCAAGGTAGCCCAATCCTTTTGAGGCAAAGTACAGGCCAAAATGGTCTCTTATAATTAGCAAAGCGTTCTTGAGGGTACACGGGAATTTCATCTAGTCACTTTTATCATATTGGTTTGATTTGTGTTCGCTACTTTGATAATTTGATATGTGGGTGGACCAGTGCTTAGGTGTTGTTCTTACTTGAACAAACCTCCTACTTATGATTAATCCTCCCGCAAGCATCCGCAACTACAAGAAAAGTATTAAGAATAAATTATAACCATAGCATTAAACTCTAGGATCCAATCGGTCCCTCACGAAATAGTGCATAAACTGGGGTTCAAGTTTATGTCACTCTCGCAACCCACCATCTATTTACTACTCCAAAATGCATTCCCTTAGGCCCAAATATGGTGAAGTGTCATGTAGTCGACGTTCACATGACACCACTAAGGGAATCACAACATACATACTATCAAAATTTCGAACACATATCAAATTCACATGATTACTTGCGACATGACTTCTCCCGTGACCTCAAGAACAAAGGTAACTACTCACAAGTGATGAACATGCTCAAGATCAGAGGGGTATTAATATGCATAATAGATCTGAACATATGATCTTCCACCAAATAAAACATATAGTAATCAACTACAAGATGTAATCAACACTACTAGTCACCCCTAGCAACAATATATAGTTCCGGTAACAAGATTGAATACAAGAGATGAACTAGGGTTTGAGATGAGATGGTGCTGGTGAAGATGTTGATGGAGATTGCCCTCCCCAAGATGGGAGAGTAGTTGGTGATGATGACGACGATGATTTCCCCCTCAGGGAGGAAAGTTCCCCCCACGGAATCGCTCCGCCGGAGGGCAAAAGTGCTCCAGCCCAAGTTCCGCCTCGAGACGGTGGCGTTCCGTCCCGAAAGTATTATTATGACTTTTTCTAGGTCAACATCGCTTATATACCAGAAGATGGGCACCGTAGGTGGGCCGAGGAGGCCACAATACACCAGGGCGCGCCAGGGGAGCCTGGCACGCCCAGCTGGGTTGTGCCCACCTAGTGGCCCCCCTCTGGTGTTTATTGACTCCAATATTTCTTAAATATTCCATAAAAAGTCTCGTGGAGTTTCAGCTCATTTGGAGATGTGCAGAATAGGTGGCCTGACGTAGCTTTTTCAGGTCCAGATTTCCAGCTGCCAGAATTCTCCCTCTTGGTGTGTACCTTGCAAATTATGAGAGAAAAGGCATTAAAATTACTCCAAAAAGCATTATTATGGATAAAAACTTTGTAAATAACAGTAAGAAAACATGATGCAAAATGGATGTATCACACTCCAACGTAATTCGTTGATCGCCATGGACTGTAATTGTGCCCTTACGCCCTAGAATTTTAAGCTGTAGATAAACATAACACGACTGTGCCATAAATTTAGCATAAGCTGGATGCCGAAACAAAGCATGACAAGGGCTCCTGATTTTAACCACATCAAACCATAACGTCTCTGCTATGTAGTCATAGTCATCACCAAAGGCTACTTCCAACACAATCTTCCCCATCGGGTATGCTGACTTTCCAAGTACCACGCCATGAAAAAACTGTAGACAATGGCTTAAGGTCCTTATCGGTTAAATTCATCCGGCAAAAAAGTCTCATAATAAAGAATATTGATGCTACTGCTGCCATCCATGAGTACTTTAGTGAACTTATAACCCCCAACCTGAGGGGATACCACCAACACAAGCTGACCCGGATTCTCAACCCGGGGCGGGTGATCCTCTCTACTCCATGTAATTGGATGTTCTGACCACCGTAGATACTGAGGTACTGCCGACTCAACCGTACTGATTGCACGCTTGTGAACCTTCTGATCTCGCTTGCAAAGACTCGTAATAAACACATGATACTTGCCACCATTGAGCTGCTTTGGATTGCTTTGATATCCCGACTGGTTATTTTGTTTTTGGCTTCCCTGACTAGATTGTTGATTATAACCACCCTGCTTACCTTGACCTTGAAAACTGGAACTTGAACTGCCATTGCCAAAACCAGGCCCTTGAGAGGCGAACCCTAGCCCGCCAGGTGGCCCATTATTGTTGCCATGGCCCGGGTTATAATTCCGCCACTGCCTCATGATGAAACAATCTTTCCAGGCATGAGTCGACGGTTAACCCCGGCAAACTATGCTTTGGACAAGGGTCATTGAGAGTTGCTTCAAGGTTTAATCTCGGTCCTCCAACTTGCTTGTTGTCCCGATGATGCTAATTTTTAAATTGAGCATTTGTGTTAGCTACAAAATCCGACCCACCACAGGGGTGCCTACGCTTTCCACCGTTGCCCTGGCCATTGTCATTGTTTCCTGATGTGTGTTGCTGCTCTTTACCATTAGTACTCTTCTTTCCCTTGCTAGATTTTTCCTCATCAGACCCAGGATCCTTAGTAGAATCTGAGTCAGCATACTTGATGAGAGCCGCCATGAGCTCTCCCATATCACTACAGTGTCTTTTAAGCCGCCCAAGCTTCAATTTAAGAGGCTCAAAGTGACAATTCTTCTCGAGGACCATGACAGCCGACCCCGCTGCAATGCTATTAGATGAGTGGATAATAGCTGAAACTCGGCGAACCCAATGGTGGGCCTACTCATCTTCTCGTTGCACATAGTTAGCCAAGTCGATGATCGTTAAAGGCTGCTTACAAGTCCCTTGAATTTTTTAGATTAATCGTGCCTTCAACTCAACCCATGAATTGATTGAGTTTGCGGGCAAACCTTTTAACCACGTACGAGCTGGTCCATCCAACATCATAGTGAAGTATTTAGCACACACCGCATCATTAACATTTAACATCTCCATGGCCCATTCGTAGCTCTCAATCCAAGCCTCGGGCGGAAGATCAGTTGTATATTTAGGCACCTTACAAGAGCCTTTAAAGTCCTTGGGCAAACGCTCATTGCGTAGAGCTGGTGCTAAACATGGCACTCCCACTATTCTCGAGGTCATCCCAACTTCTACTGATACTAAAGGAGTCACTGAAGGCTGTTGATAAGCCCCCTGTTGAGCCATTTCTTCCATCTCACGCCGAGCCCTAGCCTTGTTCACAATAGCTTGGGCACTAATTACCCGTTCGTTGGTATGGGGCGGGTCATCTCCACGGGGCGAGTTACGACCCTGCTCACTACTGGAGACCGCTGGCGACTCAACATGCCTGTTGTAACTTCGACTCGGTCAAGGGGTTAAATGAACCCGATCACGACTGTATGAATAAGCCGCCTATTGTGCCACCGTTGTTTGAAGAAGGTTTGCCACGTTTCGAGTCTCTACTGCCACCGGTGACTCGCCTTCAATTGGAATAGCTGCCAGCCATGCAGCCGTGGCTATCATATAATCCACCGGGTTAGAATAATGGCTGGCGGGTGTTGGAAACCGTTGGGGTGGGGTTGGATCCCTACGAGGCAGGTCTGGCGGATGAGGCTAGACCGTCGCCTCGGCCCCCGGCGCCTCAACATCCCGAGTCACGCCAGGCGGGTTACTCATTCCTGCTCCGGGTGTGTTGAAGAGATTTTGTCCCTCAAACTATGAAGGCGGGCGACTCTGTTATCTCCTCTATAACACAACATTGGATGCATTCTGATCAAAATTTAACCAGAAAACCTCTGCCCTTATCCGTTGTGACTCAGCCTCCAATGATGCCTGTTTTGTTGCCATCCTGACATTTTCCGCATTAATATCCTCTTGAACCATGGCTACCTCGTCTCGCACTTTTGCAATTTCTGCTTTATGTTGCACTTGATTCGCCAGAGGCACTTCTGTTGCTAACAAAATCGTCAAAGTCTTCAAAAGTTCAGACAAAACTTGAGCCGGCGGCCGTGCTGGCCCGCTTGCTCCTGCCAACGTCGCAACAGTTGAGTCGGACGTCATAGCAGTCGTCGTTGATGAATTCAACACCGGTTGCGTGCCAACCATAAAGATAGCGGCCCTGCTCGGCGGCTCGTAAGGATCCGGAATGTTGTTACCATCAGAATTGCCCCCGAGCCCGCCATCTTGAAGCTGGTAGATTGATTATGTCTCTCCGATGGACTCATTATCTGAGTAAATAAGAGTCGCCTCACCAGATGTAGAATTTTCCGCACGCTACAAACCTTGCGTGAAGCCGACGAAAACATGCTTCCAACCGGGTTGACACCGGGCGGGTTGCTTGCGTCGACCTGACTCGAGGAGGTCGGGGAAGATGTCTGGCTTAGGCATAGAGTCACCGATCTTGCCGATGAAGACGTGGATTCCGCCGAAGGGGACCCGGTACCCGTACTCGATTGAGTCAGCCTCGGGGCCCCAGCCAGCATCATTCCACAGCAGCTCTTGGTGAAGGAAATATGCCCTAGAGGCAATAATAAAGTTATTATTTATTTCCTTATATCATGATAAATTTTTATTATTCATGCTAGAATTGTATTAACTCGAAACTTAGTACATGTGTGAATACATAGACAAAACAAAGTGTCCCTGGTATGCCTCTACTAGACTAGCTCATTGATCAAAGATGGCTATGTTTCCTAGCCATAGACATGAGTTGTCATTTGATCAACGGGGTCACATCATTAGGAGAATGATGTGATGGACTAGACCCATCCATTAGCTTAGCACTATGATCGTTTAGTTTTACTGATATTGCTTTCTTCATGACTTATACATGTTCCTATGACTATGAGATTATGCAACTCCCGAATACCGTAGGAACACCTTGTGTGCTATCAAACATCACAACGTAATTGGGTGATCATAAAGATGCTCTACAGGTGTCTTCGAAAGTGTTCATGGTGTTGGCATAGATCAAGAATAGGATTTGTCACTCCGAGTGTCGGAGAGGTATCTCTGGGCCTTCTCGGTAATACACATCATAATAAGCCTTGCAAGCAAATGACTAATGAGTTAGTCACGAGATGATGTATTACGGAACGAGTAAAGAGACTTGTCGGTAACGAGATTGAACTAGGTATTGAGATACACACGATCGAATCTCGGACAAGTAACATACCGATGACAAAGGGAACAACGTATGTTGTTATGCAGTTTGACAGATAAAGATCTTCGTAGAATATGTAGGAACCAATATGAGCATCCAGGTTCCGCTATTGGTTATTGACCGGAGATGAGTCTCGGTCATGTTACATAGTTCTCGAACCCGTAGGGTCCGCACGCTTAACGTTTGATGATGATCGGTATTATGAGTTTATGAGTTTTGATGTACCGAAGGTAGTTAGGAGTCCCGGATGAGATCGGGGACATGACGAGGAGTCTCGAAATGGTCGAGACGTAAAGATCGATATATTGGACGACTATATTCGGACATCGAAAAGGTTCCGAGTGATTCGGGTATTTTTCGGAGTACCGGAGAGTTACGGGAATTCGCCGGGAGTATATGGACCTTATTGGGCTTTAGGGGAAAGAGAGAGAGGAGGCTGCGCCCCCACCAAGGCCTAGTCCGAATTGGACTAGGGGGAGGGGCTGCGCCACCTCCTTCCTTCTCTTCTCTTTTCCCTTTCCTTCTCTCCTACTCCTAGTACTTGGAAGGGCTCCTAGTTCTACTAGGAAAGGGGGAATCCTACTCTCGGTGGGAGTAGGACTCCCCTAGGGCGCGCCATAGAGAGGGCCGACCCTGCCCCTCCTCCACTCCTTTATATACGGGGGTAGAGGCACCCCAAAGAGACACAAGTTGATCAGTTGATCTCTCCCAACCGTGTGCGGTGCCCCCTCCACAGTAACACACATCGGTCATATTGTTGCAGCGCTTAGGCGAAGCCCTGCGATGGTAACTTCATCATATCCGTCACCACGCCATCGTGTTGACGAAACTCTCCCGTGAAGCTCAACTGGATCAAGAGCTCGTGGGACGTCATCAAGCTGAATGTGTGCTGAACGCGGAGGTGCCGTACGTGTTCAGTACTTGATTGGTTGGATCGTGAAGAAGTTCGACTACATCAACCGCGTCACTAGACGCTTCCACTCCCGGTCTACGAGGGTACGTAGACACACTCTTCCCTCTCGTTGCTATGCATCTAGTAGATAGATCTTGTGTGATCGTAGGAAAATTTTGAAAATACTACGTTCCCCAATAGTGGCATCATGAGCCAGGTCTATGCGTAGATGATATGCACGAGTAGAACACAAGTGAGTTGTGGACGATACTAGTCATACTGCTTACCAGCATGTCATACTTTGCTTTGGCGGTATTGTGAGATGAAGCGGCCCGGACCGACATTACGCGTACGCTTACGCGAGACTGGTTTCACCGTTATGAGCACTCGTTGCTTAAAGGTGACTAGCGGGTGTCTGTCTCTCTCACTTTAGCTGAATCAAGTGTGACTATGCCCGGTCCTTGTGAAGGTTAAAACAGCACATACTTGACGAAACATCGTTGTGGTTCTGTATGCGTAGGTAAGAACGGTTCTTGATAAGCCCGTAGCAGCCACGTAAAACTTGCAACAACAAAGTAGAGGGCGTCTAACTTGTTTTTGTAGGGCATGTTGTGATGTGATATGGTCAAGACATGATGAGTTATACGGTTTTGTATGAATGATCATGTTTTGTACAGTTATTGGCAACTGGCAGGAGACATATGGTTGTCGCTTTATTGTATGAGATACAATCGCCATGTAATTGCTTTACTTTATCACTAAGCGGTAGCGATAGTCGTGGAAGCAATAGTTGGCGAGACGACAATGATGCTACGATGGAGATCAAGGTGTCGCGCCGGTGACAAAGGTGATCATGCGATGCTTTGGAGATGGAGATCAAAAGCACAAGATGATGATGGCCATATCATGTCACATATTTTGATTGCATGTGATGTTTATCTTATTATGCTTCTTATTTTGCTTAGTACGACGGTAGCATTATAAGATGATCCCTTACAAATTTCAAGGTATAAGTGTTCTCCCTGAGTATGCACCGTTGCGAAAGTTCATCGTGCTGAGACACCACGTGATGATCGGGTGTGATAAGCTCTACGTTCAAATACAATGGGTGTAAGCCAGTTTTTGCACACGCAGAATACTCGGGTTAAACTTGACGAGCCTAGCATATGCAGATATGGCCTCGGAACACTGGAGACCGAAAGGTCGAGCGTGAATCATATAGTAGATATGATCAACATAATATGTTCACCATTGAAACTACTCCATCTCACGTGATGATCGGACATGGTTTAGTTGATTTGGATCACGTGATCATTTAGATGACCGGAGGGATGTCTATCTAAGTGGGAGTTCTTAAGTAATATGATTAAATTGAACTTTAATTTATCATGAACTTAGTCCTGATAGTTTTTGCATATCTATGTTGTTGTAGATCAATAGCTCGCGATGTAGCTCCCGGTTTGTTTTTATATGTTCCTAGAGAAAACTAAGTTGAAAAATGTTAGTAGCAATGATGCGGACTTGTTCCGTGATCTGAGGAGTTTTTCTTTCCATTGCTGCACAGAAGTATTATGTCCTCGATGCACCACTAGGTGACAAACCTATTGCAGGAGCAGATGCAAATGTTATGAACGTTTTGAAAAAAGCTCGGTATGATGACTACTTGATAGTTTAGTGCACCATGCTTTACGGCTTATAATCGGGGCTTCAAAAATGTTTTGAACGCCACGGAGCATACGAGATGTTCCAAGAGTTGAAATTAGTATTTCATACTCATGCCCGTGTCGAGAGGTATAAGACCTCTGACAGTACTTTGCCTACAAGATGGAGGAGAATAGCTCAACCAGTGAGCATGTGCTCAGATTGTGTGGGTACTACAATTGCTTGAATCAATTGGGAGTTAATCTTCCAGATAAGATAAGTAATTAACAAAGTTCTCTAGACACTATCACCAAGTTAGTAGAACTTCGTGATGAACTATAATATGCAGGGGATGACGAAAGTAATTCCCAAGCTCTTCGCGATGCTGAAATTGGCGAAGGTAGAAATCAAGAAAGAGCATCAAGTGTTGATGGTTAACAAGACCACTTGTTTCTAGTAAAGGGCAAAGGGATAGAAGGGGAACTTCAAGAAGAATGACAAGCAAGTTGTCACTCCCATGAAGAAACCCAAAGCTAAACTCAAGCCTGAAACTAAGTGCTTCTACTGCAAAGGAAATGGTCACTAGAAGTGGAACTGCCCTAGATACTTGGTGGATAAGAAGGATGGCAAAGTGAAGAAAGGTATATTTGATATTTAGTTTATTGACGTGTACTTTACTAGTGTTCATAGCAAGCCCTGGGTATTTGATACCGGTTCAGTTGCTAAAATTAGTAACTCGGAACGAGAGTTGCAGAACGAATAGAGACTAGTTAAAGGTGAAGTGACGATGTGTTTTGGAAGTGGTTCCAAGATATATGATCATCATCGCACACTCCCTATACTTTCGGGATTAGTGTAGAACCTAAATAAATGTTATTTGGCATTTGCGTTAAGCATGAATATGATTTGATCATGTTTGTTGCAATACGGTTATTCATTTAAAGTCATAGAATAATTTTTATTCTGTTTACATGAATAAAGCCTTCGATGGTCATACACCCAATGAAAATAGTTTGTTCGATCTGGATCGCAGTGATACACATATTAATAATATTGGAGCCAAAAGATGCAAGGTTAATAATGATAGTGCAACCTATTTGTGGCACTGCCATTTAGGTCATATTGGTGTAAAGCGCATGAAGAAACTCCATAGTGATGGACTTTTGGAATCACTTGATTATGAATCACTTGGTGCTTGCGAACCATGCCTCATGGACAAGATGACTAAAACTCCGTTCTCCGGAACTGTCGAGCGAGCAACAGATTTGTTGGAAATCATACATACTGATGTATGCGAACCAATGAGTGTTGAAGCTCGCGGCGGGTATCATTATTTTCTGACCTTCACTGATGATTTGAGCAGATATGGATATATCTACTTAATGAAGCACAAGTCTGAAACATTTGAAAAGTTCAAAGAATTTCAGAGTGAAGTAGAGAATCATCGTAACAAGAAAATAAAGTTTATGCGATCTGATCGTGGAGGTGAATATTTGAGTTACGAGTTTGGTCTTCATTTGAAACAATGTGGAATAGTTTCACAACTCACGCCACCCGGAACACCACAGCGTAATGGTGTGTCCGAACGTCGTAACCGTACTTTATTGGATATGATGCGATCTATGATGTCTCTTACCGATTTACCATTATCGTTTTGGGGTTATGCTTTAGAGACAGCTGCATTCACGTTAAATAGGGCACCATCTAAATCCGTTGAGACGACACCTTATGAACTATGGTTTGGGAAGAAACCAAAGTTGTCGTTTCTTAAAGTTTGGGGCTGCGATGCTTATGTGAAGAAGCTTCAACCTGATAAGCTTGAACCCAAGTCGGAGAAATGTGTCTTCATAGGATACCCAAAAGAGACTGTTGGGTACACCTTCTATCACAGATCCGAAGGCAAAATATTCGTTGCTAAAAAAATGGATCCTTTCTAGAGAAGGAGTTTCTCTCGAAAGAAGTGAGTGGGAGGAAAGTGGAAATTGATGAGGTAATTGTACCTTCTCCCGAATTGGAAAGTAGTACATCACAAAAACTAGTTCCAGTGATTCCTGCACTAATTAGTGAGGAAGCTAATGATGATGATCATGAAACTTTAGATCAAGTTACTACTGAACTTCGTAGATCAACCAGAGTATGTCCCGCGCCAGAGTGGTACAGCAACCCGGTTCTGGAAGTCATGTTACTAGACCATCATGAACCTACGAACTATGAGGAAGTGATCATGAGCCCAGATTCCGCAAAAAGGCTTGAGGCCATGAAATCCGAGATGGGATCCATGTATGAGAACAAAGTGTGGACTTTGGTTGACTTGCCCGGTGATCGGCAAGCCATCGAAAATAAATGGATCTTCAAGAGGAAGACCTATGCTGACGGTAATGTTACTGTTTACAAAGCTCGACTTGTTGCGAAAGGTTTTCGACAAGTTCAAGGAGTTGACTACGATGAGACTTTCTCACCCGTAGAGATGCTTAAGTCTGTCTGAATCATGTTAGCAATTGCCGTATTTTTTGATTATGAAATCTGGCAAATGGATGTCAAAACTGCATTCCTGAATGGATATCTCAAAGAAGAGTTGTATATGATGCAACCAGAAGGTTTTGTCGATCCTAATGGTACTAACGAAGTGTGCAAGCTCCAGCGATCCATCTATGGACTGGTGCAAGCATCTCGGAGTTGGAATATACGCTTTGATGAGGTGATCAAAGCATATGGTTCTATACAGACTTTTGGATAAGCCTGTATTTACAAGAAAGTGAGTGGGAGCACTACATCCTTTTCTGATAAGTATATGTGAATGACATATTGTCGATCGGAAATGATGTAGAATTTTCTGGAAAGCATAAATGAGTGTTTGAAAGGAGTTTTTTCAAAGAAAGACCTCGGTGAAGCTGCTTACATATTGAGCATCAAGATCTATAGAGATAGATCGGGACACTTGATAACTTCTTCAATAAGTACATACCTTGACAAGTTTTTGAAGTAGTTCAAAATGGATCGGTCAGAGAAGGAGTTCTTGCCTGAGTTGTAAGGTATGAAGTTGAGTAAGACTCAAAGCCCGACCTCGGCAGAAGATAGAGAAAGAATGAAAGTCATTCCCTATGCCTCAGTCATAGGTTCTATAAAGTATGCCATGCTGTGTACCAAACCTGTTGTCTACCTTACCATGAGTTTGGCAAGGAGGTACAAAAGTGATCCAGGAGTAGATCACTGGATAGCGGTCAAAATTATCCTTAGTTACTGGATGACTAAGGAAATATTTCTCGGTTATGGAGGTGATAAAGAGTTCGTCGTAAAGAGTACGTCGATGCAAGCTTTGACACCAATCCAGATGACTCTAAGTATCAATCTGGATGCATATTGAAAGTGGGAGCAATTAGCTAAAGTAGCTCAGTGCAAAGCGTTGTAGACATAGAAATTTGCAAAAATACATACGGATCTGAATGTAACAGACCCGCTGACTAAACTTCTCTCACGAAGCAAAACATGATCACACCTTACTACTCTTTGGGTGTTAATCACATGATGATGTGAACTAGATTGTTGACTCTAGCAAACCCTTTGGGTATTGGTCGCATGGCGATGAGAACTATCGGTGTTAGTCACATGGTGATGTGAACTATCGGTGTTGACTCTAGCAAACCCTTTGGGTATTGGTCGCATGGCGATGAGAACTATCGGTGTTAGTCACATGGTGATGTGAACTATCGGTGTTGACTCTAGCAAACCCTTTGGGTATTGGTCGCATGGCGATGAGAACTATCGGTGTTAGTCACATGGTGATGTGAACTATTGGTGTTAATCACATGGTGATGTGATCTAGATTATTGACTCTAGTGCAAGTGGGAGACTGAAGGAAATATACCCTAGAGGCAATAATAAAGTTATTATTTATTTCCTAATATCATGATAAATGTTTATTATTCATGCTAGAATTGTATTAACTGGAAACTTAGTACATGTGTGAATACATAGACAAAACAGAGTGTCCCTAGTATGCCTCTACTAGACTAGCTCATTGATCAAAGATGGCTATGTTTCCTAGCCATAGACATGAGTTGTCATTTGATCAACGGGATCACATCATTAGGAGAATGATGTGATGGACTAGACCCATCCGTTAGCTTAGCACTATGATCGTTTAGTTTTACTGCTATTGCTTTCTTCATGACTTATACATGTTCCTATGACTATGAGATTATGCAACTCCCGAATACCGTAGGAACACCTTGTGTGCTATCAAACGTCACAACGTAACTGGGTGATCATAAAGAGGCTCTACAGGTGTCTCCGAAAGTGTTCATGGTGTTGGCATAGATCAAGAATAGGATTTGTCACTCCGAGTGTCGGAGAGGTATCTCTGGGCCCTCTCGGTAATACACATCATAATAAGCCTTGCAAGCAAATGACTAATGAGTTAGTCACGAGATGATGTATTACGGAACGAGTAAAGAGACTTGTCGGTAACGAGATTGAACTAGGTATTGAGATACTGACGATCGAATCTCGGGCAAGTAACATACCGATGACAAAGGGAACAACGTATGTTGTTATGCGGTTTGACCGATAAAGATCTTCGTAGAATATGTAGGAACCAATATTGATCGGAGATGAGTCTTGGTCATGTCTACATAGTTCTCGAACCCGTAGGGTCCGCATGCTTAACGTTTGGTGACGATCGGTATTATGAGTTTTGATGTACCGAAGGTAGTTCGGAGTCTCGGATGAGATCGGGGACATGACGAGGAGTCTCGAAATGGTCGAGATGTAAAGATCGATATATTGGACGACTATATTCGAAAGGTTCCGAGTGATTCGGGTATTTTTCGGAGTACCGAAGAGTTACGGGAATTCGTCGGGGAGTATATGGGCCTTATTGGGCTTTAGGGGAAAGAGAGAGAGGAGGTTGCGCCCCCACCAAGGCCTAGTCCGAATTGGACTAGGGGAGGGGCTGCGTCACCTCCTTCCGTCTCTTCTCTTTTCCCTTTCCTTCTCTCCTACTCCTAGTACTTGGAAGGGCTCCTAGTTCTACTAGGAAAGGGGGAATCCTACTCCCGGTGGGAGTAGGACTCCCCTAGGGCGCGCCATAGAGAGGGCCGGCCCTCCCCCTCCTCCACTCCTTTATATACGAGGGTAGAGGCACCCCATAGAGACACAAGTTGATCAGTTGATCTCTCCCAACCGTGTGCGGTGCCCCCCTCCACAGTAACACACCTCGGTCATATCATTGCAGCGCTTAGGCGAAGCCCTGCGGCGGTAACTTCATCATATCCGTCACCACGCCGTCATGCTGACGAAACTCTCCCGTGAAGCTCAACTGGATCAAGAGCTCGTGGGACGTCATCAAGCTGAACGTGTGCTGAACGCGAAGGTGCCGTACGTTCGGTACTTGATCGGTTGGATCGTGAAGAAGTTCGACTACATCAACCGCGTCACTAGATGCTTCCGCTCCCGGTCTACGAGGGTACGTAGACACACTCTCCCATCTCGTTGCTATGCATCTAGTAGATAGATCTTGCGTGATCATAGGAAAAATTTGAACATACTACGTTCCCCAACACTTGGTCATCCTACCGATGACATATCCCTCAAGCCCTGGGAAAGTGCCCTTCAAGAACTCGAAACTACCATGTCCTAGCCCCACGGTGGGCGACAATTGTCGTGGTTTTGTCACGTCAGATGCCCTTGTGAAAGGACTTAGGTGCGAAGCCATGGTCATGGTGATTATCTTGAAGGAGTTGAGGGGATGAGAGACACGAGTTTACCCAGGTTCGGCCCCTCACCAACGAGGTAAAATCCTACTCCTGCTTGTTGCTATATTGCTAGAGTATCGATTACAAGGGAGCAATACGCTTGACCTAGCTATCAATTGATTATTTCTTGTCCTTAACCCGCCACCGGGTCTCGCCTTTATATACACAGTTCAAGGCCCGGCGGCTTATAGAAGTCCAGGTCGGGTCATACAACGTAGCCGACTCTGACTCTAAGTCGCCCTGCCTTGCTAGGCAAGCTGCCTTCGGGCGGCTTACTCCTTCGGGTCTTGAGTCACCTCTGGGTTATGTGCTTCCAATGAGCCCGCTTGTAAGCCACCTCCGATCTTCTCATATGTCTTCTTAGGCCTTCATGGGCCTTCTTTTTATGAATCACCAATGGTATAACCCGGCCCCTCCTGGGCGGGTCATACCACTTGGTTATATCCCCAACACCAAGTATGGTATATATGTATGATGTTCCCGTGTTTCGCACACGATGATCCAAGATGATTAATATGATAATTTGGATGCATTGTGGTATGATGCTATGGCTCTTGCTTACAAGCTTCTTTGTTTTTTCTTAGATTAAAAGCTTATTCTTTTCTTGGCCACTTCTGCAAAATGCTCGAACCAAGATAGCAAATGTGTATGCAGGAACAATCTTGTGACACAATCGATGATAGTATGATACCAAGATGAGGTATGCATGCAATGGTAGGTGTGTATCGATGATCACTAAAGTGCACAAGTAGCGTGGTCCGACAATACTCAAATGGTTAGTCTCGATAGGAAAGTGACGCAAAATGGGCTAGGGGTTAACAATGCAATGGCAAGAATGAATGTACAATGATGGGATACCAGGATACCAAGATGATATAGAGCTTACCGTTCTTGCTTAAGGTTAGGGTGTCAAAATGGTGAACGTTGTCGATGTTTAATCCTTGTGGAAGTTGAGTGGCGGTGTTGTCGATGTCGAACTGTTCCTAGTTAGCCAAAACTCCCTAGGAAACGGAAAAATCGCGAACTCAAAATCTCAAAAGGCAAATGTCAAATGGTGGTAGCGGAATGCGATGGCGGTAACGAAGTTGGCAATGCGGAAGTGGAGTTGAAGTCATTGTCCCTAAGTAGCCAAAACACCTTAGGAGACTCAAATCACAACTCAAACAACCACAAATGCAAAGGGAAATAAAATGGGTTAGGTTGCGGAAAGGTATGGTGCTTACGCGGATGATATGGTGAAGGCCCTAGGCAAAGATGCCAAAGTTCCAAAATAATTATGGAGTCAAATGGTGATGGTAGTATTTTTGTGGGATGGGGGATGTCAATAGCTATCCAACGAGCTAAAGAACGTCAAAATTGGACTCTGAATGAATTAGTTATGGAAAAACGGTGAAACATTGTTGGCTGGAATCCCAGGGGCCAGATATTCGGGGCCAAGGCCGGATTTCCGGGGCCTGTTATCCCGAACCGCACGCGGTTTTGCCCTCAGGAGCCGGATGTCCGGCCCGATGACCCAGATGTCCAATCAGTGGCCCGGATGTCCGGCCTGACGATTCCAGATCGGGATTTGGACTTCGAAACTCGATTTGGGGGCCGAAATTGAGGAGATTTCGTGGATGGAAAGTGGGAAAAGTTGTGGGGAAGTTAGATTCACTCTAAACACGGCAAATCCATGGGTCAAAATCAACAAAACTTCATCAAACCAACAGATCACAAACAAAATTGGTATGGCTATTTTTGGGGGATTTTCGAAATTGGATGAAACAAAACAAAATTTTGGGGTAGGGACTCCAAATTTGTGATCAACCTTGGCTCATGATACCAAGATGATGTAGGGTGAAACCCTAGGGGCCGATCTTTCAGGATTTGGAGGAGGATTCCCGAAGAAGATGATGAACACGAGATGAACACAAGAGAGGAAAACACTAAAATCAACAAGATCCAATCACACATGTGCTAGATCCAAGTACACAAGAGGGAAACAAAGATCCAAATCTAACAAAGGGGGATACATGAGGTAGCTAGTTCATCTCCTAGAAGGAGACCTTGAATCCATGAAGGATCTTCCCACAAGGGGGTCTTGAATCCATTTGGGGGATCTCCTCCGTGAGGAGGTCTTGGCCTTCATGGAGTAGGGATACAAGTGGATAAGCAAAGCTCTATCTCCAATATGAGTTATCACAATGCTAATCCTAGCTAGAGGGAGAGGGGATCTATATATAGTCTAGGGACGAAGGGGTAAGAGAGGAGAGGTTACATGGGCTCTTGGCCCGCAGTTGCACGGGAGTGCCGGATGTCCGGCCCGACAGGAGGCGCCGGATGTCCGGCCAGGGGGCGGATGTCCGGCCAGGAATTTGGTCATTTCTTCTGTCCTCTGGATAGTGTTAGGATTTAATTAATTCTCTTAATTAAAGGGATAATCCTCCCTATGTAATATCTCGTGCGGTTGTTTCGGCAACCGTCGCGACCCACTCTCACGCCCCTGCGAACGGACACATCTCTTCGTTCGCGTCCGTTCCCTTGTATATATACTGCGATCGTCAATGGAATAACAGAGAGTTGATTCATTTGCCTCGTTTCACTCTAAACACGTTATCAGCACGCTCTCTGGCGGAGCGATTTCACGGCCGACTGGCGCGGCGACGAGCGCGCAGCGTCGCGATGCCCTCCGGCCCTGCGTGGCGAAGGAAGCCAGCGCTCCAGCGCTAACAAAGGCAGCGCATGGCGCCGCGCACACCAGAGGCCATAGGCCCTGGAGGCTCAGGCGCCTGGGGCGACCTCCGGCTGCCCCCCCTTCCCCCCCTCGGCTATGGGCCGGATGGCCTTGGGCCGTTCGTTTTTTTTTTTCTTCTTCTTTTTCCTCTCTTCTCTGTTTTTATTAATTTAGTACTAATTATTAGTACTCGCATGTTTTAGACTCGGTTATTTTCAGTATTTGTCTTAAATACTGATTTCTGTAGAGTACCTTGTATTTCAGAACGTGATGTAATATATTTCCATGTTTCTTACATGTTGAGATTCATTACATCTATTATTTGCAATTGAGATTTGCTTTTATCTCTTGCAAAGATAAATTTAGTACCTTTAGAGTACTGATTTGCGATTGAGAATTTTCTCCTCTCGCAATACAATCTCATTGCGATTGAGATTAATTTTTCTCTCGCAAAATATTAATTCACTTTGATGAATTATCTTGCAACTTGATACAACATCATCTCATTTAATTTGAGGTTTATACAATTCAAGTTCTCACTTGAACATCAAGTTTACAACATCATTACTATTCATTACAATAGTAGTGTATTTCCGTTGAGTACGATGTATTCCGGAATATATGTATCTCCATGTTCGCTACATGTCGAGATTAATACGCCTATTTGCAATTGAGATTTTCAATTTCTTGCAAATACATATGCAAAATTCAAGGTGTCATCCTTAGCAATTTGAGATTCGCACTAATGATTTCAAGCCACCTTCTTGAAATCTATTAATTTTGCACCGTTAAGATATATTTATATTACACAATCTGTAATATAAATAAATTATCGGTTTTCCACCGGAGATGATATGTTCTATGTGTTTACCACATTGCCATTCTTCGTGAACATGTCACAGCGGTCGAGATTAATTTCTCCCGCGCAATAAACTTGTAAAATTTTGACAATAACATCTCCCTCATTATATTTGGAAAACACAAGGTAATGAGTTGGTTCTAATGCCCATGAGCAAACTACCTCTATTACTGTGAGATCTGTATGATCTTCAATGTGTTATGTTCCCACAATTGAGGTTGAGCACTTTCAAGTTATACACTTGAGTCAAATTTTTGCATTCTTATTACAAAACCATGATGATTTTTAATTTACTTCTTGTAAATTAATTATCTCTGGCTTGCCCCTATAAGTAATAGATGGCTAACAATTTGAGGCTCTTGCCCTCGATGGCCACAACTTACTTAAGCGGGTCATGGACATCAAGATCAGTCTTGCATCCCATGTGATAGCGCGTGCAATCCAAGCTACGCCACCGGGACGCAATGGACCTCAAGGGTAATGGTTTGAAACTCATTTCAAACCCTCAACCTGACACCATCAAGTTGTCACGAGACCCTATGAGCATGGAGGGCATGGTGGTTGAGTATGCATCAACCGACATGTTTGGAGACTACATTTAGTCTCTCAATCTCCTTAGTGATCAATTTGTTTATGTCCATTTCTCATGTTCTTTGGTACAAATTCATTGTATCAGCACTTTGGTACAAATTCATTTGTATATATTCTATATATATATCTGACAGTGATTTTCTTGAGAATGTTCATGTCTATATATAGATTTCTATGGGGGTCAATCTGATGAAAGATGATTTGTGCCATGTGGACATATGCACCACGGACTCTATACTCGGGGAAGTGAAATGTTTCCACTCTCGTTGAGAGAAAGGAGATATTTTAAAATCGCTAGACGCGATGAGGTATTTGTTGGCTCAACTCGAGTCATATTTACTGTCCCTGTGGGTACTCGAGTAACATCAGGATGCTTTACTGCTTCCGGGTTTAACTCGTACCCTACTAAACTATAGAGGTATCCGTCAAAATAGTTTCCATAGTGAAACTTATGATGACAACAAACAGGAATATCTTCTCTTTACCATATGCAACGGATATGGCAAGCACATTCTCTTTGTATCATCATGCTTGTACTACACATACTACAAAACCCGTAGCACATGTTGCGTGCGAGATAGTTTTCCAGAGTGTCTTTTGCATGACAAATTTGGCATTCCAGTTTTTGGTCATCATTGAGATTGGGTTGAAACCGAAACTATCAGCAATTCCAATGGTTTATGATTATTCTGATGCTAAATTTTAACAACATTTGGATTTTATATGCACTACAAGTGACACAGGGAAGCTAATTTTAAGGCCCGCACACCTTAAAGTCTATGCTGAACCACTCAGGCTCCTTGAATGCATCAAGTTGAGGTAAATGGCTCTTCCCATCCATTGACTAGACTATTCAGGTACTCCATGGTTCTAAAAGACATATCTACATGATGGTCTTAAGTGTGTGATTTATTCACACGAAACCATTGGTTTTATCTTGACATCGATTTCAAGCAAATCGGATGGACAACATTGCAGAATTCTCCTTGAGTGCTTCCTCTATGGCTCTCGGATTGAAGTTTAGCAATTTGTCTTAATGTCTAGACTCAAAATGGTTTGGTAGAATCCCATCCAAAGAATTGAGCTCATTGCATGATCTTTACTTTGAATTGCAACTTACCAACTTTACGTTGGAGTCATGTAGTCTTACACACTCATGACCAAACTGCATATATCATTCCCCTCTATCTTTGATATGTGGATATCTACCAAGTATTTCCTATCTGCGGTAATTCGGTTACACACCGATATCACCACCCGGCATACATCATTGGCCCCTCAACATATAGTTGGGATCTATGTGAGGAATAACTGTATTTCCGTCAATACCTCAAGCCTCTCGCATGAGGAGTTATTCAAGGCCAGTATGCTGATTCAATGAGGAATATTTCCAGGCATTAGGGGGAGAATTCAAGTACCATGAAGAATGACAGGAAATTAGTGGAATGTTCAACACATTTCTGCCTCAAATCCACATACTCAAAAATCTGAACCATGCGTTCAGAAGATTTGCAACACATTGCAAATAACTTGCCAGATTCATTTACCGACTATAAAGGTGTCATACAATCCTACAATTCTGCATAAGTACGCCTGAAAGAGTGGAGGTACCAACTAAAACCACTCAACTCCTCGTTCAAAGCAACAGGGGGAGAAGTACGGCAATAGTACATCAGGATTTAGCTTCTTGCAAGCAAGGATATCAAGGCCTCTGAATCAGTAAATGCATGTCAACTTTACGTTGACAGACACCTAATGGGTAGTATACACCCAGTGAAAGGGAAACCTCTACCAACCCAGGTCATAGTGCACACAATGACCGGGACATCGGAATACCCGACTCAATCGCATTGGGAAATCGCGAACAGTCACCATGGGTAATGATATTTCCATCAACTGTATATTGATATATAGATTCTGGAGAATCATATAACCGGAAGTCTACAATTGTCGACATACATTTCTCAACTAGATTACAAAACCTTACGAATGATTCAGATCCAAAGACCATGGCCATGGCAAAGTGTGAATAACACTTGGACTGAAATCAAGCAAAGGGTTTAATCTAGGTAGAAATGATCTTGCTCAATAATGGGAAGGTATTCATAAGCAATACCTACACCAGTTTTCTTCTGGAAACAGAATTGAGAACAACGATGTGGTGAAACAAAGAGCAAGTATTGTAGCACAAGGGTTCACGCAGATACCCAACTATTCTCCAGAGGTGGAATCTCTTTCGATAACTTATATCATTGGCAATTCAAAATCATCTATTTCTGCAGTTGATAGATGTAGTGATCACATATCCATGTGGATCACTAGATTCAGACGAATCGAAATACAAAATGCAACATACATTGTGTAAAACTAGTAAGTCACCACACAACTTACTGTGGTCGGTACATATGGTACAACCGACATAGTGAGTTCCTTATACAAAAGGATTACTCCTGCAAAGATGATTATCCATGTTTGTATGTATGCAATGACGACACATGTAATCATCTAATGACGGAGTTTAAATGAAGGACTTGGGTAAACCAAAACATCGCTCGTTAGTACAACTTGAACACCTTCATTCATGCATTATGGTATACTATGTTGTCTATATCCATGATATATTGGAGAAATTCATTGTGGACAAATCTTATCCATCCATAACTCTCATGGTAGTTCATTCTCTAGACGTAGAGAAAGATCTATATAGACCAAGAGATGATGGAAATGAGATATTGGGACTCAAAGTTCCATAATGCCATTGGATCCACCAAAAACAATTGGTTGGTACTCAAGAATATCTTTCGATATCTCCAAGGCATGAAACATCTTGTCCTGGTTTTTCAGTTTCGGAGAAATCCGAACACCAATATCATTGGATACATCGATCAGATCCCCACTATCAGATCGTAGACAAGTTTAGTGTTCCTACTAGGTGTGGTAGCCCTCTCATAAAGAGTCTTCAAATAAGATCTCATGGCTACATTCACCAACCATTATCTCAACGATAATGTTTCTTGTGTTGCCCGGATGCAAACAGGTTACATAATAAGCAATATCACTATATTGCATATCTTGCAAGTCAAATCATGCGAATGATTTGTTTAGCGGGTCTCTACCAACTTCTATGTTTTGGTATGTGACGACTTCGAATTTTGCAAGAATCAGGGGGAGTATCTTCCTGAATTGTTCCTGTTCAATGCGTCATATTATACTCTTTTTTCCTTCATGAGTTTACTTTACAGGTTCTCATAAAGGTTTTTAATGAGGTAATATCAACACATGATCATATGCCATACTTTCTGTTTTCCCCACCGGGGTTTTTAGGAAAGCATATACGGCATATTTTATTGTTCTTTCAATTCGATGGGGTTTTTCCTCGTATTGAGTTGAAAGAGACAGTAACCATTATATGTTGCGGCATTTTCTCCTTATTTTTCCTACTGGGTTTTGAAGGAGTTTTGGCAACATATCGAATACTATACTCCTCATATTTTTCCAATAGGGTTTTTTGGAGGAGATTATTCCAAGGATGGTCGATCGCAAGCACAAGGAAGGATTAGAGGGAGTGTTAGGATTTAATTAATTCTCTTAATTAAAGGGATAATCCTCCCTATGTAATATCTCGTGCGGTTGTTTCGGCAACCGTCGCGACCCACTCTCACGTCCCTGCGAACGGACACATCTCTTCGTTTGCGTCCGTTCCCTTGTATATATACTGCGATCGTCAATGGAATAACAGAGAGTTGATTCATTTGCCTCGTTTCACTCTAAACAGATAGCATGCGCCGGATTTCCAGGCTGGCGCCAGATGTTCGGCCCGTCGCGGGGCGCCGCATGTCCGGCCGTTGTAGAGTCGCCCTACGTCCGTTTCTCTGTCGGCTTCTTCTGGTTGGTGGCGCCGGATGTCCGGGCTCCTGTCGGATGTCCGGACGCTGTAGCTTTGTGGCGATCCACTTGAGACACTTCTTGATCCGCTTCCGTGTGGACATGTCCTATGCTTCGAGCATCTTCATGGCGAGTTCTTCTTCCCATACTAAGCACATGTAGTGTCTTTGCCTTAGGTAGCAACCATGTCTCGCATGAATGGAAGGGGGGGCATCTAGGAGCGGATTCACCTTGTATCCAATGGCGTATACTCGAGGTCTCATCATATGTCCTCTTGGGGCTTGGGGATAGTTTTAGTGTACATGAAGATGACCATAGGATGTTGTGCATCTGTAAGTCTTCAAAGTAGACTTTCAAACTTTCATAGATTTCGTTTACCGGCAATCCACAATGACTTTTGGATACTCAGAACGTTACGCCTAACCGACTGAAAGATCACACGGTCTTCAAGTGTTAGTCTTCTGTTCACGCGGAACAGAAGACCTTCAATGATGTTTTGCGTGGCAAATCGAGCGAACGAGATCAGATCGAAAGCGCGACGCAGGTAGCTCGTATGGGCGGGTATATTAGCGGCTTTTACAGGAGAAATGGCCTCTACTCCACTTTGCCAGTTGCCCGTGCGCTTGAGCTTATGGAGAGGTGAAGATGTTCTTACACAGTTCAGCATTTGGCTCAATCCAAGGCCTCCGGACCAGTCCATCGAAACCCGGGAGGCAAAACCAAACGTCTCAAATTTATTTACAAAGTTACAAAGAGCAAAACTATATCCATAGCATTTCGAGATAGGATGATAGCCATAGAAAAACTGTCGATTCAGATGTGCCGCGAGTCGCTACTACAGTTAGTTTCGGCATGATGCTTCCCAAATCACAAGTCGTCAATGCAGGTGAGGCAGATGCATAGTAAAAACTTTTACATGAAGTTATTTTTTCTCCTCTGTTCTACTTGATGTAACAAGAAAAATGTCTATGAAGAAATTGAAACGGAACACGGCAAGAAGAGCAAAGGGTATGTCCAGAGATGCAAAGATCTAGACATGAGCCGCCACCACAAGCAAGAGGGGCTCGTTGACCTACCTACGACGCAAGTCCAGGGACGTGCATCAGAAACGCAAACGCAAATGCACACCAACTAGGTGGGCTGCACCACTACGGCAGCCTGCTTCTTCGCGGTCCAGCTTGATGCTTCCTGCTCAATCGGTCATCGGTTCAAGTCGAAGCAGCAACGCCGAAAGAGGGTACGAGCCATCCGTTCTTCTTCCCATACTCAACATAGGAGAGGAACTTCTCCCTGGCATCAGGTATGTCGAGAGCCAGATCATCAAGGCCGTCCCTGACCCTTGAGAACCCTTTGGTCATCTGGTTGATGGTTATGATCCCTTCGCCAAAGCACTCGTGCAGCAGAGAAAGCATGCACTCTTTCTTCTTCTCCATTGCCATGACGAGCGCCTTCTTGACCACCTCGTGATTGAAGAAAGGCATGCCCATCTCACGGATGCACTTGCATGCTTCCCCTACATCGCCTCCGCTCTCGTATTCCTCCAGGAGCTTTGTTATCTTGTCCTTGGCATCCTCCACGGCCCACCCTGTCCCGCCGCCCCAGCATCTCAGTAGCCTCTCTCCTGCATGGCGGGCAGAGGCAAGCGAGCGTGCCATGTTCAATGTTTCAGCCCCACTGCAGTTTGGTGGAAGGATGCTGCCAATCTCATCTAAGTTCAGAGGCGCAAGCACATCATCAATCACTGCCCTCGCTAGGAACAGTCCCAGCTCATCTGAGGCATCCAATATGTCCAGTGCAGTATCTTCTGCAGACTCTAGAAGCATTATGAATCCCTTGACGATGTCTTCACTAGAGAACAGCTCCATGCTTAATGAGGATAGGAGAACTGATGCCATCTCTTTCTCCCTGTTCTTCCGGTCCATGGCAATTGTTATGAGCTTCTTGATAAAGATCGGGTTGTACTCTGGTAAACCCAGCTCTTTGAGTGTGCGAGTAAGCTCTGGTATATCATCAGAAAGGAAGTACTCATGTATCATAGACACAGCCTCCTTCTTGTACCTCATCAGCTTCTCATGGTCATCATCTTGGACATTGCCGTTGGCACCTGAATGTTCATACGAAGAGTCAAGCCACCCCTCGGAAACTGCTTTCGACACCAGTGTCTGATATTGAGATTTTGCGGATGGTATATCAAGGGAGAGATCATCAAGACTCTCAACAATACGGGAGAATCCCTTCACCATCTGACTAGAGCTTATCAAACCTTCTTCAGATGCTTCCTTCAGAAGCTTGACAATAAGAGTTTCTGCAGCTGGACTTTCCATTCCAAGAGTGACAGCTCGTTTCACCACCTCATGGTGGAAAAATGGCACAGCCAACTCTCTGATGCACCTACACGCCTCAGCTGTATCACCATTCTTGATATATTCCTTTAGAAGATCAGTAATCCTCCTCTTTACCTCCTCCACTGTGATGTGAGTTGAACCACCCCATCGTCGCTCAAGTAACTCTGCATGGTGGGGTGCT
Source organism: Secale cereale (assembly GCA_902687465.1). Classification (NCBI taxonomy): domain Eukaryota; kingdom Viridiplantae; phylum Streptophyta; class Magnoliopsida; order Poales; family Poaceae; genus Secale; species Secale cereale. The sequence continues at coordinate 554,583,270 of LR738715.1, read as the reverse complement.
GAAAGATAGCTCTTTGCTGCAATTTGTAAAACTTCAATGCCCTTTGAAGACTCTGTCAGGCTTCCTTTTGCCTTGTTGAGAAAAGCAGGTGGAAGAATGTCATCTACCACTGCTCGTGCAATGAAAAGAGCAAGGACATCAACCGCATCAGGTATGTCAACAGCCAAATCATCAACAGCCTGTAGCAGCATCACAAACCCTAGTTTAAGTTGAGTTGAACTGAGCCCATCACCATAAAGAGATGATAACAGCACTGACACCATCTCTTTCTCCTTGTCATGCCTATCCATTGCCATGGAAACAAGCTTCTTGACAAAGTAGCGGTGGAAGTCATCGTAACCCAGCTCTTTAAGATCAGAACCTGTCTGCTTAACGTCGCCAGTGCTGAAATATTCCTCAATGATCGTGACAAGAGATTTCTTGTAGTCCTCTAGTGGGGTTGTAGCAGGGGCTTCAATTAATTCATATGGCTCCTGATTAACAAAACACAACACGATGAGTGTCCAAAGTTAGGCTGAGTACTGAGTATTAACCGCATAACAAGTTAACAATGTATTTAGACAAAGCTGAATATTATACTCCCTTCGTCGGGAATTACTTGTCGCAGAAATGGATAAAATGGATGTATCTAAAACTAAAATAAGTCTAGATACATCCATTTCTCCAACAAGCATTTCCGGACGGAGGGAGTATTTACCAGTTTCTTGTGACTAAACGAATGTCAAACGGTTCAGCATTTCATGAAAAAATTACTGGAGTATATAGGTCAAGACCATGAAGTATTACCTCGTCACTGTCATAGTTTGGATCATTTCGGTCAAGGAATGTGGCTGTATCAGCGTCGATAAGTCTTCCCCAGGTGCCTTTGCCACCAGCACCATCTGTAGTACAGAAGATCAACAAATCAGACATTTTAGGAATATTCTATATACAAAAGTAGAAATGAGAACTAATAGACCGCGAGACACTGGAAAACATGGACATTTTTTAAGTGCAATTAGTTGATAGAATCTATAGTGGTATTCAAGAATTCCCCAAACACAAAAAGGCCTCACAATGTATTAGACTTGGATTGTGAATGTATTAATAAAATGGTTGCATGCATCGTCGAGATGCAGAGGCCGGGGGTATATCCTCCTTTTCAAAAAAATCGCTCTTTCTTTTTTTGTGAATGGGTAATCACTGTTTCTATCGTGGAAGAATCATAAACTTAACATCATACTATTAAGTAACATAATCACATGGCACAGTTTTTTTAATAAATAACACACTTATAGTACAGATTTAAACTCAAGAAGTTGCATATTTGCATTCTATAGGTCACAAAGCAACTACATGGTATAATGAATAGATGGACCCATTTTGGTTTTTTATGCTACAATAGCAGCGACAAGAAAAGAACGTATCTCCGACAGCTGGTCTCTGGTAATAGCTACTGAAGTCAATGCCTCGCCAGCTTTAATGTAAAATCTAACCATATGCGTTCAGCCTGAGTCCAGGCAGTACAATACACTTCACTGAAGATCCCAAATACTCCACGCCCAATGTGTACAGGAAGTAAATGAAAGTTAAACAAGCAAGAAACAAAGGACCAGTAACTATAAGCCCAGAATGACAACCTCCTTTTTCTAATGAATTTCTAATGAAACAAACTTCAAATAGGAAAGGGAAACAAACGACTATGCACAGCCAGTTAACAAAACAAATAATCAATTGCTACCAGAAAGAGAGAGGCCTTCATTGCAACATGCTGCAATACACTATATTCTATACAAAATTAGGTTCCAAAAACAGCTAGAAGTAATAATAACAAGTATACCAAATGAGTTTTCCAGTTATTACGAAAATAACAAAAAACTGTACAGACAGCTAACATAAAAAGTGCAATAATAATCAGCAGGATCTAGTATAATCATATAATGGGGCAAGCACAAGTTTCCAGTATAGGATATGCATACATAGGAATAGATGTAGACCAAATTTCATCGGCTAGAATTGTGAGCTGAAACAATTAGAAGAATATAAACGGACCATATCCCAACAGAACAAGAGATGACCAACTGCTCATCATACAATATGATGATCACGAGCGCGGAACAATTCACACAACAATATAGACGGCAACCATCACAGTCAGCTCATGGTACATGTTACAAGTAGAAGGAATCTGAAGTGCTGTCTTGGCAAATGTCCTGTAAAAGATGGTTGTCTTGCCCACAAAGGAAAAGTCAGTGGTCTCATCTAACTGAAAGCTTATTATCAGGAACGGGTAGATATATACTCGGACGACTTTCCAGTACCATATATCAGATCCTGGGATCTGAGTACACCTATGAATTGAAAAAGCAGAGAGCGACAAAAAAAATCCTAAAGGGTAACAGATGCAACCAGAATACCGGTAATCAATTCAACCAACATAGAAGAATGCTACACGGCCAGATTGTAATTGCCATTACCCGACAAAACCAATCCCCTTTAGGCAGCTCAGGAGTCGGGAGCACAAATCAACACGCACACCGAACCGCTGAACTGCTTCATGCATGCAAAGCTAACCCTCGCCACCAACAGCAGGTGTATGCCGTCAAAATGCAACGGTTATCAACTTACCAAACTACTGCAACAAATCAAAATCGGCAAACTGGTGAACAGTCAAACAATCAATGGCCCCCCAATAAAATTTTGTCAGCGCTGTATGATGTATAGGCCACAATGTGCTACCTCCATATAACGAGAGCTCCACCTCAATGAGGCACAAAAACTAGCAGCATCAGCATACGAGAACTACAAGCATAACTTTAACTTCGAAATAAACATCAACAGCAAGATCAACTCAGCTGCTAAACCTGCATTCCCAGAACTCTAAACTAGATCGACTCCACATAAGGCATGAACAACAGGCTACGCAGTCCACTGAAGCAGTAACAGTAGCAGCACAGCAACATTACGTCCTAATCAAGCACGCCAAGCTCTAAAACCAGCCCCATAACAACAGGGAAGCTATAATTACACAGGGCACAAACAGATCGAGCGCCACCTCACCTTTCTTAAGCTTGACGGCCTTCCCGGAATGCGACCGTCGCGCGTGCTTCGCCCCGCCCCCGCCCCCGCCTCCCCTCGCGGCGACGGCAGCGGCGCGCACCTGCTGCTGGTGCAGCTCGTACTGCTGCAGCAGCGCGGAGGTGGTGCTCCCCGTGGGCGAGCGCGGCGACGTGAGCGAGAGCGTCTCGGCGTTCTGCACCGCGATCCGCAGCTTCTCCCGCTGCTCCTGCGTCAGGAACCCACCTTCGTTCCTCGGCGACGCCATCCCGAATCCACCGCCCTGCGGCCACAATTACAGCACCAACCAAAACCAAACCAAATCAGCGTCGCCTCGCACGGAAATGGGGAACGAACTGGAGCGGGGGAGACGGGGGACGGCCGCGCGCGGGTAGCAAGCACGGCGGGAGCCGACACCCTATCCAGACATAGTACATACCTAGGGTTTCCTCCGCGGATCGAGCGCCCCCCAAACCCGTTCGCGAGATTTGCGTGCGTGCGCCGCGGCTGCGGAGCGAGCGAGCGAGCGAGTGGTGATGACTTTTTTTTTTCCTTCCCTCCCCTTTCGCTTTTGGTTTTCCTCCTGGAGGAGACGAGACTGAGCCGATGGAGAGAGGGATGGATAGGGGATTTTATACGGAAGGTGGCGTGGGTTCCGGGACACGTTGCCTGCACCAGACACGCTGTGCGACCCCGAGGGACCCGCTTTGCCCGAGCCCGCGTGTCATTGAGACGGCGGGGGGGGCCTGTTGTGTGGGCTCGCCGGTTTCGAGGCCCGCTGGTTTGGGCCGCGGATCCCTATCCCATCCCCACGTGGCAGTCCGTGGTTCGGCCCCTCGTGGCTCGCTTCGCGCACACTGGTTAAGCACATAACTGCTGCTGACATGTGGGGCGTGGAGTACTTTGGGCCCAGTTGTCGGTGGGGTGTTGAATTATTTAGGGGCAATAGACGAGTGGTCGGTGGGAGTCCGATCAGGCCGTGGGAGTTAGGGTTTTGCTTTGCACGGGGAGGTGGTTTGGGATCTTCTGTGGCTGGCTAAGGTGGCGTCAGTGACAAGAGGGACGTCGTGATTGGCCCCGGGCGGTGTGGATAAGGCGAGTGACGGGCCGGATGAGCATGACGCGTCGGACTAAGGTCAAGATTCAGTGTCATCTCACCATCAGATTTAAATTCAGGTTTGCTATTTCACATCTAGATGTGAGATGTTATCTCACATCTAACTTCCTCATCTTTAAAGACAAAAAAGAAAATTTATGGAAGACTTAAAAAAAATCAAAGATAAAAGAGTCTAAAGGTGGAAAGTTAGATGTGAGATAATATCTCACATCTAGATATGACATAGACAAATCCATTCAAATTAGTACGTATACTTACTACTACCAGATTGGGAAATCCACTTGCAGATGAATTGTCACTAAAAAAACCTTGCAGAGGAATTTAACTTCTTTGATTTGTCTGATTGTTCCTCGATTCGGGAGAGACGTCCCATTTGTGATTGATTTTGTCCGAATTGAAATCAGCACATGGTTGGAGCGTTGGAATTTGTTAAGCAAAAACAATCGCAGTTGTTACTCATTTTCTCGCAGAAACACAAGAACATGCACATATTTCCTTTTACCTCCAACGTAGCCAGCCGCTGCCTCCCCAAAACTAGGGTTCTTTGCCTTCCACCGGCGTCGGCGCCAGTCCGTCCTGTCTCCAATGACCTTAGGGCCATGAAGGCGGAGTAGATCTCGACCCTTGTCGGTGGGAGGGCTCCGTTTTCATATCTTTTTTCGAGCTTTGTTAGGGTTTGTGTCATGCTCAGGAAGGCGAGACGGCGGCGGCTCCCTGGAGATAGAATAAAGGTCTCCCCGTCTAGTCCCCGTTCCGGTGATACATCTAGCATCATCGATGGATGTGTGGAGGTGTGTCTCTGGCGGATCTGTATCTGGTGGATTTGCTTGGATGTGTTCGTCGTTCGCCTTCGTTCGTGTGTCTTCAGGTTGGATCATTTTGATCTACACTCTTCATCTACGGCGGTTGCTATTCTGGTGTGTTGGTTCTATGGTGCTTTAGCACGACGACTTCCCGACTGTCTCCTGCAACAAGGTTTGCCCGACTCCGGTGAGGGAGGGGCGATGACAGCGGCGCGCCTTCGGCTCGCTTCAGTGTTTGTAGTCGTCGCTAGGTGGTCTTCGAATCTGGATGTAATTTTTATTATTTCTAGTGTTCATTGTACTATCATAATTGAAGACGAATAGATTGAATGGTTTTCCGCAAAAAAGCATGCACATATTTCCTTTTGTTCAACTATTTTTTGGCTAATGATTGTGTCCGACCGGCACAAGCAAACCGTCAGTCGCCCGTGGTGGTATTATTTGATAAATCTCGCCCTTTTGTTGAAAATTGATGCCACGTCTGGCCTTTTGACAAAACTATTTGCAAATTTGGCCCGTGAGGTCGGCATCAAGGAGGATGGCACCGAACTTGTGCGGGTCGGCGCCAAGGCATTTCTGTAGTCAGATGCTCTGAGGGGTTGGCTCCAAGGAGCTCGGCGCCGACCTTGCTTCGGCGCTTGATTCTGCTGGCACCGACCTGCATAGGTTCGGCCCCATCCTCTTTGGCACCGACCTCGGGAGCCAGATTTGCACATAGTTTAGCCAAGGGAGCAGATGTTGCATTAGTTTTGGCAAAGGGGTAGATTTGTCAAAAAATACATCGTGGTGCGTAGATCAATATGGATCCAACGCCCCTCCATGTGCTCGATGTGGCCCCACGCACTACTTCTCCCCTTGACCTTATCTTCTTCTCTCAGCCACCCGCGGCCTCCCTTTCCTCCTCCATTCTTTTTCTTCTCCAACAAATCAATTTCGTCTTCCCCAATGAGTGCGCGGCTCCGTTGCCACACCCATGCTGCTCCCCGAGCACGTGTTGCCATGGCTGCCCCCTCTCGTCTCTCTCTACCTTCAAAAATCGATGAGCCGTTGAATCATCGGGCTCATCGTTTGCTGCAATGAGAGACTCCCATGCTACTACACCATGGACTCCGACGAACAAGGTTGCAAATCGGGGGTGAGAAAGCTGCAACCAGCAATGAATTGAGCTACAAGCATCACTTGATAAAGCTACAATGATTGAGGAAACAAACTTGAACCAGAGAGGGCGACAGAAAGATGGGACGACCATTGCGCAAGCCAAGGAGCTGCAACCATCTACTAATTAAGCTACATCCAGCGCCTTAAAAAGATACAATGGGTGTGAAAAAAGCTAGAATGGGTCTAGTGGATCATTCAAGTGAGCGGGGGGTTTATGGTTGCAGCTTATTCGAGTAAAATACTTGCGGGGCCAACCACTGCTTGCATGTGCACGTAGGGAGGGATCCCAGTCTTGGAGGGCCATCCAGTGGTGCAAGCATGAGATCTGCATGGGGTTGTCCGTCTACATTGGCAATGGTGACGAACCCTATTCTGGCTTGACCCGTGGGTTGATGGAGCCCCGTTATGTACAGGATTTTCAAAGTTGTTTGTCATCGGCTCTGATCTGATGGTGTCGGTATCCATGGATGCCCACAATGGCCATTGGAACATCTTGTTCCGAAGGACATTTGGGCCGGTGGAGACCGCTCAATGGGCTAGTTTGCGGGTTGCCCTCCCATCGGTGCTCGTGAATTATCCAGACACCGTATCTTGATGATTGGCCCCTTTGGTAGTCTTCTCTTTCGGCTCAGCATTCATGCCCTATGTTGGCAACCAGCTATTGCATGGACCTCTCCGCTCTAGAAAGCGCCATTACCTTGAAGATCAAAACATTTTTTAGCAATTACTACGGGATCGCGTCCCATATGGGAAGGTGGTCAAGAGACACCACCCTAGGAATGGGTTGTGCCCTCTTTGTGGAGTCCTAGAGACGGGGACCCATACCCTCTTCACTTGCACGATGGTTAGGTTTCTTTGGAGTTTTGTGTGTGGGGCTCTTAGGCTTGATAGGGAGGCACTGGACCATTGCATGATGGCTAGGTTTCTTTGGAGTTCTATGTGTGAGGCTCTTGGGCCTGATGGGGAGGCACTCGAACTGATAAGCTTCCCTTAAACATGTGCCAACCAGACCTAGAATAGTAGACGCCTCTTTTGGCTTGTGTTTGCGGTGCTAGCTTGAACATTGTGACAACATGCAATAAGACGGTGACTGAGCAGTTCTTTCTTAGGCGTGCCTTTGACTCTATGTTCAAAATCCTTGCTTTTTGCAGCACTGGCACCCGTTGTCTAGACATGGAGATCGTGATCGGCTGAGCCTTATGATGGATGCGATGACTATTGTCGTTCACCGACTTGCATCGTCGCAAGCCTCCAGAGACTCCACCCACCCGATGCTCTTTTTTCCTATTTTTTAAGCTTTCTTTGGGCGTGTTTGTGTTGATGCCTAGCAGACTATTCTTGTTTGTTGCACTTGAGAGCATCTTCAATAGCTGCCCTAAAACATAGCACTAGGCCCTTTTAGGGCAGTTGGATGCAAAAAATAATGCCTCCAATAGATGCCCTATCATATTTTTTTTGCAAAATTCTCTTGGGCAGCCCTTAAAATGCAGCACCAAGTGCTGCCAATATACAACACTTGGGTTGATGCTGCAAAAAAGAGCGACATCCCCACCCTTCCCTACCCCGCGACAACCCAACCATAGTTGTTTCCTTCTCAGGTGTGGCTGACCTCCGCCTCGTTGGCCGGCAACGATGATTTTCTACCGCGAAAGGAAATTGTCGCCACTCAGTCGCTTGCCCCGACTCCGCCCCGACCTTGTCGTCCACCCCACCATCCCGAACGGTGCAGGAGCGCCTGCGGCCCCTTCGATTTTGGCAACCCCTGGAGTGTTGTCGCCCGTATGTATGTCGCAGCTCGACATCGTCTAGTGGTGTCAGGCCCAAGATGCGATTCTATCTCGATCACGTGACACTTACGTGATTGAGGCACAACCGCATTTCGGGCGCTTAGCAAGATGGATATCATTACATCATACCATTACATACATACATAGGGGATACAACATTACATACATATCTCAAGATTACAACAATCTCAATACAAAGTATCCGACTACGGATACAAACAAGAAAAGCACAAGACATCGATCTGCTATCCCAGGCTGCCGACCCGGAACCTAACCCAAGACTGAAGAAGAAGAAGAAGAAAGAACTCCAAACAACGATCAACGCTCTCACGTCAAGACATCGGAAACCTGCACCTGCAACTGTTGTTGTAGTATCTGTGAGCCACGAGGACTCAACAATCCCATAACCATGGGTAACAAGACTATCAAAGCATAATGGGTAGGGAGAGGTAAAGTGGTGAGGTTGCAGCAGCGGCTAAGCAATATATGGTGGCTGACTTACGAGTACAAGAATAAGAAGAGCATCTACGCAAACGGTCGCAAAAGTGGTGATCGCTAAAGATCCTAAACTACATACGAGTCAAACATAACCCCACCGTGTTCTCTTCTCAAAGTGAAAAGAGACAGTCACGGTTACTCACGCAGTTGTGTGTTTTACTTCGGATCCTCTGTCAAGTTATCTACAACCGGACATTAACAAATTCCAATCTGCCACATAACCGCGGGCACGGCTTTCGAAAGATCATAACCCTGCAGGGGTGTCCCAACTTAGCCCATCACAAGCTCTCACGATTAGCTGAAGTGATAAATATAATATCATCACCCCTTATGTTAGGGAAATCCGATCAGGCTCGGCTTCCCGGTAGCACAAGACATTTCGACAATGGTAAAACAAGTCCAGCAAGACCTCCCGGTGTGTCGACACCCTGATAGTAGCCGCGCGTATCTCGTCTCAGGCCACGACCGGATGGGCGATTATACGAGTAAAACCAAACCTCGAGTTTCCCCGTGGTGGCCCTGCATAACCCTTGTTTGGGACCAACACCATCAGCACTGGCCCCCCTGCTATGTAGAAAGAATCCTCGGGTAGCGCTAACTCCCTATGCAATTTAATTAATTAATTAAGTTGTTATTATGAGCAAATTAAAACCAATGTTGGGCCTTGCTGGAGGAGTTTTATTCAAAGTCGAACTGTCAAGGGGTCCCCATCCACCCATCGTGTAAGGAACGCAAAATCAAGGAACATAATGCCGGTTTATCGGCGCCTAAGGTGGCATGAGTGGAACAAAACACCGAGCAAAAGGCCAAGCCTTCCACCCATGCCCAGTATATAGGTGTGTTAATAATAATAATAGATATTGTGATATACCAACAACAAGTTCCCTCCTGGAGCGATCTTCATCTTCACCTGCAACTAACAACGCTATAAGAGGGGCTGAGCAAGCGGGTAACATAGCCAAACAGTGGTTTTGCTAGGAAGGTTTCAAAGGTTAGAGGTTTCATGGCAACAATGAGAGGCTGACAATAAAGATGGGTAGCGCGACATGTAACGATAGCATCGAGACACTAAGCATGGCAATGATAGTAAAGGTATCCAAGGGTATGGTCATCTTGCCTGAGATCCCGCAAGGAAGAAGAACGGTTTCGTGAAGAAGACGGAGAAGAAGCCTTGAAGAAGACCCACGAGTAGACGATCAAATCCTCACAACGCAACGGAACAAGCACTAACGAAAAGAAGCAAGCAATACGGTAAACAAACCACTCAAGAACATAACAATATGCACTGCCAAGTAGGATGCACGATAAATCTACTTATGATGCACAGAAAGTCTACACAGGAAGCAAAACATGGCAATGTAGGAAGCACAGATAACAACACAAGTCTCTATGATGCAATACATGGCAAGATATGATGCAAGGCAAAACTATACAGGAATCACAGAAATATAGCACAAGGGCATGGCAATTTGCATACAAGCAAAGTACTTCAAAACATGATAATAATAGGATAATATGAATCTACATGCAAAATCACACAAGTTTCATATAAAGAACACCCCAATCGGAGCAACGGGCTAAAAGATACACATGAAACAAGATATAACAACAAGCTGAAATTAACAGCCACATAGCAACTTGGGAGCAAGAGATAAATGAGCTACAACACTCAAACATCATGGCAATGAGCATGGACATAAACTAGACATATCCTACAGCAAATAAGTCCATTGGAGCATCCCCAAAGGAGCCATGGATCAATAGCAACAAGCTTTGACATATTGAACTTGATAACAAAATCCTGGCAGCAACTTTTTATAGCAACTTGGGAGCAAGAGTTAAATATGCTACAGCCACTCAAATAAGCATGTGAGAGCATGAATGGATAGCCAACAATATATACAACAAGGAATCATCAAGATTCACCCCAAAACTATCATGGATTGGCCTAGAACAACAAGCAAACATGGCATCTGGAAATTACAGATTCCAGACTTAGTGAAGTTTCAGTAAGTGTTAAAACAGCAGTTTTATCATGGCATGTTTGTGAGCAAGTTTAAGTCAACACAAGGCATATCATGGAAAGATAAAAGCACCACATCAAAGAGCACATCATGGGGATTCCAAAACATCTAAGCATGTGACATGGAGACAAACACAACAATAGCAAAGGACAATTGAAAACATCATCTCATAACAAGTTTAACAACCTAACAGCCACATGCACTTTTGCAAAGGAGATAAACATGGCAAGATGAATTCTATCATGCAAGCTAAAGCATTCAACATGTAGAGCATCTCAAGACGAACATGTGGACATATCATTTGCATCATTTGGATAAACATGCAACAAGTTATCACTATGCAAACATAGCAACAAAACAACAAGTAGCAGCAGTTTATAATAAGTAGCACTCTTGCAACAGATTTTAAAGCATCTAGATGACCTCAAACATGCATGGCACAAAGGAACAAAGTGTAGAGCATAACTCCACGAACATTTTGACATATCATTCACTCAAATCGGATAAGCACACAATTATTTACAAGCATTCAAAGATGCAACATTACTTCAGACAGAAAATATGACTTAGCAGATTTTAGACAACACAGGCGGGCGCAAAATAACTAAAAGGTGCTCGGGGCGAGGCTTAGAGGGGTGGCTCACCACGGGCTTCGGCCCAAGAAGAGGAAGAAGCAGCAGCCTGGGGCGGCTGGAGCTGGGCCCGCGGGGCAGGAGGAAGCCCACGAGGCGGCTGGACGGCGGCTGGAGGAAGGGCTCGGCCCACGCGGGAAGAGGAGGCAGGCCTGGGCCTGGGGGAGGCTTGCGGGCGCTGGCGAGCTGGCGGTCGGGCCCAGGCGGCTGGCGCTGGCTTCAGCCCACGGAGAAGGCCTCGGCCCCGACGGGAGGCGCGCTGGATCGGCGTCCCGCTCGCTCGATCCGAGCCATGGCGCGGCGGCGACGACAGATCGGGAGGACGCCGGCGAGGAGATGGCCGGAGGAGGGCGAGGCGGATCCGGGCCAGCTCGCCTGGATCCAGTCGGCGGCGGCGGTGAGGCGCAGAGGGCGCGCAGCGGTGCACGGGGAGAGGCGACGGCGGTCGGGCAAAGGTGACGGGGTCGACCGGCGGTGGCTCGCCGGCGACCGGCGGGGAAGCGGAATTCGGCGGGGAGGCGGACGACGAAGCGGGAGGCGCAGGGCGGCTCGGGCCCGCGGAGCCCGACGCGGCCCGGGGCGGGCCTGCCCTGGGCCTGCGGCGGTGGAAGGTGCCAGGGCGCGGGGCGACGTGGCGGCGCCACTTGGCGGCCCGCGATTGGCCGAGGGAGGCTGAACTGGCAGCTGAGGCCAATGGTGTGCTGCCACGTGGCGGCGATGAGGTGGAGGCGCCGGAAATTGAGGGGAGAGGGCTGGCTGCGCGCGGAAAATGAGGAGGAGGAGGAAGAAGGCCATTTTTGGCAGGGGTAGGCTACTTAAATAGGAAAGGGGGGGTTAGGGATAGGGTTTGGAGGGGGTTTGAGGCCGTTTTTGGACCGTTAGATCCCGATCGGACGGCACCGGTCGCGAGGGGAGTTAGGTTGGGCCAAGATGAGGTTAGTGGGCTGTGTTAGGTGGGCTTAGAGGAGAGAGAAGAAGAGGCCCGCGGGGGTTTTCGGAGACCGAAAACATCCGATAAAATAACCGGCGACTAGTGCCGCTATATATATCCGTTGGGCTATCAAACGGACTCCGAATGCGATGAAATTTGGCAGGCGGCCTGTCTACACTATAATAAGACCACATGACAAGTTTCATCCCATTCCGAGAACATTTTTCGGCCACTCACAAAATAAATATTCGGAGGCACCGCGGGCGCGTGCAAGTGTGTCTGGGCTCAGAACGGTCGACGGAAAAGGACGAGGAGGCTCAGACGGATGCAAGTTTTTTAAAACATGCTGATGCAACACACATGATGACATGGCAAGATGCAACACACAAGCAGATGACATGGCACTGACAACGAATAACTGGTTGACAGCTGGAGCATCGGTCTCGGGGTGTCACAAGTGGCCACCGGTGCACCACTGCTTGCCGCCCGACCGCCACGATCGAACCAATCAACGATGATCTTCACGCGGCTTAGCCAGTGCAATGTTGGTGATTTTGGTAGCGCAATCACCTTCCAAGCGTCGACGGTGCTACTTTCATAACCGTTTTCACCTCAACCTTCTTCATCAAACAATTTGCAAAGGCGACGGTGGAAGTGTTTGGTCCAATGTATTTGAGAGCACCCAATGATGAGGAAACTATGAGACTTTTGGAGATGAACAAAGCCCATGGATTTTCGGACATGCTTTGATCCATTGAGTGCATGCCGTGGAAATGGAAGAACTGCCTTGCAATATGGCATGGCCAGTTCAAAGGATTCAAGCAGGATACTACTATCATTCTTGAGTCGCGACCAATCAGGAGACATGGATTTGGCATGCCTATTTTGGGATGCATAGATCTTGCAATTATATAAATATGTCGCACCGATCACATCTCTTACAGAGTTAGACAACGGGGAACTATCTTGGTGAACTTCCAAGCAAATGGTTGCACATACAATTTGGGTATACCTCATGGATGGGATTTATCAGAAGTGGGCTACTTTTGTCAAGCTACTTTCAAGCCCCGGGGTAAGAAAAAAACTTTACTTTCACAGTTCTCAAGCGGCTGCTAAGAAAGGTGTGAAGAGGGTGATGTCTACTATGCAACTTCTATTCTTATAGACTCTGTTGGGCCTCCAAGCGTAGAGTTTTGCAGGACAGCAACAAATTTCCCTCAAGTGGATGACCTAAGATTTATCAATCCATGGGAGGTCTAGCATGAATATGGTCTCTCTCAAACAACCCTGCAATCAAATAGAAGAAATATTTTGTGCCCCCAACACACCCAATACAATGGAAAATTCTATGGGTGCACTAGTTCGACGAAGAGATGGTGATATAAGTGTAGTATGGATAGCAGTTATAGGTTTTTGTAATCTGAAATAATAAAAACAGCAAGGTAACATGTAGTAAAAGTGAGCACAAACGATATTGCAATGCTTGTAAACAAGGCCTAGGGTTCGTTTTTTCACTAGTGCAATATCTCAACAGTGTTAACATAATTGAATCATATAACCATCCCTCAACGCGCGACAAAGAATCACTCCAAACTACTTATCACTAGCGGAGAACGTAAGATGAAATTATTGTAGGTAGCAAACCACCTCAAAGGTATCCTTCCCGACCAGTCTATTGAGCCATCACTATAAGTGTCACAAAAATCCCTAGAGTCTATACTACAATAACACCATATGATACGCATCAATCAACTCTAATGTCACCTAGATACCCCAATGCCACCACAAGTACCCGTGAGTTAATTATTCGGCATGCATCAAACAATTTCAGGTTCATAATATTCAATACAACACAAAGAACTTCAAAGAGTACCGAAAATATTATATTGCAGAAAATAGGATGAAAATGTGTATCAACCTATGTGCCTAGATTACCCCAATGTCACCTCGGGTATCTGCAAGTTGACTACCAAATCATACATCAAGTGACTCAATAGAATAACCCATTTTCACCACGGGTATCCACATGCAAAACATACATCAAGTGTTCTCAAATCAAAAATATTTAGTCCGACAATAATGAAACCTCGAAGGAAAGACTCAATTCATCACAGCAAGATAGAGAGCGAAGAACACCATCTGATTCAACTATATTAACAAGGCTCATGGTATATCAGGATCGTGCCAAATCAAGATCACGAGATAGAGAGAGAGAGAGAGAGAGAGCTCAAACGCATAGCTACTGGTACATACCCTCAGCCCCGAGGGTGAACTACTCCCTCCTTGTCATTAATACAATCGGGATGATGAAGATGGTCTCCGATGATGATTTTCCCCTCCAGTAGGGTGTCGGAAATGTCCTCTAAATGAGGTCGCTTCGGTACAGAGGCTTGCGGCAGCGACGTGGAAGTTCTAGGTTTCTTTCTAAGGGTTTCCTGATTTATAATAATTTTCAACGTTGGCTTCACGCCGATAGGAGTTACGAGGGACCCACGAGATCAGGTGGCATGCCCTACCCCCAGGGTGCGCAGGGTGAGCTCGTGATTCCCTTGTGGGTCTTATGGTCCTCCCTAGAGGCTTTGGGGGTCTCTTATGTTCCAGAAAATTCAATGTAAATTTTTGTGGCATTTGGACTTTGTCTGGTATGAGTTTTCTGTGAAACAAAAAAA
>LR738715.1:554510818-554560825 GCA_902687465.1 Secale cereale | reverse complement strand
CAAGCTCGTAAAAAGCTTATTTTCTTCACACTAATAGATCATACATATTTAGAGAGCGATTTTTATTGCTTGCACCGATGACAACTTACTTGAAGGATCTTACTCAATCCATAGGTAGGTATGGTGGACTCTCATGGCAAAACTGGGTTTAAGGGATGTTTGGAAGCACAAGTAGTATTTCTACTTGGTGCCAAGAATTTTGGCTAGCGTGAGAGGGAAAGCAAGCTCAACATGTTGGAGGATCTATAACAATATAACTTCTTTTAGGATGTAAGAAGACATAACCCATTATGTTGTCTTCCTTGTCCAACTTCAACTTTTTAGCATGTCATATTTTAATGAGTGCTCACAATTATAAAAGATGTCCAAGATAGTATATTCATATGTGAAACCTCTCTTTCTTTATTACTTCCTATTAATTGCAACAATGACCAAAACTATGTTTGTTAACACTCAACAACTTTTATTCATCATACTCTTTACATGTGAAGTCATTACTTCACATAAGATCTACATATGATCTTTTTTTTATTTCTTTTCGTTCCTTTCTTTTCTTTATTAAATTATTCCCTCAAGATCTTAGCAACAAAGCAAAGCCCTCACTCAAAACTAATCTTTATTATATACCTCGAGGACTCGATTACATAGATAGAGATCAAAGCAAAACTCAAAGCTAAGTCATACTAGAAACTTTATTATACTAGATCAAGATATAATCAAAATGATCGAACTAAGAAAAGCGGTAAAGGTAAAGGTGTGATGGTGATACGATACTGGGGCACCTCCCCCAAGCTTGGCAGTTGCCAAGGGGAGTGCCCATACCCATGTATTTATGATTCTTTCTTCGGAGATGGTGATGGAGGAGTGGGCTTGCTGATGCTATCTTTTAGTTCTTGCAATTCTCGGAGCACACGTTGAAGCATAGTTGAGTTCTTTTGGATCTCTTCTAGAAGTTGTTTATTGTCAGCCCCCCGTGAGTTTTTTCCTACATCACTTTCACTGGGATGGAATATGTCCAAATTGGAGGGTATATGCGTGCGAGGTGTAGTTTCCACTCAATAGTTATGAACTAGATTATGAAAATTGTTATGATGTAACCTATGTAAGGGATTTTTGGGAGGAAGTCCTCCAGTTTGATGGGGGTTTGGAACAGTGGAGATGCCAGCCAGGGTGCCTCTCTTCAAAGCTGGAGAGTGGCCTTCGAGCGAATCCCCTTGATCTTCCTCCATCGTAGCCTCTTCGGTCTCCTTCCTCTTGAGTTCCATCTGCATCAACCAAGCATCGTTGCCCACATTGTCGGAGGAGGGAGAAGACATGATGCCTGGCCTTAAAAAACTCTGGCAGAAAATAGCTCAAAACAAAAACAGAGGATTTTGTCGTGGAACTGGAGTCAAAATCTTCGGGAGATTATATAATAACTTTTTACCAACAGAAATACATAACATGCAAGAAAACAGAGTCCGGGAGGAACACGCGGTGGCCACAAGGTAGGGGCACGCCCAGGGGGTAGGGTGCGCCCTGCGCCCTTGTGGCTGCCCCTTGTCTCTTTCGGACTAGTGTTAATTTTCCTAATTTTTTTGAATATTCCAAAAAGGAGAAAAGTTGATATTTAGAACATTTAGGAGTCGGTTTACTTACCATACCACATACCTATTCCTTTTCAGAGTCTGAAACATTCTGGAAAGTGTCCCTTATGTACTCCTTCGGTGCCAGGGTGTCAATTATATTGGTGTCAACATTTATGGGAGTACCTGAGCTATAGTGTTTGATTCTTTGACCGTTTACCACCTTCGGATTTGTGCCTTCGGCGTTGTTGATTTTGATGGCACCGAAACGATAGACCTCCTCGGTAATGTAAGGGCCTTCCTATTTAGAGAGAAGTTTTCCTGCAAAAAATCTTAAACGAGAGTTGTATAGCAAGACATGATCACCTACGTTAAATTCCCGTTTTTGTATCCTTTTGTCATGCCATCTTTTAACTATTTCTTTAAACAGCTTGGCATTCTCATAGGCTTGGGTTCTCCATTCATCAAGTGAGCCAATGTCAAATAACCTCTTATCACTGGCAAGTTTCAAGTCATAATTGATTTCTTTAATAGCCCAATATGCCTTATGTTCTAATTCAAGCGGTAAGTGACATGCTTTTCCATAAACCATTTTATACGGAGACATACCCATAGGGTTTTTATAAGCAGTTCTATAAGCCCATAATGCATCATCAACTTTCTTAGACCAATTCTTTCTAGATCTATTAACAATATTTTGCAAAATCAATTTAATCTCTCTATTGCTCAATTCTACTTGACCACTAGAGTGAGGATGATATGGAGATGCAATTCTATGGTTAACATAATATTTAGCAAGCATCTTACAGAAAGTACCATGAATAAAATGTGAAACACCATCAATCATTAAATATCTTGGGACTTCAAACCTCGGAAAATAACTTCTTTAAGCATCTTGATAGAAGTGTTGTGATCAGCACTACTAGTTGGAATAGCTTATACCCACTTAGTAACGTAATTAGCAACAAAAATATGTGTATATCCGTTAGAGGAAGGAAAAGGTCCCATATAATCAAAATCCCAAACATCAAATGGTTCAATAACAAGTGAATAGTTCATAGGCATTTCCTGACGTCTACTAATATTACCAATTCTCTGACATTCATCACAAGACAAGACAAACTTACGGGCATCTTTGAAGAGAGTAGGCCAATAAAAACCAGATTGCAATACCTTATGTGTAGTTCTATCTCCAGCGTGGTGTCCTCCATAACCCTCGGAGTGACACTTGCATATAATCTATTCATGTTAATGCTCAGGTACACAACGTCTAATAACACAATCTACTCCTTCTTTATAAAGGTGTGGGCCATCCCAAAAGTAATGTCTTAAATCATAGAAAACCTTTTTATTTTGTTGGTATGTGAAGCTAGGTGGTATAAATTTAGCAACAATATAATTAGCATACCATGGAGCAGTACGAGAAATACTTATGACAGCTAATTGATCATCAGGAAAGCTATCATCAATAGCTAGTGGGTCATCAAGAACATTTTCTAACCTAGACAAGTTATCTGCAACGGGGTTCTCAGCTCCCTTTCTATCAATAATATGCAAATCAAATTCTTGTAGCAAGAGAACCCATCTAATAAGTCTAGGTTTAGCATCTTTCTTTTCCATAAGATATTTAATAGCAGCATGATTGGTGTGAACAGTTACTTTGGAATCTACAATATAAGATCTGAACTTGTCACAAGCAAAAACAACTGCTAGGAATTCTTTTTCAGTAGTAGCATAATTTCTCTAGGCACTGTCTAGAGTTTTACTAGCATAATCAATAACATTCAATTTTTTATCAACTCTTTGTCCTAGAATAGCACCAACAACATAATCACTCGCATCACACATAATTTCAAAGGGTAAATTCCGATCAGGTGGTTGAACAATAGGTGCAGAAATCAAGGCTTTCTTAAGTATTTCAAATGCTTCTACACAATCATCTAAAAACAAAAGGAACATATTTTTACAAGATATTAGTGAGAGGCATATACATTTTAGAGAAGTCTTTAATAAACCTCCTATAGAAACCAGCATGACCAAGAAAACTTCTAATACCTTTGATATCCTTCGGACACGACATCTTTTCAATAGCATCTACTTTAGCTTTATCAACTTCAATACCTCTTTCATAAATCTTATGCCCCAAGACAATACCTTTATTAACCATAAAGTGGCACTTCTCCCAATTCAAGACAAGATTAGTTTCTTCATATCTCTGTAAAACTCGATCAAGGTTGCTCAAGCAATCATCAAAAGAAGTTCCGTAAATGGAGAAATCATCCATGAAAACCTCAACAATCTTTTCACAAAAGTCAGAGAATATAGCCATCATACTTCTTTGAAAAGTAGCAGGCACATTGCATAAACCAAAAGGCATACGTCTATAAGCAAAAGTACCGAAATGGCAAGTAAAAGTGGTATTTTCCTGATCCTCTTTTGACACGGGAATTTGAGAGAAACCAGAATGACCATCTAGAAAGCAAAAATGTGTATGTTTGGATAGTCTTTCTAGCATTTGATCAATAAAAGGTAGAGGGTAATTATCTTTCTTAGTAGCTTTATTCAATTTACGAAAATCAATTACCATTCTATAACTTGTAACAATTCTTTGCGGGATCAATTCATCTTTATCATTAGGAACAACAGTAATGCCTCCCTTCTTGGGGATACAATGAACATGACTTACCCACTGACTATCAGCAATAGGATAAATAATACCTGCCTCCAGAAGTTTTAGTATTTAATTTCTTACCACCTCTTTCATCTTCAGATTTAATCGACGTTGTTGATCAACAACTGGTTTAGTGTCTCGTTCCAACTTAATTTTGTGTTGGCATAAGGTGGTACTAATGCCCTTAAGATCATCAAGAGTATATCTAATAGGAACACGATGCTTCTTCAGAGTTTTTAATTGTCTTTTTTCTTCATGCTCTGAAAGGTTAGCACTAATAATAACAGGATATATCTTATTTTCATCAAGATAAGCATATTTCAAAGTATCAGGAGTTTGAGCTCAAACACGGGATCACCCTTAGGTGGAGGAGGATCTCCAAGGATTTGAACAGGCAAATTGTTTTTTCAGAATAGGTCATTGTTCAAAGAATATTTCATCTATTTCCCTTCTTTCATTCATAAACATATCATTCTCATGTTCTAGCAAATATTGCTCTAAAGGTTTAGTAGGAGGCACGGCAATAGAAGCAAGACCAATAATTTCATCTTTACTAGGCAATTCTTTATCACGGGGTTGTCTACGGAATTTAGAGAAATTGGAATCATGAGACATATCCCCTAGACCAATAGTAAAAATATCTTTCTCACAGTCTATCCTAGCATTGACAGTGTTCAAGAAAGGTCTACCAAATATAATGGGACAAAAGTCATCTTGTTGGGAACCAAGAACAATAAAATTAGTAGGGTATTTTATTTTCCCACACAATACTTCAACATCTCTAACAATCCCAATTGGTGATATAGTATCTCTATTAGCAAGCTTAATAGTAACATCAATTTCTTCTAACTCAGCAGGTGCAATTTCATTCATAATTTGTTCATATAAGGTAAAAGGAATTGCACTCACACTAGCACCCACATCACATAAGCCATGATAACAACGATCTCCAATTTTAAAAGAAATAATAGGTCTATGTTTATCTTTAATATCAGGTTTGGCAATTCTAGCAGCTTCATCATAGAAATAAATAACATGCCCATCAACATTATCAGCCAAGAGATCTTTAACCATAGCAATATTAGATTCAACTTTGATTTGCTGAGGTGGTCTAGGTGCTCTAATATTACTTTTATTAACCTCAGTTGAAGCTTTAGCACGATCCTATATTCTAATAGGAAAAGGTGGTTTCTCAATATAAGCAGCAGGAATAACAGGATCAACATTGTAAGTGATAGTCTCTTCTTCAACTTTAATTGGTTCAACTACTTTAACGTCAATGGGAGGATGATATTTAAACCACTTCTCCTTAGGGAGATCAACATGAGTAGCAAATGATTCATAGAAAGAAGCTACTATCTCAGAGTCAAGTCCATATTTAGTGCTAAATTCATGAAAAGCATCAGTATCTGTCAGGGATATGACTAGCAGGTATAAACCGACTATTGTAAACCGGCTTAGTTATATTATACTTGGTTGTAATATTTTAGTAGAAACTATGGCCCATGAGATTTCAAGGCCCGTGTATAGAAGTGTGGTTTGTAAACCGCCAAGAGATGTAACTTGAGAGATAAGAAAGAAAAGACAGAGACCGAGGCGGACACAGATATGAGCCGGCCTCGGGACTCTGTAAACCGGACCAGGCGTTACCTATATATAAAGGGACGACCTGGACGGTTCAGGGACAAGCAACAATCAACCCGTCGAGACGCAGGCAAGCGATTCCGCTCCCTGTAATCCGACGCCCAAGCAATACCAAACCAACTAGACGTAGGCTTTTACCTTCATCGAAGGGGCCGAACTAGTATAAACCCTCTGTGTCCTTTGTGTGCTATGAACCCTTTCAAGCTAACCCGTGCGATGGTTCCATCATCAAGTCCGTTAAACCGGACATCTGCCGTGTTATTTCCACGACAGTTGGCGCCCACCGTGGGGCCTGCGCACGATGGTTTCGAGTTCTTGAAAGGCGGCTTCGAAGGGCTCAAGGGTTACGCGGTCGGCCGGATGACCAAGAGTCGCCGCGGCCGGATCTACATCGACGACGCAGGTTGGGGACCGGAGGCCGATTCGATCGAATACGGGTACCGGGTCCCCTTCGGCAACATCCAAGTCTTCATCGGCAAAATTGGTGAACCGGGGCCTGAGCCGGACATCTTCCCCAACATCGTCGAGCCGGCTCAGCGTGCGAG
Organism: Secale cereale; assembly: GCA_902687465.1. Lineage (NCBI taxonomy): Eukaryota > Viridiplantae > Streptophyta > Magnoliopsida > Poales > Poaceae > Secale > Secale cereale. The sequence continues at coordinate 554,554,400 of LR738715.1, read as the reverse complement.
ATCGGCCCGGATTCAGCCCGCCGTGAAGCGCGTGTTCGTTGGAGCAATCCACGGAGGTCGAGCCGAGAACGGATCGGAATCTGATGGTGCAACAATCGTCTACTCAGATGACGAGTCTTCATCCGGGGAAACTGAATCTCTGTATCAGTTGCGGGACGGCAGGTCCGAGGGCGAGTCCGATGGAAACAGTATTCCGGGCCCCTTTGACCCGCCAAACCGGGTGGCGGTCTTCATGGCCGGTTCACAGCCCTCGATGAACGGAACGACAGCGGAAGCTGGTGTAGGGGGAAGCGGTTCAAATCCCTCCCTTACTGAAGTTCTATCCACCTTGATCGAGGAGTTCACAGCTAAAGCAGTGGAAGACGTAGCTCCAGCAGACAAGGTGCATCATGATGCAGAGCTCCTTCAGTTAAAAGGCCGGATTGATCAGGTGAAAGAGGACCTGAAGGCAGAAAGAGAGATGATAGCAGTGAGACAAGCGGAGTTGGATGATCAGGCTTTTTACTTGAGGATGGAGCAAGCTTCTGTGGAAGGAGTAAGGGGGCGAAAGTATCGGTCCCGCATACCGCCGGTTTATGAAGCAGCGAATTTGTTCAGGACACCCGGGGCTGGGGCCAGTAACAATCCGGCATTAAACCGGAGGGCACCCCCGGCCAGGGAGGAGCCGGTTCAGCAACCCACCACGGAGCGGGAGCGCCGGATTACGTCGGCACCTTACGTTCCCGTTCCTCCAGGTCATTACTCAAACCCTTTGGATAACATTGCTGCAGCAGCCGCGCGTTTGGCCGCTTTACCTGCGGAAGAAACGTCTCCGGTAGCGGTAGAGGCGCGCAGGGTCCAGAAGCTGCTTAATACGGCGTTGTTACAGCAGCAAGCATATTCTCATAGCAGAGAAAGATTACATTCGACACCAAGACCCAGCCCAAGTTATACTAGGCATTGGGAAGAGCCAGAAGTATCTAGCAGTGAGCGCAGGAGACATCAGTACAGGCAGGATAATCCGGCAGGGGCGGCAATGCCAGCACCAGACATAAACCGGGTTAGATCAGGTGCCAGGGAGGAGGTTCGTCAAGCGACGCCGGTTCACACAGCTACTGCGGAAACAGGGGTTACGACGAGCTCCTTTGGGGTGCAGTGTCTTATCCCCGCTTTACGGAGTGTAAAGCTGCCCAAGGATTTCAAAGGGCCCCGCAAGGTACCTAACTACACAGCCGATTTACCACCAGAAGCTTGGGTTGAAAGTTATGAGATGGCCATGGAGATGCTGGACGTGGATGAATCGGCTTGTGCCAAATATTTCACTATGATGCTCGAGGGCACGGCCCGGACCTGGCTGAAGGCCTTACCCCCGAATTCTATCGGATCATGGGGGGAACTGCGCAGTCAGTTTATCAAAAACTTCAAGGACACGTGCAAGCAGCCGATGTCAGTCATAGATCTAGCAGCTTGTGTGCAAGGAGAACAGGAGTCTACAACAGCTTGGGTACGTAGAGTGGCAGAGATTTTACACTCTTCGAATGGTATTAATCCTAGTACGACGATAGTGACATTGGAGAACAATTGCCGGTTTGAATCTTTGAAATTGAAACTCGGACGGCTTAAAAGGGACTGCAATGACATGGGGACTTTAATGAGTGCCCTGGTGAAATACGGAGACTCAGATAACACAAAGTATCCGGAAGCAGAAGGAGATAAAGCGGGGAAGGCCAGCAAGTCTGGTAAACCGGCGCCGATCAATCCGGTTACTTCAGGTTTTTTGGGCAAACGGAAGGCAGAGGGTGGTTCAGACTTCGTGGCTAACGCTCAAGTTCAAGGTGGTTTTCAGGGTAATCCGGAGGATTCTGCTTTCCAAACCGGTGGAGGAGCTCCGGGCTGGGAGCAGGAGTTGGATCGACCTTGTCCAAAGCATAGTGGAAAGGGGAAGATAGCGAAGCATACCATGAGAGAGTGCATACCCCTTATGAAGGCGGTAGCCGGCCGTTTCAATCCTCCTAGTCGACCCCCACATGGCGGTTCAGGGCCTGGATTTTATGGTTCGGGTCATCAGGGGAACAGTTCCGGATCAGGATATGGGGGCAATAACGGTGGTTATCAACCCCGGACAGGCGGCCAAAACAATCAAGGAAATTATAATGGTCAGGGGAATCAATCACATCATCAAGGTGGTTACAATGGTCAGAATAATCAGCAGCAGGGCCAAGGAAGTTATAATAATCAGGGAAACCAGCAGCAACAGCGTCCGCAACAGCAGCAGCAATCCGGATATCAGAGTAATCCGAAGGAGTTGAGCAGTGGGCAATATCATGTTTTCACCACAAGTTTATGTAAGAGAGACCAGAAGGTTTTGAAGCGGACTGTTAATGCAGTAGAACCGGCAACGCCACAATTTCTCCGATGGTCGGAGCAGCCCATTGTATGGAGCAGAGAGGACCACCCCATACGGGTGGATAATCCGGGATATTTAGCCTTGGTGGTAGCACCTCAGGTGGGAGGATACAAGTTTACTAAAGTTCTCATGGATGGTGGTAGCAGTATCAATATCTTATATTACGAGACTTTCCGTCGTATGGGTCTGACAGATAAAAAGTTAAGATCATCAAACACAGTGTTTCACGGAGTGGTCCCAGGTAAGTCAGCTTATCCGGTTGGTAAGATTGACTTAGAAGTTACCTTTGGAGATGAGTATGATTCCAGATCGGAGATGATCACTTTCGAAGTCGTCAAAATTAAAAGTCCATATCATGCTCTGTTTGGAAGGACGGTTTATGCTAAGTTTATGGCTAGGCCGTGTTACGTTTATTTGCAGCTTAAGATGCCGGGTCATAAAGGCATGATCATGGTTCATGGCAGTCGCAAGATAGCAGTGGAATGTGAGGAAGGTGATGCAGCTTATGCAGAAGCGGTATGTGCCACCGAGGAGCTAAAATTTTATAAAGATAATGTTGATCCGGCAGATATGACTCCGCTGAAGAAACCAACCACCGAGCATGATCCGGCGTTGAAGTTTAAGTCAGCTGAAGAGACCAAGCAGGTTGATTTTGTGCCAGGAGATTCGTCTAAACAATTCACTATCAGCGGTAACCTTGATCCCAAATAGGAAAGCGCGCTCATCGAGTTCATCCGTGAGAACCGGGATATCTTTGCATGGAAACCTTCTGACATGCCGGGTATACCGAGGGAACTCGCTGAGCACAAGTTGAACATTGATCCGAAGTTTAAACCGGTAAAACAGTATCTGCGCCGCTTCAACGAAGAGAGGCGCAAGGCTATAGGAGAAGAAGTGGCCAGACTTTTGGCGGCAGGGTTCATAGTGGAAGTTTTTCATCCGGAATGGTTGGCTAATCGGTGCTGGTTTTAAAGAAGAATGGGAAGTGGAGGATGTGTGTGGACTACACAGACCTCAATAAAGCTTGCCCAACTGATCCTTTTGCTTTACCTCGCATTGATCAGATTATCGACGCCATGGCAGGGTGTCAGCGGCTAAGTTTTCTGGATGCATATTCAGGGTATCACCAGATCAAGATGGCAGTAGAAGACCAAGAGAAGACAGCTTTCATAACTCTTTTTGGTGCTTTTTGCTATGTATCTATGCCCTTTGGGCTCAAGTGTGCACAGGCAACTTATCAACGTTGCGTTCAGAATTGTTTGAAAGGGCAGATAGGGAGGAACGTGCATGCTTATGTGGATGACATTGTGGTCAAATCAAAGGAAGAAAGAACAATGATAGAGGACCTCAAAGAAACTTTTGATAATCTTCGAGCTTACAGGATGATGCTTAATCCGGAAAAGTGTGCTTTTGGTGTTCCGGCTGGTAAGCTTCTGGGATTCTTAGTCTCGAACAGAGGAATAGAAGCCAACCCAGAGAAGATCAAGGCCATCACATCTTTGACAAAACCGGTTTGCATCAATGATGTTCAGCGCATAGCTGGCCGGATCACGGCGCTAAGCCGGTTCATCAGTCGTTTGGGAGAGAAGGCAATCCCGCTTTATCAGATGTTGAGGAAAATAGACCGGTTTATCTGGAGTGATGAGGCAAATACAGCGTTTGAGGATCTGAAACGGCAACTAGCAAAACCACCGGTTTTAGCTGCTCCCATTGATAAGGAGCCCTTGCTGTTATATGTTGCTGCTAACACACGGGCAGTCAGCGTCGCGATTGTGGTTGAGCGCAAGGAAGCAGGGAAGGAACATCCGGTTCAGCGCCCGGTTTATTATGTGAGTGAAGTACTCATTGAGTCTAAACAGAGGTACCCTCATTGGCAGAAGTTGGTCTATGGGGTGTTCATGGCAAACCGGAAACTGAAGCACTATTTCCAAGGGCATCCAATAACTGTGGTTAGTTCAGCTCCGTTGGGAGACATAATCCAGAACAGGGAAGCTACAGGCAGGGTAGCCAAGTGGGCCATTGAGCTCAGCCCGCATGAGTTGAAGTATGTACCACGTACTGCTATAAAATCTCAGGCATTGGTAGACTTCATCAATGACTGGACAGAGTTGCAGACTCTTGAGGAGAAGCCGGATCTTACTTATTGGACGATTCACTTTGACGGTTCAAAACAGTTGGAGGGCTCGGGGGCTGGAGTTGTCTTAACTTCACCCAGAGGTGATAAATTTTGCTATGTCCTCCGCTTATTATTTCCTTGTACTAATAATGCAGCAGAATATGAAGCATTACTTCATGGTTTGCGACTGGCAAGGGAGATGAATTTGAGCCGGGTTAAGTGCCTGGGCGATTCAGATCTAGTGGCGCAGCAAGTTTCTGGCAAGTGGGATTCAAGAGATCCCCTCATGGCGGCTTATCGGCGGGAGGTTGAAGCGATCGCAGGGTACTTCAAGGGATATCAGGTGGATCATATAGACCGGCGGAGGAACGAAGCGGCCGATGCTCTGAGCCGGCTAGGGTCGCAGCGTAAACCGGTACCACCGAACACCTTTTTGGATGAATTGCACAGTCCTTCGGTTCAAGTACTTTCGGAGGAAGACTTAGCTGTTCCGGACCCAGAAGCGCAGCTAGTAGCAGCACTCCATATTATTCCAGATTGGACGCTACCCTATTTAGCATACCTGGGTCGAGGAGAATTGCCGGAAGACGAAGAGGAAGCGCGACAGATAATCCGGTGATCTAAGTCTATGACAATTGCAAACGGGAGAACTTCACCATCGTAGTACTTTGGGGGTATTTCAGCGATGTGTTTCAGCTGAAGAAGGTCGTGAGATTTTAAGGGAGATTCATGAAGGGGATTGCGGTCACCATTTCGGTTCAAAGTCATTGGTGGCAAAGGCATTCCGGCATGGTTTCTACTGGTTAACCGCGCATGCAGATGCGGCAGATCTGGTCCGGAAGTGTGATGCTTGTCAGAAATTCTCAAGGCGTGCTCTGGTGCCGGCGCAGGAACTTCAGATGATACCAATAACTTGGCCTTTCGCAACTTGGGGGCTTGACATGGTTGGGCCTTTCAAGCGATCCCAAGATCAGAAAACTCACCTCCTAGTGGCAGTAGACAAGTTCACAAAATGGGTTGAAGCGGAGCCTATAAGCAAGTGTGATGCAGCAACAACGGTTAAATTCATCAAAAAAGTGATATTCCGGTTTGGCTTTCCACACAACATCATCACGGACAATGGTACTAACTTATCTAAGGGTGAAATGAAGGAATTCTGTCAAAGGGAACATATTCGGTTAGATGTATCTTCTGTGGCTCATCCTCAGACCAACGGCCAGGCTGAAAGGGCAAATCAGGAGATTTTACGAGGCATCAAACCCCGGCTTATGACACCTTTGCAGAGAACCCCGGGTTGTTGGGTTGAAGAATTACCATCTGTTCTCTGGAGTATTAATACTACACCAAACCGGTCTACAGGCTATACGCCTTTTTTCATGGTTTACGGTGCTGAAGCAGTTCTTCCAAGTGACATACGCCATGACTCACCAAGGGTAACGACCTATGTGGAAGCAGTCAACGAGGAGTCAAGACAGGACAGTTTAGACCGGTTGGATGAAGAGCGTGATATAGCTGCGGCGCGGTCTGCGATTTATCAGCAAGATCTGCGTAGATATCATAGCCACCGGATTAGAACAAGGACATTCCAGGAAGGTGACTTGGTACTCCGGCTCATCCAAGATCAAACAGATATGCACAAGTTATCCCCACCTTGGGAAGGCCCCTTTTTGGTCAGCAAGAATCTACACAACGGTTCATATTACTTGGTGGACATTCGAGAACACAAGGATTCACGGACATCAGAAGAGGAGACGAAGAGGCCATGGAACATCGCCCATTTACGGCCATACTACACTTGAGCTATGTGCTCCAATGTATCCTATGTATATATTATGAATAATGAATAAACCGACACCCTCGGTAAACCGGGGGCTCAGCCCTTTCTTCCATATACAAAAATCCTGTGAAAAACAACCATATAAGTTTACTATGAACTACTATATTTCAATATTGGCCGGTTTAGAAACTAATTTTTTGCAGAACATATGAAGGAGCAATGGAACTCTCAAGAACAAGAGATCATATCCGGTTCAAGAAGAGAAGACTCCATAAAAAACCCACAGGTTCAGACAGAACACTGGAGGCCCTCTGGGAGTTGGTATCATCCACTCCCAGTGATCGGATTAATTTCATAGTTCTTTTCGACCCTCTGAAAAGTTGGACAATTCCACGTTCAGTGATTGGTTTACATTGACCCACCGGTTCAGGAGGAACCCTGGAGGCCCTCTGGGAGTTGGTATCATCCGCTCCCAGTGATCGGATTAGTTTCATAGTTCTTTCAACCCTCTGAAAAGTTGGACAAGTCCACGTTCAGTGATTGGTTTAGATTGACCCACCGGTTCAGGAGGAACCCTGGAGGCCCTCTGGGAGTGTCGGCCAATCCGCGTCCCAGTGATCGGAATAATTTTTCTTTCGACCCTCTGAAAAGTTGGATAGTACCACGTTCAGTGATTGGTTTAGATTGACCCACCGGTTCAGGAGGAACCCTGGAGGCCCTCTGGGAGTGTCGGCCAATCCGCGTCCCAGTGATCGGAATAATAGATACGATTCTTTCGGCCCTCTGAAAAGTTGGATAATTCCACGTTCAGTGATTGGCTAGGCCCTCTGGGAGTGTCGGCCAATCCGCGTCCCAGTGATCGGAATAATTTTTATATACGGTTCTTTCGGCCCTCTGAAAAGTTGGATAATTCCACGTTCAGTGATTGGCTAGGCCCTCTGGATGGTACCCGCATCCATTGATTGGCTGAACCTTGCTTTGAGCCTGGCAGCTCTTTGAAAAAGCCTCGACTACATGGTCTTATTTGCAAAAATTGCATGTTTTTTGGTGTTTTTGTGTTCTATAACCTTGTAAACCGGAGTGGAACAGCTACACAAGTTGACCACATATCTATCAAATTGAAAGTCTGGATCATGTATATCAGACCAAGTAAACCGGTGTTCATTAAAACCCGGATCGCGTATCAGGCAAAAGTTACAACTTTCTGAAACAAGATGAACCGGATTTATCGTCAAAATGGACCAGAGAATTTCGAGTTCCTATTTGGATTCATGAAGACCGTCATAAAGTGACTTTAAAGTCCTACCGGTTTAAAAAGTGTATTGGCTACATAAATCTCAGGTATACAAGTTATCTTTAAAGGTATGCTTACTTGATGTTTTAAAGAGAACAAATTAATCCTTCCAGTGGTAAGCCACTAGGACATATTTTTCGATATTTTTCTCTATATGAACAGAGGAAGGCAACCACATCAGACAACAGGTCAACTGACGAGTATTTCATAAAAGACAAAATGTCGGATCGAAGCACATTAAGTTTCGGCTAAACCTATTACAAGGCATGACAAGCCCAAATAGTTTGGAAACATTATTTGACGGAATATCGATCATGGGTACAGCAATAGAATTCAAGATTGTGCTTCTCCTTGCTGAGATGGCTGGCCACCGCCTTGATCCGGAACATCTTCATCCTCGCGAAGCGGTTGGAAGTCCGGTGCACGCCAATCAATCTTCGCCAAGGCACGGAAATATACTTCATCGTTGATAAGCTCAGCAGGATCAATATCAGGAGCAAAGGTGTGAGGACGAACCGGCGGAATTAAGTTTACGGTATCGTAAACCGGTCGCTCCACCCGCTCGTTCTGGAGATTGTATCCTGGATGATATCAGGACAAGTCAGATTCCGCCGCGAGCTTGCTGGCGAGGGGACGCATCTCCTTTGTCAGAGCATAAAGATCTTTTTCATTAAAGGCTGAACCGTCATCCTTGGTATCAGGAAATCCGGTTAACGCCTCCTCCGGATCAAGGTCCGGGACCCAAGCCTTAGCCCTCGTAAGGGCCAGAAGAGCACCCCCTCGAGCTGCCGATTTCTTCACTTCTTCAAGATGAGCCGGTAGAACGGACAACTTATTCAAAGTATCTTGGATAGTTGAAGGAGCCTGTTTACCAAATGAAGTGGCACTGATAATCCTTTGCGTTCCGGAGTACAGCTGTTCGACCAAAGTGTAGCAAGCTTTGAGTTTTTTCCGAATGTCATCCCCAAGATGGGAGATACGGCGCCCTACACACAACAATCTTAGTTAAACCGGTACAAAACACAGGTTACAAAGGTAAAGCAGGTGTTCAGATCATACTTACCAAAGACAACAGAAGTCATCAAGTCAATTTGCCGCTTTAACCTGGTCAATTCCTCCGTAACTGGGTTAAGTGCTCCTTCAGCATCCTGAACCCGTTTTTCAAGATCTTTTTTCTGGACCTCAAAAGTAGCCCGCTCCTCTTCAAAGTATTTCTTCAAGTCTTCAGCGGTCTTTAAACTCACTTGAAGTTCTTTTTTAGCTTTTTAAGCGGCAGACTCTGTGTCAGTAAGCCGGCTTCGAAGCTCGTTAATCTCAAGAGCATTTCGGTTCAACTCAGCCTGCAGACAAAGTTCAACAACAAGAGATGAAGTTTAGTCAAGTCTCAAGCACACAGCCAACTTGTCTACTTGACACTTGGGGGCTAATGGCAGTTGAAGCAGTACAGCAAAGACAATTTAAAGTTGCAAGTCTCAAACACACAAACCAGTTGTCTGCTTGACACTTGGGGGCTAATGTATAATTGAAGTATTGACAGCAATTTTTACAAGTATCAACTACATAAGCAAGTTATCTACTTGATACTTGGGGGCTAATGTATAGACCAACGGTTCAATCTACAAAGTTCCGGATCACCTTCAGTAAGCAGCTAAACCGGAACTTGGGGGCTGTTATGAGATAGAGATGCGTCAAAAGAACAAAGTCAGAAGAGGAAGTTTACCTCGTATTTTTCCCTCATTAAGTTCACCAAGCTGGCTTCATAATCCCGACTGCTGTGGAGCCGGTTCAGATACCCGGAATAAATGTCTTGGGCGCTCATGCCAGAAAGGCTGGATATGTCAGTACTCCATTTCCCCTTTTCTTGAGATAACTTTTCCGCTTTAGCTGTATGTTTTGCTAAAACGGTGGGCTCAGCTGGAGCAACGTAAGCAGCCCCAGTTACCACAACATCAGGTGAGGCTGGAGCACTGTGAGGAGTGTCAATATGATCCGGATCAGGAGACCCCGGATTAACCTGAGGAGAGTTAACCCGGGCCGGACTTGGCCGATTCTGGGCATGTTCAGCAATAGGATGCTCAGGGGCAGAAGTGTGATCTGTTGGTGCAGGATCTTCAACAGGAGCTGCGGGTTCACCGTCTGGAGGAACAATTGTTGACGGATTGGCAATCGGATCATCCACAGTAGGTTCAGCAATAGGCTTATTCGCCTTGGGCTTCTTGCTGGGTTTCGGTTTGCTCGAAAAACATGCAAAATGAGTTAGCATTATAAAGCAAAAAGGGCATCATAAACCGGAAGAGGCGAGGAAAGTTACCCTGGGACGGTTTTCAAGGGAGGAAGCTGCGTGGCGGTTGATTCACCAGAGGAAGACAACGGAGTTTCCTGATAGTCAGGGTCAGACGGTTTAAGGGGTTTTCGGATAAGACCGGCCTTGGGATGAAGGAGGGTCGGAGAGAGTATCACCTCAGCACGGCGTTTTCGAACCGGAGTTAAGGAAATTCCGGATGACTCCACCGCCAGGCCGCTGTGGCGAGTGGTCCGGCGATAAGCTTCGTGCTGTTGCTTCTTCAAAGTAAAGTTAGGGTCTAACTGAGCATAAGGATGAGAAAATTGATATTTCCTGACGGTCCGACGACTTTTTTGAGGAAGAGGTTCTGAGTCAGAAGAAAGAAGGGTTACCTCAATTTCAGCCGGGTTATCACCTTCAGGCAATTCCTGTGAAAAGGTATCATTAGATACAATTACAAATACATGAAAGCAAGAATTTAAACCGGATTAAAGCATACCTCGGAGTCCGGATCATCGTCCTCAGTGGGAGAACCGGCGTCGACGGCTGCTTTCCTCTTTTTATTTGCAGGGGTTTTTCGGCGAGCCTGTTTGACGGTTTTTTCCTGAGGCTTTCTCCTCCAGAAAGGGTCATCAGCCTAATTGAAAAAAGCAAGAGCAATTGAAAGACGGTTCAAAGGAGACGGTTTACAAATACAGGGCAAAGAGAAACTTACTTCGGGCAGCTTATTCTTCTTGAAGTACGGAGCTAAACCAACCTTAGCACAATCTGCTAAAGAGACATTGAGAATCTTTTTGGCTGACTCCACTACCTCTGATTCAGAAAGCTTATCCTTGGAAAACCTTTGAGGATCATCCGGTTTACCAGAATACTTGCACATTAACTGAGAACGCCGGCTCAGGGGAAGGATACTCCAAGATAGCTAGCAGCGAAGGAAATCAGTACCGATCAGACCATTTGCTATAAAAGCTCTTAGCTTGGAGAGCTGGGATGAGAATCGGGTCCGTTCAGCAGCACTAAGCCGTGGTGGTAAGGGGTGATTCTCCGGAATACGGGTTTCGCGATAACCCGGCAAAGGGTTCTCCCCCTCAGGAGAAGTGTCAACACAGTAAAACCAGGACTTGTTCCAATCTTTTGGATGAGAATGTAAAGCGGCGTGAGGAAAAACTGCGTCTCTCCTCTTCAGAATACTAACCCCACCAAGCTCTTGATGTGGTCCGCTGGTAAACTCAGTACGCCGGTTTAAATGAAAGAAATCCCGGAATAGATCAACAGAAGGTTCTTCTTGCAGATACACCTCAGAAAACACTTGGAAATCACAAATGTTTGAAACGGAATTGGGTCCGATATCCTGTGGGTGTAGCTGGAAAGCGGCAAGAACATCCCGGAAAAACTTTGAACCGGGGGGAGAGAAACCTCGAGATATATGATCCAAAAACACAATAACCTCCCCGGACCTAGGGGTAGGGGGACATTCATTACCCGGAGCCCGCCACTTTAATTCTGATTGAGGTCCTAAAGTGCCAATTTCAGACAGTTTGATTAAATCGTCCTCAGTGATGACCGAAGGAACCCAATCGCAGGAGACATACTGCTTAGCCATTGCGACGAAAGAGCAAGATACTGGAAAAGTAAAATACAGAAAACGGATTATGAAGGTACAGCGGTATAAACCGGAAACTATCTAGGAAAGTTACGCAACGGTTTAAGCTGTGGACTAATGGTATGGTTAAACCGGCAATCGTAAACAAACTGCAACATTCCCGGTTAAATGGCAGTTGAAGGGGAACGACTAAACCGTCGCGTTTAAGTTACAGAGTTTCGCAAGAGCAGGGCATATCAACTTAAACCGGAACATAATTAGCAGATCTACCGAGGAGAAAAACAGGTTTTCAAAAGACTGCTAAGGGGGAATAGATCTGAGCATGCTGAGGAAAAAGAAACTAATCTAAGAGCATGCGGGAAAAGCTACAAAGACCTTATACTAAACAGATGGATCTACAGGCCAGACAGGAATAACGAAGATTTGAAGTATTTACAGCGGGGTAAAAATGGAATTTAAAGGAGAAGATCGGAAAGACAAAATTATTAGAAATCATAGGCTCAAGATCGAGCAAGATGAAGCTTTGTTAAAGCTCTAATGGCGGAGGTACAAGAAGAAACCCTAGAGGTTGTAGACCAATAGTAAAGAAGAAGAACATACCTGAGACAGCAAGAATCGACGGCGGAGGTTTTTCTGGTCGAGCTCAGGGTGATGCAGCGGCCGGGCGAGGACTTGTGATCCAGCGGTCGACGGCGGCGGTTCGAGCTCGGGCGGCGACGGAGGAAGAAGACGGAGCGAGAAGAAGGTAATGAATGAGGGGTGGCAGTATTTATAACAAGGAGTCAGATCTGAAGCGACAGGTGCGAGAATCGAGGAGACAGAAAATCGGATAAAGATCCTGTGACGCCTCGATCTTCGGGATAACCCTTAAAATAAGCTACAGTACAGCTCACGGCGTTAAATGCGGAGATGATGTCATTGTCAGAATTTAATGATCTCGGAGGATGACGTCAGAGCCGGTTTACAAAAAGATGAAGACAAAGAAGAAAATTATACAAGACAAGGAAGACTGATATGAACAAATTCAAATCATTCTGGGGCCTAATGTCAGGGATATGACTAGCAGGTATAAACCGGCTATTGTAAACCGGCTTAGTTATATTATACTTGGTTGTAATATTTTAGTAGAAACTACGACCCATGAGATTTCAAGGCCCGTGTATAGAAGTGTGGTTTGTAAACCGCCAAGAGATGTAACTTGAGAGATAAGAAAGAAAAGACAGAGACCGAGGCGGACACAGATATGAGCCGGCCTCGGGACTCTGTAAACCGGACCAGGCGTTACCTCTATATAAAGGGACGACCTGGACGGTTCAGGGACAAGCAACAATCAACCCGTCGAGACGCAGGCAAGCGATTCCGCTCCCTGTAATCCGACGCCCAAGCAATACCAAACCAACTAGACGTAGGCTTTTACCTTCATCGAAGGGGCCGAACTAGTATAAACCCTCTGTGTCCTTTGTGTGCTATGAACCCTTTCAAGCTAACCCGTGCGATGGTTCCATCATCAAGTCCGTTAAACCGGACATCTGCCGTGTTATTTCCACGACAGTATCCATAAAAGATTTAACACAATCAAACTTAAGGTTTATACCTGACTCATTACCTTTGTCGAGATCCCAATCTTCAGAATTGCGTTTAATTCTTTCCAATAAATCCCATTTGAATTCAATAGTCTTATTCATATAAGAGCCAGCACATGAAGTATCGAGCATGGATCGATCATTATGAGAAAGCCGGGCATAAAAATTCCGAATAATAATTTCTCTTGAGAGCTCATGATTGGGGCATGAATATAACATTGACTTAAGCCTCCCCTAATCTTGAGCGATACTTTCTCCTTCACGAGGCCAAAAATTATAAATATAATTCTGATCACGATGAACAAGATGCATAGGATAAAACTTCTAATGAAATTCCAATTTCAATCGGTTGTAGTTCCATGATCCAATATCATCACATAGCCTATACCATGTCAATGCCTATACCTTCAAAGATAAAGGGAAGACCTTCTTCTTCACAAAATCCTCTGGTATACCTGCAAGCTTAAATAATCCACAAACTTCATCCACATAGATTAGGTGTAAATCGGGATGCAAGGTTCCGTCTCCTGCATAAGGATTAGATAGCAGTTTCTCTACCATACCCAGTAGGTGCAGTAGGTTGAGGGGCAACTCTTTGTTCTTGCGATCGGGTGAAGATACCCCGAACAAACCCCTCAAAGGATTATTTTCCATTGTAACAAGTGACAATAAATTTTAGCACACTATATAAATGTTTCCTTACCAAATTCCACTTACCAAATTCCACTTACCAAAGGCGCTTCACTCCCCGGCAACGGCGCCAGAAAAGAGTCTTGATGACCCACAAGTATAGGAGATATATCATAGTACTTGCAATAAGTAAGATTGTCGAACCCAACGAGGAGAAGAAGGAAATGACAAGCGGTTTTCAACAAGGTTTTCTCTGCAAGCACTGAAATTACCGGTAACAAATTGTTTTGTGATAAGATAATTCGTAACAGGTAACAAGTAACAAAAGTAAACAAGGCGTAGAAAGGTGGCCAAATCCTTTTTGTAGCAAGGGACAACCCTGGACGTACTCTTATATAAAGCAAAGTGCTCCCGAGAACACATGGGAATTACTGTCAAGCTACTTTTCATCATGCTCATATGATTCACGTTCAGTACTTTGATAATTTGATATGTGGGTGGACCGGTGCTTGGGTGTTGTCCTTCCTTGGACAAGCTTCCCACTTGTGGTTAACCAATCTCGCAAGCATCCGCAACTACGAAAGAAGTATTAAGATAAATCTAACAATAGCATGAAACATAGGGATCCAAATCAGCCCCTTACGAAGCAACACATAAACTAGGGTTTAAGCTTCTGTCACTCTAGCAACGCATCATCTACTTATTACTTCCCAATGCCTTCCCCTAGGCCCAAATAATGGTGAAGTGTCATGTAGTCGACGTTCACATAACACCACTAGAGGAAAGACAACATACATCTCATCAAAATATCGAACGAATACCAAATTCACATGATTACTTATAACAAGACTTCTCCCATGTCCTTAGGAACAAACGTAACTACTCACAAAGTATATTCATGTTCATAATCAGAGGGGTATTGAATAGCATTAAGGATCTGAACATATGATCTTCCACCGAATAAACCAACTAGCATCAACTACGAGGAGTAAGCAACACTACTAGCAACCCACATGTACCAATTTGAGGTTTTGAGACAAAGATCGAATACAAGAGATGAACTAGGGTTTGAGAGGAGATGGTGTTGATGAAGATGTTGATGGAGATTGACCCCCTCTCGATGAGAGGATCGTTGGTGATGATGATGGTTTCGATTTCCCCCTCCCGAAGGGAAGTATACCCTGCCGGAGCTCTTGATTGGTTCCGCCCAGGTTCCGCCTCGAGATGGCGGCACTTTGTCCCGAAAACCTCCTTATGATTTTTTCCAGGTCAAAACACATTGGTATAGTGGAAGACGGACGTCGGGGGACTGCCAAGGGTCCACAAGGTAGGGGGCACAGCCAGGGGGTAGGGCGCGCCTCCACCCTTGTGGTTGGGTGGTGGCCCCCTCTGGTGCTTCTTTCGCCCAATAATTTTTATATATTCCAAAAATATTCTCCGTGAAGTTTCAGGACTTTTGGAGTTGTGCAGAATAAGCATCTCAGATTTGCTCCTTTTCCAGTCCAGAATTCCAGCTGCCGTCATTCTCCCTCTTTATGTAAACCTTGTAAAATAAGAGAGAATAGGCATAAGTACTGTGATATAATGTGTAATAAAAGCCCATAAAGCAAAATAGATGTATCATTGAAGCATGCAACATTGTCCTCCACTTTTCCCCTTTGTTCTCCATCTCTCTGCTTCATCCATCTTAGCGCAGCACCGCCCCATTCGCTCCCGTCAACCACCGCGGAGATGGCGAAGGACAATACGAAGGCATTGGAGCGCGCTAAGAAGGTGGCCAAGGGGAAGAAGGGGTCGAGCTTGCGGCCGCTCTGCCGCCGGGCTGGATCCAGGGCGGTTGGCTCCCCTCATCGGTCACGCAGGACGATCTCGAGGGACTCGTCGTCGATGGCCTGCTGGCCTCCGAATCTTGGAGGTTGCCGAAGGGGGAGATCGAGCCTACACCGCGCGACGGCAAGCAGGTTCTTCTTCTTACCCATGTGGAGAGAGGTTTTTCCTTGCCTCCACATCCATTCTTTCGTGGTTTCTTGAACTTCTGTAGTGCGCAAATCAACCATTTTCCTCCAAACACCATATCGTATCTTGCTGCCTTTGTCTCTATAATGCCCAGTATGAGACTATACCTCCTACGTGTCGAGGCACGACTTAAAGGCATAATCTCATACTAGAATGATCTCAAGTATGGTATCTTTGCACAACTCATGTAAAAGAGGGGATGAAAATGTAAAGGAGTAGTTGGCTTACACTCGCCACGTCACACAATGTAATACATTAACATACATCATCCAATAACATCAGAGTCCGACTACGGACAAAGATCCAAATGAAAGATACCATAAGTAAAACAACACAAGGTCCCTATCATCCTAGTAAGAGCCCTACTGATCCTCTGGGTAAGACACGTAGTATCGCCCATGTTCTTCATCGAACTCCCAATACAACTCTGTACCACCAGCTGTGTAGTTCTCAACGGTACCTGCATCTGGTGTTGTGTAGAATCTATGAGCCACGGAGGACTCAGCAATCCCGTTCCCGGGTAGCAATACCATCAAAGCCTTAGGTGTGGAAAAGGCTGAAAACAAGGTTGCAACAGCACTAGCACTAGACTACGTGTTTAGAGCGAGAAGAGAAAGTGCCAACGATCGTCAAAGTGATCACGAAGTGATCCTAACTAAGCACGTCGAACATAACCCCACCATGTTGACTTCCCGAACCCCTTCGAAAGCGACCGTCACGGTTACTCACGCTAGTAGTGTATTATGATCATAGTGTCAAGTTTTCTACAACCGGATATTAACAAATTCCCATCTGTCACATAACCACGGGCACGGCTTTCGAAAGATCAAACCCTGCAGGGGTGTCCCAACTTAGCCCATCACAAGCTCACGATCTGCAGAGTCGCAGCTCCAAGGTGGGAAGACCCGAGTATTCTCGGAATCCCGTGCTCAAGATATTCCGACAAAGGTAAAACTAATCCAGCAAGACCTCCCGGCGTGGCGACACCCTGATAGTAGCTGAGCGTATCTCGTCTCAGGCCACGACCGGATGAGTCATCCTACATGTTTTTACCAGCCCTTGAGTTTCCTCAAGGTGGCCCCGCAGTCTACTCAGTTTGGACCAACACTCATGTGGAGCACTGGCCCAGGGTTGTTAATTAAGAACTTGGGTTTGCAACGCCCTATGCAAGTTTTTTTATCAGGCAAATGTAAAACCAACGTTGGGCCTTGATGGAAAAGCTTTAGTGCTAAGCGGGTTATCAAGGGGGGCCCATAAACCCCTACCGTGTTAGGGACGCAAAATCAAGGAACATAACACCGGTTTAAACGGTTCTTAGGGTGGCATGAGTGGAACAAAACACCAAGCAAAGGCTTAGCCTTCCACCCATTGCCAAATATATAGATGATTTAGTTTAACATATTATATATTGTGATATCCCAACAATAACTTCATCATGAAGCAAGAATCTTCAAATCTTCTCCTGCAACTAACAACACTATAAGAGGGGCTAAGCGATGCTTACGTAGCCAAACAACAGTTTGCTAGGTGGGTGGTTAGAGAGGTTCATGGCAACAATAGGAGGCTGACAAACAGACATAGGCATCGAGGCAATAAGCTAAAGAGCGAGACATCTAGCATAGGCAAAGATAGTAATGATATCTGGGTAAGGTCATGTTGCCTGTTGATTCCTCAGAGGGAACATAACCTTGCTCCTCACACTCAACCTCGGTAGAAACCTCGTACTCCGTATCGTCACCGGGCTCTAACCAAACACAACAATGCAACAACGGAACAAAATCAATCAACATGCAGTGCTCAATCACATGATGCATGAACATGATGAACAAGGACAAGAGTAGATATGATGCATGGCCTAGGGGGCACAAGAGGGCAATATCATCACATCCAACAAGATCATACACAAGAAAGGAACAACTAAAGAACAACTACCAAGTTTATGTAGTTGATAAAACAAGCATCCAACAGGTGTATAAGGAGTTGGTTAACAAGGCAAGGGTGCAACTAACATTACAACAACATGCTAGCATATTTAAATGGGCTGGAAATAAATAACAACAATATCCAGAAACTCCCATATTAATCTATTTGCATTTGGGACAGATTTGGAAAACTTCTGTGATAAAGTTGTCAAACATGCTAAACAACTGCACCAAAATATTCTACACATTTTTCTATGCATGCCAAGTTTGTTAAATTTGGAGTTGTAGATATTTAGTTATGGTTTTTGCCAGTTTAAGCATATTTAAAACAAGTTTAAATTCAAACAACATTTTAAATATTTTTAAACATGGCAACAAACATCATATTCATAATCTACATAAAATTCTAAGCACTTTTCTAGGACTCATTTTCATCAGAAGAATATTTATGCAGATATTAAATAAACAAGAAAAATAGAAAAAGAAAAGAAAAGGAAAACAGAAAAGAAAAACAAAATGCGCACGGGTCAGAATGACCCAGGCTCAGCTAGCCCAAGCCACTGACGAGGGGGCCCGGCCTAGCTGACCTGGCACCAGCGGGTGCGTGCAAGGGTGGAGAAGGCTCGTGAGGCTGGCAGGTGGGACCTACCTGTGAGCCTCTCGCGAAAAATGCAAAAAAGGGTGAAATCACCTGCCCCTGCGAGGAATCGAACACACGACCCCCTACGTTAACTGACGGAGACAAACCACTGCGCTACTGAAAGTTTCTCGACTGATAGCAGGTGCTAGCACTGATGAGGTAGCTGCAGAAGCAGGAACATGGGATAAACATAGGCTCGTCGGAGCTGCTCCGGCGACCAAACAAGACGACAGAGTGGTGCGGGATGCTCCTGGAGGAGGTCCACACCCAACCAACTCGCTAGCAGCAGCTACAGAGCCCTACAGCGCCGGCGACGAGCAATGACAGAACGGCGGCGATGGAGCAACGACGAGGCTGAAAGCACATTTGCTCCCTGGGTGGTTTTGGTAATTAATGACAACATACTTTGTGGTTGGACTAATGCTTTTATCAAGTATGTTTCAGGAAATTCAATCACATTGGCATGGCAAAAGGACTGAAGAAGTGGACCCCTCAAAATGCTAAGGCAAGCATTGGCAAAAGCTCAAGACTCCATTTTTGGTTTAGTGATCCAAGATCACATTGAGTCCATAGGAAAAGCCAATACTATTAAAAGGGGATGAGGTTATGTTGATGATCTGGTTGCTCAAGTGCTTAGTGATACATCTCCTAAACTATCAGCAACTCTCACTGCCAAATACACTCATAAGTAATCTCGGTCCCACCGATATTCCAAACTCAGTCACACCGAGATGAACCACCTCAGCCATAAGCCAAACCCTAGAAATTTCGGATATTCCGATTCTGAAATCGGTTTCACCGAAACATGGGCTGCCAAGCTTCTGTAACCTTCTGTCATCAAATCGGTGTCACCAAGATGATAAAGTCGGTCCCACCGAAACTGGCATGCTCTTGTCTTTGCTCGAATCGGACTAACCGAGATGGTATTTTCGGTCCCACCGAAAACCCCAACGTTCACATTATTTGAACTTTCGGTCTCACCGAGTTTTCCACTTCGGTCCCACCGAGATTGCTCAAATGTGTGTGTAACGGTTGGATTTTGTGTGGAGGCTATATATACCCCTCCACCCCCTCTTCATTCGTGGAGAGAGCCATCAGAAAGAACTACCACTCCTACCTTACATTTCTGAGAAGAGAACTACCTACCCTTGTGTTGAGATCAAGTTGCTCCACTCCCACCATATGAAACTTGATCTCTAACCTTCCCAAGTTGCTTTCCACTCAATCCTTTCTTCCACCACAGCCAAATCAGTGAGGAGAGTTGAGTGTTGGGGAGATTATCATTTGAAGCACAAGAGCAAGGAGTTCATCATCATCTACAACATCTATTACCTTTTGGAGGGTGGTGCTTCCTAGATTGGTTAGGTGTCGCTTGGGAGCCTCCGTCATCGAGATGTGGAGTTGAACCAAGAAGTTTGTAAGGGCAAGGAGATCGCCTACTTCGTGAAGATCTACCCCGAGTAAGGCTAGCCCTCCGTGGGCGTAGGCCATGATGGAATAGACAAGGTTGCTTCTTCGTGGACCCTTCGTGGGTGGAGCCCTCCGTGGACTCGCGCAGCCGTTACCCTCCGTGGGTTGAAGTCTCCATCAACGTGGATGTACGATAGCACCACCTATCGGAACCACGACAAAAATCTCCGTGTCACCAAACTGCGTTTGATCTTCTCCACCTCTTTCTACTATATATGCAATTTACTTTCCGCTGCCCATACTCTAGAATTGCATGTGTAGTATGTTACTTGACTTGATCTTAATTGCAAAACTGCCTAAAACTTTGCACAACCAAAAGGCAGATTTTTATCTTGTCAAGTAGTCTAATCACCCCCCCTCTAGACCTACTTCTTCGATCCTACAATTGGTATCAGAGCTTTGGTCTCCATTGCTTTGGTTTACACACCATTGGAGGAAGATGGACGTGTCTACGGATGGGAGTGTTAGCCATAGAGTGCCTGTTCTTGATGGAAGGTTTTATAACTCTTGGAGGTCTGAAATGCTTAGTATCTTTAAAATGTACAATTTGTGCAAATATGTTGAGACCTCCTATGTGCCTCCTGCTGATCCCTTGCACCCTACCATGGATGAAGAGCTTGATTTGCTTCGTAACCTTAGAACTGTGAATCTTATCATTAGAGGGTTACCTGATGACTTGCTTAATCTTGTTACAAACTTTGAGTGTGCTTATGCTATATGGAAATTCTTGGAAGAACTTTATCCGGACTACTCTATGAGAGGTCTTGATGAAATTCTACACAAGACTATTGAATTTGATAAGTTGCACCCCAATGATCCTAACTTTGATAAATGCTTCTTTGAGCTTCGTGATCTTATGAAAAAGAAGGGTGATCCCGGTCTTATCAATATTAGAATTAGAAATGCTCTTGCATTGCATTCCGAAGATTATTATTCTATTGACCAAACTAATGCAGATACTTATCAAATTGACCTAGGTGTTGATGATGAACAATCTATGGGTCAATATGATGATGAGCATGAACATGATGATGATTACTCCGATTCGGACACCGAGCTAGACAAGGTCATGAAGAGTCTCAATCTTATGGCAAATATGAGAAACTACATGTCCGGCGGAAAAGAGTGGATTCTTGATAGTGGATGCACCGATCACATGACCGGAGATAAAGACATGTTTCGAGAGCTTGCAAAGAACGATGGCCCACGCAAGTATGTGACTTTTGGAGACAACTCCAAGGGTAAGGTACTTGGCCTTGGTAAGGTGGCCATATCTCATGATAGCTCTATTCAAAATGTCATGCTTGTAGAATCTCTTGGATACAATTTACTTTCCGTGTCTAGATTAGCTGACTTTGGATTCAATGTGCTATTCACCAAAGTAGATTGCCAAGTCTTTCGTCGTGACAATCAAAACATGGCGTTTACCGGTATCCGTAGAGGTGATCTATATATTGTTGATTTCACTAAGAAAGCCCAACCTAGAGCTTGCTTCATTGCTAAATCCTCTAAAGGTTGGTTATGGCATAGAAGGCTTGGACATGTTGGTATGCGTAATCTAGACAAGCTGATCAAAGGTGATCATATTCTTGGTGTTAAAGATGTTTTCTTTGACAAAGATAGACTTTGTAGTGCTTGTCAAGCAGGAAAACAAGTAGGTGGAAGTCATCCCGTGAAGAACATCATGACCACAAGGAGACCGCTTGAGCTTCTTCATATGGATCTCTTTGGTCCCAATGCTTACAAAAGCCTTGGTGGTAACTCCTTTGGTCTAGTTATAGTTGATGATTATTCCAGATTTACGTGGGTATTTTTCCTTGATGACAAATCGCAGGTTCAGAGAATCTTCAAAACCTTTGCCAAAAAGGCCCAAAATCAATTTGAGGTGAAGATCAAGAAAGTTCGGAGTGACAATGGAATGGAGTTCAAGAACGCCAATGTAGACTCTTTTCTCGATGAGGAAGGGATTCTACATGAGTTCTCGGCTACGTACACTCCTCAACAAAATGGAGCTGTTGAGAGAAAGAACCGAACGCTCATAGAGATGACGAGAACGATGCTTGATGAATACAAGACACCGAAGCATTTTTGGGGAGAAGCAGTCGAGACAGCTTGTCATGCTATCAACAGGCTTTATCTTCATAAGCTCCTCGGCAAGACATCATACGAGCTCCTCACCGGTAACAAACCCCAAGTGGGATACTTTCGTGTCTTTGGTTCAAAATGCTATATCCTTGATAAGCATCGTCGGTCTAAATTTGCTCCTAAATCTCATGAAGGCTTTCTCCTTGGTTATGGATCAAACTCCCACACCTACCGTGTCTACAATAATTTCACCCGAAAGGTTGAAGAGACGGTAAACGTGAAGTTTGATGAATCTAATGGCTCGCAAGTAGAGCAAATGCCTATTGATGTAGGAGACAAGGACCCATCGGAAGCTATTCAAGATTTATCTATTGGAAAGATCCGTCCCATGGAAGTGAAGGAGAGTACCTCATCTACATATGTGGAGCCCCCTACCTCACGGCGAGATGAACCTCAAGGCAACATGGAGGCCTCCACAAGTGGAACTCACCAAGATGAGGAAGTGCAACAAGAAGATCCACCACAACCTCCTTCTCCACCGCCTCAAGACAACACCAACAACAATGAAGAAGAAGAAGAGGAAGATGAAGATGATGAGGAAGCTCAGCCACAACCTCAACAAAAGCTATCCCGAGTCCGAGCAAGAGTCAAGAAAAATCATCCCGTGGAACAAATGATGAACGACATCAACTCCGGGAGAATTACTCGCTCTAAAACTCGCTTAGCTAACTTTTGTGAGCATTACTCATTTATCTCTAGTATTGAACCTATGAAGGTAGAAGAAGCACTTGAAGACCCGGATTGGGTGAACGCTATGCACGGAGAACTACACAACTTCGAGAGGAACAAGGTATGGACTTTGGTAGAGAAGCCCAAGGATGATCAAAACATCATTGGAACCAAATGGGTATTTCGGAACAAGCAAGATGAAGATGGACAAGTCATCCGCAACAAGGCTCGTCTCGTAGCTCAAGGTTACACACAAGTCGAAGGTATGGACTATGGTGAGACCTATGCCCCCGTTGCTAGACTTGAGTCCATTCGCATTCTTCTTGCTTATGCCAATCACCATGATATTACTCTCTATCAAATGGATATCAAAAGTGCTTTCCTAAATGGTGAAATTGAGGAGGAAGTATTTGTGAAACAACCTCCCGGATTTGTGAATCCCAAAAAGCCTAATCATGTTTACAAGTTGCACAAAGCTCTTTATGGTCTTAAACAAGCTCCTAGAGCTTGGTACAAATGCTTGACTAGCTTTCTTCTTGAAAAAGGCTTTGAGATTGGAAAGATAGACTCAACGTTGTTCACGAAAAGGGTTAATGGTGAACTATTTGTGTGCCAAATATATGTTGATGATATTATCTTTGGTTCAACTAACCCTCATTATAGCAAGAAGTTTGGACAGCTCATGTCGGAGAAGTATGAGATGTCCATGATGTGTGAACTCAAATTCTTCCTTGGGTTGCAAATCAAGCAATCTAAGGAGGGTACCTTTGTCTCACAAACAAAGTACACCAAGGATCTCTTCAAGAAGTTCAACATGCAAGAAAGCAAAGGTATGAGTACCCCCATGCCTACAAGTGGACATAATGACTTGACAAAAGATGGAGAACCCGTTGATCAAAGGGTTTATCGATCTATGATTGGTTCTCTACTATATCTTTGTGCTTCTCGTCCTGACATAATGTTGAGTGTATGCATGTGTGCGCGATATCAAGCAGCCCCTAAAGAATGTCATCTTAAAGCTGTTAAAAGGATCGTGAGATATTTGATACACACACCAAACTTTGGCATTTGGTATCCTAAGAGGGCCTCTTTCGACCTTGTTGGCTATTCCGACTCGGACTATGCCGGTGACAAGGTTGATAGAAAGTCAACTTCGGGTACGTGTCAATTCCTTGGTCGATCCCTTGTATCTTGGTCCTCCAAGAAACAAAATTCGGTATCATTATCCACTGCCGAAGCGGAATATATTGCTGCTGGTTCGTGTTGTGCTCAATTGCTATGGATGACACAAACGCTTAAGGATTATGGGATACATGTGAGACATGTTCCCTTGCTTTGTGACAATGAGAGTGCGATTAAAATTGGACACAATCCCGTGCAACACTCTCGAACGAAGCATATTGAAGTTCGTCACCATTTTATTCGTGATCATATTGCCAAGGGTGACATTAATCTTAAGCATGTTCGTACTGACAAACAACTCGCTGATATCTTTACAAAACCTCTTGATGAGAAGGTGTTTTATCGCTTAAGGAGTGAGTTGAACATCATTGATGCTTCAAACTTGGAGTGAGAACTCCATTGATGCATGCAAGGCATGAGCCCTCTTGACTAATCCTTGATATTTCTCTTATGATGGTGATCATATATCTTGGACACATTTGCCTCCTTGTATTGCATCTAACTCCTTGCAGGTACTTGGATGATCTACATTCCACAAGATTACCATACACTCAAATCATGAGTAATCTTGTCATTGACCAAGTATCTAGCCCTTTGGGATGTTGAGTTCAAGGAACGAAATTCCACATATCCTTTTTGACATCTTATACATCTAGTATTTCACTCTTGTCATCTTGGATATCCTTGAGTATTTCCTTGCTTGCCTAACCCATGTAGGAAGATGAACTACACAAGTAGAAATGGCGCTCCAACTTCACATTCAATGAGCACCTACATCAAGTCTACCTACATGAGCAAAGCAACAACAAGCCCAAGGTATGTTCTTCACATCTTTGAGGAGCTTTGCTCAAAGTCATGAGTACAAGCAGCTTCATAAGATGTGATCACATCGAATGCTTAAGCAAAAAATGGCAACCCCATTTTGAGCTTAAATGATGAGTATGACCTATGATCAAATGTCCTCATTCGACTCCTAAGTCAATATACTCAAACATAGGTGACCTTGTCGCCGACCTTTATCTAGATGAAGTACATATGTTTTGAATCTTTCTATTCTCTCTTATGTTCTCTCATTGAGTTTTCATTTCAAAAAAAAAACTTCATCTAGGAATCTTTTTCATTTTTTTTGTCCTTGTGAATATCCTTCTGGCTCTGATCAATTCCCCGAAAATCTTTCACAAATTCATTGCAAATTCTTTGAAACATTCCTCGCAAAGTGAGCTGAATTATTTCTGTATTTCCTTGGAATTAAACTCGGCGTCACCGATTTAAATATTTCGGTCTAACCGAAAAGGATCTATCCTAAGTCCCTGACTTTCGGACCCACCGATCCATCTCAATTCGGTGTCACCAATTTATCTCTTCCAGGATATCATCTTCTGCAGCTCCACTCAATGATTCTCTATGCATTTTCCTATTTGCCCTGTTGTGATTCTTAAGGATCCCACTTCTTTCTTTCCATCTTCCCTGACCTTCCTAGTTTGCTGTCCTTTTCGGCACTTGATGTCAAAGGGGGAGAAGACTTAGGGGGAGAAGAGAAGATTTAGGGGGAGAAGAGGAGCAATCTTACCTTAAGGGGGAGAGAATCACATCAAAGCTTTGCCGTGTTTTACATTGGATTCATTCTCATTTGGCATCATTCTTTTGATTTTGCTCTTTCCATCAAACCCCTTGATCTCAGAGAACTCAAAGGGAGAGGAATCTTCACAATTGATATCTTATGGAAAGCAGAATCTCTCAGAGTTCATTGAAAATCTTTTAGTTTCGGAGACATGTTTGCTGATTCAAGCTTGTGCTAAATATGAGACACTCTTTATACATGTCATCCCTGGCTTGGTACTCTTGATGTTCTTGCAGTTGGTTGAAGAAATACTCTTGTGTTATCTAACCTTGTTTTCCCAAGTTTATCTCTTCAGGTACAATGCCAAGGAACCTCAAGGTAAGTATATGCACTTTACAGAATGTGCATGATGGTGACTTGCTTGTGAATACTTGTTTGCAAGAAATCACCATGCACATATGCTTTATCACTCACTTCTTTTCATCTGCTCTGATGCATATAGCCAAGCTGCATGTAGCACATCTTGCTTATCTCTCTTGTGTGCTTGTGGTAGTCCAAAACCATAATTTATGAAAATCTTGCACACTTGTAGGGGGAGCCCGTGTACTACATGTTTGTCAAAGCTTTCGTGATAACTCTGTCTTTCTTTCAATAAGCTTTGATGTCTTGTTTAATGTGATTTTAGTGTGTTGCCATCAATTACCAAAAAGGGGGAGATTGAAAGCACATTTGCTCCCTGGGTGGTTTTGGTAATTAATGACAACATACTTTGTGGTTGGACTAATGCTTTTATCAAGTATGTTTCAGGAAATTCAATCACATTGGCATGGCAAAAGGACTGAAGAAGTGGACCCCTCAAAATGCTAAGGCAAGCATTGGCAAAAGCTCAAGACTCCATTTTTGGTTTAGTGATCCAAGATCACATTGAGTCCATAGGAAAAGCCAATACTATTAAAAGGGGATGAGGTTATGTTGATGATCTGGTTGCTCAAGTGCTTAGTGATACATCTCCTAAACTATCAGCAACTCTCACTGCCAAATACACTCATAAGTAATCTCGGTCCCACCGATATTCCAAACTCAGTCACACCGAGATGAACCACCTCAGCCATAAGCCAAACCCTAGAAATTTCGGATATTCCGATTCTGAAATCGGTTTCACCGAAACATGGGCTGCCAAGCTTCTGTAACCTTCTGTCATCAAATCGGTGTCACCGAGATGATAAAGTCGGTCCCACCGAAACTGGCATGCTCTTGTCTTTGCTCGAATCGGACTAACCGAGATGGTATTTTCGGTCCCACCGAAAACCCCAACGTTCACATTATTTGAACTTTCGGTCTCACCGAGTTGTCCACTTCGGTCCCACCGAGATTGCTCAAATGTGTGTGTAACGGTTGGATTTTGTGTGGAGGCTATATATACCCCTCCACCCCCTCTTCATTCGTGGAGAGAGCCATCAGAAAGAACTACCACTCCTACCTTACATTTCTGAGAAGAGAACTACCTACCCTTGTGTTGAGATCAAGTTGCTCCACTCCCACCATATGAAACTTGATCTCTAACCTTCCCAAGTTGCTTTCCACTCAATCCTTTCTTCCACCACAGCCAAATCAGTGAGGAGAGTTGAGTGTTGGGGAGATTATCATTTGAAGCACAAGAGCAAGGAGTTCATCATCATCTACTACATCTATTACCTTTTGGAGGGTGGTGCCTCCTAGATTGGTTAGGTGTCGCTTGGGAGCCTCCGTCATCGAGATGTGGAGTTGAACCAAGAAGTTTGTAAGGGCAAGGAGATCGCCTACTTCGTGAAGATCTACCCCGAGTAAGGCTAGCCCTCCGTGGGCGTAGGCCATGATGGAATAGACAAGGTTGCTTCTTCGTGGACCCTTCGTGGGTGGAGCCCTCCGTGGACTCGCGCAGCCGTTACCCTCCGTGGGTTGAAGTCTCCATCAACGTGGATGTACGATAGCACCACCTATCGGAACCACGGGAAAAATCATTGCGTCTCCAAATTGCGTTTGATCTTCTCCACTTCTCTTTACTACTTGTGCAATTTACTTTCCGCTGCCCATACTCTAGAATTGCATGTGTAGTGTGCTACTTGACTTGTGTGTTATGCAAAATCTGCCAAAATCTGTCCTTGATAAAAGACATAATTTTTATCTTGTCGAGTAGTCTAATCACCCCCCCTCTAGACACTCTCACCTTCTTCGATCCCTCAGAGGCGATGCAGAGGCCTAGGCGGAGCACTGACTAGACATGCAGCTTCTATACGACGAGATGAAGCGAACGGACAACAAGCGAAGCACCAGAGGGGTCGGAACACTTGCCGGCGACGAGGTCCGACGGCGATGCGCTTGGGCGCTCGGTGAACTAGGGCCTCGAGGGCGCGCAGGAAGGGGAAAAAGGTACGGGGAGAGAGAGGAGCTCACCACGAGCACGACGATGTGCTCGGCTGGCCCAGTCGTGGACGGAGTCGACGACGACGTGTCTCGAACACCTACAGCCACCGGAGTTGAAGAAGAGGAAGAAGAGCTCATCGTGGAGGCGATCGGGTCCGCGTAGGCGACGTAGTCGAAGGAGTCAACGTCGTGGAAGCAGAAGGACACCTTTGGCGAAGCTGAGGTCGACGAGGGGCTGCTCTTAGATGCGCTCGGGTGTCGATGGGAACGACGGATCTGGAGGATCTCGACTCTCCAGACGACGAGAGGGGGAAGAGGAAACCTAGAGAAGAGGGGAGGACAAGCTTTGGGTTTAAATGGGGGCTCGAGGCACGAGACCTCGACGTTCGTGAATTCACGGTGCGACGATGAGCGCGCGCGGTGCTCTGCTTTGCTGACGGAGGAAGACGGCGGCGCGGTCTGTGAGGCAGACAGGTGGGACCAAGGGGGGGAAAGCCACAACGCGACGGTGTGGCCTGTTGGCTGGGCCTGCGGGAGAGATGGGCCTGCGGTGTGAGGGAAAATGAGATGGGCCTGGGGGAGAGAAGGAGAGGAAGCCCAGGCCACTGCTGAGCTGCTGCTTTTCTTTATTTCTTCAGGCTGAAAAGAAAAACAAAAGCACAGAATAAAAGAAGAAGAGTTAGGGGAAAAGAAAAATATCCCCATGCTCAGTGATTAATGCCCTATTTAATAAAATTGACTTGGACATTTTTAGAGGCAGAAAAATAAAAGGAGTTTGAATATGGTTCAAACTCTTAGTATTTTAAAACCCAACCAAATCATTTTCAAATAGGGTGATATTTGGTGGAGAGGTTGTTCACATGGTGCAAGATTTATAGGAGAAGAAAGAACATTAAGGCACTTGGCTAGGTGGCTTGCATAATCGAGCAAAGAAAGGCCAGAAAGAAAGAAAGAAGAAGAAGAAGAAGAAGAAGAAGAGGTAAGAGGGGGGGGGTTTAGGGTTTAGCTAGGCTTAGCTAGAACCCACACACACAACATACAAGGCCTCCCACATACTCAACAATAAAGTAAACTAGTATGCCATGATGATATGATGATGAGCAATGCAATGATGCAAAAATAATAAATGATATAGCAATGCAAAGAAAATAAATGACAAGAACCCCCAAGGATAATGACAAGGATCAAATTGAGAAGCTTTATTGCCATTATTGGAAAGTGTTACATCTGGGGCATTACAAACTCTCCTACACTACAAAAAGATCTCGTCCCGAGATCTAGGACTGGAAGAAGGAAGGATACTCGGAAGGAAGGTGATCTTCTCGTTCCCACGTAGCTTCTCGGTTGGTATGGTGTGACCACTTAACTTTCAAGAACTTGATTGACTTGTTGCGGGTTTTGTGCTCAGTTTCCTCAAGAATAGCAACAGGGTGCTCACGATAAGACAAGTCTTGTTGAAGATCAATCTCCTCGAACGGAATGGTGCGTTTAGGTGTCTTGAAGCACTTGCGGAGTTGAGACAGGTGAAACACATCATGGAAATTTGCAAAGTTGGAGGGAAGCTCAAGTTGGTAGGCTAGATCACCTCTTTTGCCAAGAATCTTGAAAGGGCCCATGTATCTCGGAGCAAGCTTTCCTTTGATACCGAACCTTTGGGTTCCTTTCATAGCAGAAACACGGAGATAGACATGATCTCCAATGTCGAAAGCTAAATCACGATGCTTGCCTTCATAGTAACTCTTTTGACACGATTGGGTGGCTTTGAGATTCTCACATATGACTTTGCACATTTCTTCGGCTTCTGAGATCAAATCATTGCCAAGAAGTTGACGTTCACCAGTCTCGGACCAGTTGAGAGGGGTACGACACTTTCTGCCATAGTGGATTTCAAAAGGAGCTTTGCCGGCACTTGCTTGGAAACTGTTGTTGTATGAGAATTCGGAAAACGGGAGACAATCTTCCCACTTCATGCCAAAAGAGATGACACAAGTTCTCAGCATGTCTTCGAGGATCTGGTTCACTGTTTCGACTTGACCACTAGTCTGAGGGTGAAACGCAGTGCTGAAGCGAATCTTAGTGCCCATGGCTGACTGAAAGGAGTCCCAGAACTTGGATGTGAACAAACTTCCACGGTCTGAGGAGATGACTTGAGGAATGCCATGTAACAAAACAATTCTGGAAGTGTACAACTCTGCCAACTGAGCTGCATTGATGGATTCTTTGACGAGAAGGAAGTGAGCTACTTTAGTTAGCTTGTTAATCACTACAAAGATAGCATCATTCCCCTTCTTGGACTTAGGAAACCCAATGACGAAATCCATCTCAATGTGATCGAATTTCCACTCGGGAATAGGAAGAGGTTGAAGGAGACCGGCTGGACGTTGATGCTCTGCCTTCACTCTTCTGCAGACATCACATTCATTCACGAATTGGGCAATCTCCCTTTTCATTCGAGTGCACCAGTACGATTGCTTGAGGTCTTGGTACATCTTAGAACTTCCGGGATGAATCGAGAGGAGGGAGTCATGTGCTTCGTTCATTATGAGCTTTCTGGGATCACCCTTAGGAACGACAATTTTGTCCTCAAAGAACAAGGTGTATTTCTCATCAACGCGATATCACTTGTATTTGGGAGTACCCTTAGCAATACCATGTTTCACTTTCTGCACCATAGCATCACTTAGTTGGGCCTCACGGATCTGATCTTCCAAGGTAGGAGCAACTTGAAGATTTGCAAGTAAGCCTTGCGGAACAACTTGGAGGTTGAGCTTCCACTAGTAGAAAACAGGGCATTGGTCCAGCCCATTAGCCCCGGTTCAATCTAGAACCGGGTCCAATGGGGGTACTGGACCCGGTTCGTGAGCCCAGGGGGCCGGCCGGGCCACGTGGGCCATTGGTCCCGGTTCGTCTGGACCTATTGGTCCCGGTTGGAGCTAAAAACCGGGACCAATGGCTCTTGCTCCTGGCCCACCACTATTGGTCCCGGTTGGTGTTATGAACCGGGACCAAAGGCACCCCTTTAGTCCCGGTTTGTAGTACCAACCGGGACCAGTGAGTTGCCTATATATACCCCCTCACTCAAGAGCAGAGCTCACTGCTCTGTTTTTTTTCTGGCCGAGGGGGAGAGGGGTTAGTGGTGCTCTAGCTCACCTCCTATGCACACAACGTGTTCGGTGGAATGCCCGAGCCACACTAGTTAAGCTTTTCTCCTCTCGAAGCTCTATTTTCTCCGAGATTTGTCTAGGTTTAGCGGTCCGTCACGTCCCGTCCCCGTCTTCGCCGCCGTCGATCGCCCCCGCCGATCTCGTCACCGGCACCACCGTGGTGAGCCTCTTGTTATGTCCATGCTTTTCTTACTTTTATTATTGCTTTAGATAGATATTTGTCTAATTTTCTTACGTTTATTATTGCTTGTATATTATATAGTGCGATGGTTTTGATATCCGCCCACGTGGGCCCTCGTCCGGTCTACGATTCGGATGTGGTATATTATCTTTAATTTATAACTATTTGTTTTAGTGCTTATGATAGTTATGCCGACCAACCTGACATGCATAGATGTTTTATTATGTCTAGGAGGTAGTTGAACCGGAAATTCCAACCGACCCTCTTGTGGAGAGGTTAAATTTAGTTGAAGAGGAAAACATTTCGTTAAAGAAAAAATTGGAAAAAATGGAGGAGGAGAAGATGGAATTGGAGTTGTATGTTGCGGAAGTTATCGATGATCACAAGATCAAGATGGACCCTATTGTCGAGAGGTTAAATTTAGTTGAAGAAGAAAACAAATTCTTGAAGGAAAAAATAAAAAAAATTGTGGACGAGAAGATGATATTGGAGTTGCATGTTGCGGATGTCGTCGATGATCACAAGATCAAGATGGATGCAATGCGGTTGAAGATTAAAAAGATTAGAAAATATGCCATTCATACCGAGGCTTGGTATCATTATGCCGTTGGATCAATTGTTACCTTGGTTGCGATTATGACAGCATTTGTTTCCGCGTTGAAATGTTTTACATAGTTTCGATGTGTATGGAGAGCTATATGTTGTTAGATGAGAACTATATATGTATGTACTTTGGTTTTAATGTGATGATGAACTTTTATCCATTTGGTCACTTAATTATCTATTTATGATGTTCTGTAATGGTTTTTGACACACTTAATTATATATAAATGCACGCAGATGAACCGGCAATGGATGTACGGTGACAGACACACCTCCGAGTACATTAAGGGCGTGCGTGAGTTTCTAAATGCTGCTGAGGCAAACAAGCAGAATGGTTTTATGTGTTGTCCATGCACTAGAAGTGTGAATACGATGTCTTACTCTAACCGGAAAATCCTTCACTCCACCTGCTTTACAAGGGTTTCATGCCACACTATAATGTTTGGACGAGGCACGGAGAAATAGGGGTTATGATGGAAGACGGCGAAGAAGAAGAGTACGATGACAACTATGTGCCCCCTGAATACGGTGATGCTGCAATGGGGGGAGCTGGTGAAGATCAAGAGGAACCAGACGATGTGCCCAATGATGCTGCAACGGGTGAAGCTGCTGAAGATCAAGAGGAACCAAATGATGATCTTCGCCGGGTCATTGTCGATGCAAGGACACAATGCGAAAGTCAAAAGGAGAAGCTGAAGTTCGATCGCATGTTAGAGGATCACAAAAAAGGGTTGTACCCCAATTGCGAAGATGGCAACACAAAGCTCGGTACTGTACTGGAATTGCTGCAGTGGAAGGCAGAGAATGCTGTGGCTGACAAAGGATTTGAGAAGCTACTGAAAATATTGAAGAAGAAGCTTCCGAAGGATAACGAATTGCCCGACAGTACATACGCAGCAAAGAAGGTCATATGCCCTCTAGGATTGGAGGTGCAGAAGATACATGCATGCCCTAATGACTGCATCCTCTACCGCGGTGCATACAACGATTTGAACGCATGCCCGATATGCGGTGCATTGCGGTATAAGATCAGACGAGATGACCCTGGTGATGTTGATGGCGAGCCCGCCAGGAAGAGGGTTCCTGCGAAGGTGATGTGGTATGCTCCTATAATACCACGGTTGAAACGTTTGTTTAGAAACAGAGAGCATGCCAAGTTGATGCGATGGCACAGTGAGGACCGTAAGAAAGACGGGAAGTTGAGAGCACCCGCTGACGGGTCGCAATGGAGAAAAATTGAGAGAAAGTACTGGGAGGAGTTTGCAAAGGACGCAAGGAACGTATGGTTTGCTTTAAGCGTGGATGGCATTAATCCTTTCGGGGAGCAGAGCAGCAATCACAGCACCTGGCCCGTGACTCTATGTATGTATAACCTTCCTCCTTGGATGTGCATGAAGCGGAAGTTCATTATGATGCCAGTTCTCATCCAAGGCCCTAAGCAACCCGGCAACGACATTGATGTGTACCTAAGGCCATTAGTTGAAGAACTTTTATAGCTGTGGAATGGAAACGGTGTACGTGCGTGGGATGAGCACAAACAGGAGGAATTTGACCTAAAGGCGTTGCTGTTCGTGACCATCAACGATTGGCCCGCTCTCAGTAACCTTTCAGGATAGACAAACAAAGGATACCACGCATGCACGCACTGTTTAGATGACACTGAAAGTATATACCTGGACAAGTGCAGGAAGAATGTGTACCTGGGCCATCGTCGATTTCTTCCGACCAACCATCAATGTCGAAAGAAAGGCAAGCATTTCAAAGGCGAGGCAGATCACCGGAAGAAGCCCGCCATGCGTACCGGTGATCACGTACTTGCTATGGTCAATGCTTTACACGTAATCTTTGGAAAGGGCCCCGGCGCACTAGCTGTTCCGAATGACGATGAGGGACACGTACCCATGTGGAAGAAGAAATCTATATTTTGGGACCTACCCTACTGGAAAGACCTAGAGGTCCGCTCTTCAATCGACGTGATGCACGTGACGAAGAACCTTTGCGTGAACCTGCTAGGCTTCTTGGGCGTGTATGGAAAGACAAAAGATACAGCTGAGGCACGGGAGGACCTGCAACGTTTGCACGAAAAAGACGGCATCCCTCCGAAGCAGTATGAAGGTCCTGCCAGCTATGCTCTTACGAAAGAAGAGAAAGAAATCTTCTTTGAATGCCTGCTCAGTATGAAGTTCCCGACTGGCTTCTCGTCGAATATAAAGGGAATAATAAATATGGCAGAGAAAAAGTTCTAGAACCTAAAGTCTCATGACTGCCATGTGATTATGACGCAACTGCTTCCGGTTGCATTGAGGGGGCTTCTACCGGAAAACGTCCGATTAGCCATTGTGAAGCTATGTGCATTCCTCAATGCAATCTCTTAGAAGGTGATCGATCCAGAAATCGTACCAAGGCTAAGGAGTGATGTGGCGCAATGTCTTGTCAGTTTCGAGCTTGTGTTCCCACCATCCTTCTTCAATATCATGACACACGTCCTAGTTCATCTAGTCGACGAGATTGTCATTCTGGGGCCTGTATTTCTACACAATATGTTCCCCTTTGAGAGGTTCATGGGAGTCCTAAAGAAATATGTCCGTAACCGCGCCAGGCCAGAAGGAAGCATCTCCATGGGCCATCAAACAGAGGATGTCATCGGGTTTTGTGTTGACTTCATTCCTGGCCTTAATAAGATTGGTCTCCCTAAATCGCGATACGAGGGGAGACTGACTGGAAAAGGCACGCTTGGAAGGGACTCAATAATATGCAGGGACGAATATTCTTGGTCTCAAGCACACTACACAGTTCTACAGAACTCTACATTGGTGACCCCGTATGTCGATGAACACAAGAACAGTCTGCGCTGCAAACACCCGGAGCAGTGCGACGACTGGATTACACGTGAACACATCAGGACTTTCAGCAGTTGGTTGGAAACACGTCTCAGAGGTGACAACACTGTTTGTGACGAGTTGTACTTGTTGTCCAGGGGACCATCTTCGACTGTATTGATTTACAAAGGATACGAGATAAATGGGAATACATTTTACACGATTGTCCAAGATCAAAAGAGCACCAACCAAAACAACGGTGTCCGCTTTGATGCAACAACCGAGAGGGGAAAGGACACATATTATGGTTACATAGTGGACATATGGGAACTTGACTACGGACATGATTTTAAGGTCCCTTTGTTTAAGTGCAAATGGGTCAATCTGTCAGGAGGCGGGGTACAGGTAGACCCACAGTACAGAATGACAACAGTGGATCTAAAAAATCTTGGATACACTGACGAACCGTTCGTCCTAGCCAATGATGTGGCACAGGTTATCTATGTGAAGGACATGTCTACCAGACCGAGAAAAAGAAAAGATAAGGAAGCGAATACATCATACGATGAGCCAAAGCACCACATAGTTCTTTTAGGAAAAAGGGACATCCTCGGAGTGGAGGGCAAGACAGACATGTCTGAAGATTATGAAAAGTTTCATGAAATTCCTCCCTTCAAAGTCAAGGCTGACCCAAGCATCCTGATAAACGATGAAGATTATCCATGGTTACGGCGCAATAAGCAAATGACACAAGCGAAGAAAAAGTGAAGAGTTTTCTCCGCAACTATTATGATGATACCATGCCAACTTTGTAACAAACGAGTATGATACCATTGTCCGTTTGTACTATTCAAATTTGCACTAACAGAAAGTTTGTAATTGGTTTTACCAGAAAGAATTAAAAAATAAAACAAAAAACAAAAGAAAATAAATAATGCAAAAAACAAAAAAAAACTTGCAAAAAAATAAAAAATAGCAACAATAAGTATTTCATTGTAAGTAGAAACAAAATAAAATAAATAAAGCAACAAAGAAAACAAATAATTTCAAATTTAAACTATTCAAATTTGAATACTACTTGCACTAACAGAAAGTTTGTAATTGGTTTTACCAGAAAGAATTAAAAAATAAAGCAAAAAACAAAACAAAAAAATAATGCAGAAAACAAAACAAAAAAACTTGAAAAAAAGCAACAATAAGTATTTTTTTGTAAGTAGAAACAAAATAAAATAAATAAAGCAACAAAGAAAATAAATAAATAAAAATAGCAACAGTAAGTATTTTGTTGAAAGTAGAAACAAAACTAAAAAATAAAGCAACAAAGAAAAAAAATAAAAAATATGCCACCTGCTGGGCCCACACGGCCTGAATACGACTAGAAACCCAACCATGGGCCAGGATTCAGGCCCGTAGAAAGCCCAGCAAGCCCACATGCAAAGCAGTGTCAGTTTAGGCCCTTAGGCCTGCAGTTTAGAGGAGTTCGAGAGGAGAGAGGCAGCGGGGCTTATAAACTGGTGCTGGCCTCTCTCAACTAGCGAGGTGGGACTAAACTTCCCACCGCACCGCGGCAAGGCCTTTCTGTTGGGGAACGTTGCATGGGAAACAAAAATTTTTCCTACGTTCACCAAGATCAATCTAGGAGATGCATCTACGAAGGGAGAGTTGGATCCACATACCCTTGTAGATCGCTAAGCGGAAGCGTTCAAGAACGCGGTTGATGGAGTCGTACTCGCCGCGATTCAGATCGCCGAAGATCCTAGCACCGAAGCAACGGTGCCTCCGCGTTCTTCACACGTACAGCTCGGGGACGTCTCCTCCTTCTTGATCCAGCAAGGGGGAAGGAGAGGTTGATGGAGACACCGGCAGCACGACGGCGTGGTGGAGATGGTGGTGGAGGATTCCTGCAGGGCTTCGCCAAGCACCGCGGGAAAACGAACATGGATGTGGGAGAGGAAGGGCAGCGCCGAGGCACGAACGTGTGTGGCTGCCCTCCCTCTGCCTCTCTTTATATAGGGGGAGTAGAGGGGAGGGGGCGCCCTAGGGTTTACCCCTAGGGGCGGCGGCCAAGTGGAGATGGGGGGGGCGGCGGCCAGGGCTGCGCCAGGGTTAGGGCTCCCCCCCCAGGTGCCTTGCCCCCCAAGCTAGGGGGTGCGGCAGCCCTAGGAGGGGCCAGCCCCCCTTGCGCATGAGGAGAGGGCCCAGGGGGGGCGCACAGCCCTATGAGGGCTGTTGTGTCCCCCCTTTGTGGCCCATTAGGCCCGAAACTCCTTCCGGGACCCCGAAACCCCTTTCGGTCATCCGCCGTCTTCCCGATACTCCCCGGAACACTTCCGGACTCCGAAACCTTTCATCCTATATATCAATCTTCGTCCCCGGACCATTCCGGAGACCCTCGTCACGTCCGGGATCTCATCCGGGACTCCGAACAACCTTCGGTAACCATACACTGTTCTCACTAACAACCCTAGCGTTACCGAACCTTAAGTGTGTAGACCCTGCGGGTTCGGAAACTATGCAGACATGACCGAGACACTCCCAGGTCAATAACCAATAGCGGGATCTGGATACCCATATTGGTTCCCACATGTTTCTCGATGATCTCATCGGATGAACCACGATGTCAAGGATTCAGGCAATCCCGTATACAGTTCCCTTTGTCTCGTCGGTATGTTACTTGCCCGAGATTCGATCGTCGGTATCTCTATACCTAGTTCAATCTCGTTACTGGCAAGTCTCTTTACTCGTTACCGTAATACATAATCCCTTGACCAACTACTTAGTCACTTTGAGCTCATTGAGATGACGTATTACCGAGTGGGCCCGGAGATACCTCTCCGTCACACGGAGTGACAAATCCCAGTCTCGATCCATGTCAACTCAACAGACACCTTCGGAGATACCTGTAGAGTACCTTTATAGTCACCCAGTTACGTTGCGACGTTTGGCACACACAAAGCACTCCTACGGTGTCAGTGAGTTACATGATCTCATGGTCATAGGAACTTATACTTGACATGCAGAAAACTATAGCGATAACTGATACGATCAAAAGCTATGTTTAACGTTTGGGTCTCGTCCATCACATCATTCTCCTAATGATGTGATCCCGTTATCAAATGACAACTCATGTCTATGACCTGGAAACCGCGGTCATCTTTGATCAACGAGCTAGTCCTGAAGAGGCTTACTAGGGACACAAAGTTTGTCTATTTATCCACACATGTATTTGAGTTTCCAATCAATACAGTTATAGCATGGATAATAAACGATTATCATGAACAAGGAAATATAATAATAACTCTTTTATTATTGCCTCTAGGGCATATTTCCAACAGTCTCCCACTTGCACTAGAGTCAATAATCTAGCATTACAAGGTAATGAATCTAACACCCATAGAGTCTTGGTGTTGATCATGCTTAGCCCGCGGAAGAGGCTTAGTCAACGGATCTGCAACATTCAAATCCGTGTGTACTTTGCAAATGCTTATGTCCTCCTCCTTGACTCAATCGCGGATGGAATTGAAGCGTCGCTTTATGTGTCTGGTCCTCTTGTGAAACCTTGGTTCCTTGGCTAGAGCAATGGCACCAGTGTTGTCACAAAACAGAGTCATTGGGTTTAGTGCACTAGGCACAACTCCAAGATCTGTCATGAACTCCTTCATCCAGACACCTTCCTTTGCCGCCTCCGAGGCAGCTATGTACTCCGCTTCGCATGTAGAATCGGCTACCACGCTTTGCTTGGAACTGCACCAGCTTACCGCTCCCCCGTTGAGAATATATACGTATCCGGTTTGAGACTTAGAGTCATCCGGATCAGTGTCAAAGCTTGCATCGACGTAACCCTTTACGACGAGCTCTTGATCACCTCCATAAACGAGAAACATTTCCTTAGTCCTTTTCAGGTACTTTAGGATATTCTTGACCGCTGTCCAGTGATCCATACCAGGATTACTTTGAAACCTTCCGGCCATACTTATGGCAAGGCTGACATCTGGTCTTGTGCACAGCATTGCATACATGATAGAGCCTATGGCTGAAGCATAGGGGACGACACTCATCTTTTCTCTATCTTCCGCAGTCACTGGGCATTGAGTCTTACTCAACTTTGTACCTTGCAATACGGGCAAGAACCCCTTCTTGGATTGATCCATTTTGAACTTCTTCAAAACTTTATCAAGGTATGTACTTTGTGAAAGTCCTATCAAGCGTCTTGATCTATCTCTATAGATCTTGATGCCCAATATGAAAGCAGCTTCACCGAGATCCTTCATCGAAAAACTCTTGTTCAAATACCCCTTCACGCTATCCAAAAATTCTATATTGTTTCCAATCAGCAATATGTCATCCACATATAATATTAGAAACGCTATAGAGCTCCCACTCACTTTCTTGTAAATACAAGCTTCATTATAAACTTGTACAAACCCAAACGCTTTGATCACCTCATCAAAGCGAAGATTCCAACTCCGAGATGCTTGCACCAGCCCATAAATGGAACGCTGGAGCTTGCATACTTTGTCAGCATTCTCTGGATCGACAAAACCTTCCGGTTGCATCATATACAACTCTTCCTTAAGAAAACCGTTAAGGAACGCTGTTTTGACATCCATCTGCCAAATTTCATAATCGAAATATGCAGCTATCGCTAACATGATTCGGACGGATTTAAGCATCGCTACGGGTGAGAAAGTCTCATCGTAGTCAATTCCTTGAACTTGTGAAAAACCCTTTGCCACAAGTCGAGCTTTATACACGGTGACATTACCGTCAGCGTCCGTCTTCCTCTTAAAAATCCATTTATTCTGAATGGCCTTCCGCCCTTCAGGTAATACTTCCAAAGTCCATACTTTGTTTTCATACACTCGGATTTCATGGCCTCTAACCATTTGTCGGAATCCGGGCCCACCATCGCTTCTCCATAGCTCGTAGGTTCACCGTTGTCCAACAACATGACCTCCAAGACAGGGTTACCATACCACTCAGGTGCAGTGCGTACCCTTGTCGACCTACGAGGTTCGGTAGTAACTTGGTCAGAAGCTTCTTGATCATCATCATTGGCTTCCTCTTCAACCGCTGCAGGCTCCACAAAAACATCTTTCTGTGCTGCGCAACTCTCTGGTTGAAGCAGAGGTTCAATAACCTCATCAAGTTCTACCTTCCTCCCACTCAATTCTTTCGAGAGAAACTCTTTCTCGAGAAAGGACCCGTTCTTAGCGACAAACACTTTGCCTTCGGATCTGAGATAGAAGGTGTACCCAACAGTTTCTTTTGGGTATCCTATGAAGACACATTTGTCCGCTTTGGGTTCGAGCTTTTCTGGCTGAAGCCTTTTGACATAAGCATCGCAACCCCAAACCTTGAGAAAAGACAACTTAGGTTTCTTACCAAACCATAGTTCATACGGTGTTGTCTCAACGGACTTAGATGGAGCCCTATTTAAAGTGAATGCAGCTGTCTCTAACGCATATCCCCAGAACGATAGTGGCAAATCGGCAAGAGACATCATAGAACGCACCATATCTAATAGGGTTCGATTACGACGTTCGGACACACCATTACGCTGTGGTGTTCCAGGTGGTGTCAACTGTGAAACAATTCCAAATTTTCTTAAGTGATTGCCAAACTCATAACTCAGATATTCTCCCCCTCGATCAGATCGTAGGAACTTGATCTTCTTGTTACGATGATTTTCAACTTCACTCTGAAATTGCTTGAACTTTTCAAAAGTTTCAGACTTATGCTTCATTAAGTAAATATACCCATATCTACTTAAGTCGTCAGTGAAGGTGAGAAAATAACGATATCCACCGCGCGCCGTGACACTCATCGGACCACACACATCAGTATGTATGATTTCCAATAAGTCACTTGCCCGTTCCATTGTCCCTGAAAACGGGGTCCTCGTCATCTTGCCCATGAGGCACGGCTCGCATGTGTCAAGTGATTCAAAATCAAGAGACTCCAAAAGTCCATCAGCATGGAGCTTCCTCATGCGTTTCACGCCGATATGACCCAGACGGCAGTGCCACAAGAAAGTGGTATTATCATTATCAACTCTACATCTTTTGGCATCAATGTTGTGAACATGTGTATCATCACTATCGAGATTCAATAAGAATAAACCCCTCACTTCGGGTGCATGACCATAAAAGATATTACCCATATAAATAGAACAACCTTTATTCTCTGATTTAAATGAGTAACCGTCTCGCATCAAACAAGATCCAGATATAATGTTCATGCTTAACGCAGGCACTAAATAACAATTATTCAGGTTCATAACTAATCCCGATGGTAATCGAAGAGCGAGCGTGCCGACGGCGATCACATCAACCTTGGAACCATTTCCCACGCGCATCGTCACTTCGTCCTTCGCCAGCCTCCGTTTATTCCGCAGTTCCTGTTTAGAGTTGCAAATGTGAGCAACCGAACCGGTATCAAATACCCAGGCACTACAACGAGAGTTGGTAAGGTACACATCAATAACATGTATATCACATATACCTTGCTTGTTGTTGTTGGCCCTCTTCTTGTCTGCCAGATACTTGGGGCAGTTCCGCTTCCAGTGGCCGTTCCCCTTGCAATAGAAACACTCAGTCTCTGGCTTGGGCCCAGCCTTGGGTTTCTTCACTGGATGAGCAACTGCCTTGCCACCCTTCTTAGAGTTACCCTTCTTGCCCTTGCCATTCTTCTTGAAACTGGTGGTTTTATTGACCATCAACACTTGATACTCCTTTTGGATGTCTGCCTCAGCGACTTTCAGCATCGAAAACAGCTCGGCGATGGTTTTGTTCATCCCTTGCATGTTATACTGCTGTACGAAGCTCTTGTAGCTAGGCGGGAGTGACTGGAGAATTCTGTCAATGATAGCCTCATCCGGGAACACAAGTCCCAGATCAGCTATGCGGGTATAGTACCCAGACATCTTCAGTAAGTGCTCACTGACAGACGAATTCTCCTCCATCTTGCAAGCAAAGAATTTATCGGTGGTCTCATACCTCTCGATCTTGGCATTCTTTTCAAAGATGAACTTCAACTCCTGGAACATCTCATATGCTCCATGACGTTCAAAACGCCTTTGAAGTCCTCCTTCCAAGCTATACAATATGGCACACTGCACTACTGAGTAGTCATCCGAACGCGACTGCCAGGCGTTCATAACGTCCGCAGAGGCCTGAGGAGCGGGGGGTTCACCTAGCGGTGCAGTTAAGACATAAACCTTTTGGGCAGCTGTGAGGATGATCCTCAGATTGCGGAGCCAGTCCACAAAGTTGCTCCCATCATCTTTCAGTTTAGCTTTCTCTAGGAATGCATTAAAATTCAGGGGAGCTACTGCGCGAGCCATCTACAACAAAAGATTTGCAAAGACATTTTAGACTATTGTTTATGATAAGTGAGTTATTACCTAATCAAATTATTTATAACTCCCACTCAAATTGACATCCCTCTGGTCATTCGAGCGTGACATGATCCAGATCCACCAACCCAAGTCCGATCATCACGTGAGATGAGGTGGTGTCAATGGTGAACATCTACATGTTGATCATATCTACTATATGACTCATGCTCGACCTTTCGGTCTTCCGTGTTCCGAGGCCATGTCTGTACATGCTAGGCTCGTCAAGTCTAACCCGAGTGTTCTGCATGTGCAAAACTGGCTTGCACCCGTTGTATGCGAACGTAGAGTCTATCACACCCGATCATCACGTGGTGCTTCGAAACGACGAACCTTCGCAACGGCGCACACTCGGGGGGAACACAATTTTATCTTGAAATTTTAGTGAAGGATCATCTTATAATGCTACCGTCGTCCTAAGCAAAATAAGATGCATAAAAGGATTAACATCACATGCAAATCATAAGTGACATGATATGGCCATCCACTCGTGCTTTTGATCTCCATCTCCAAAGCACCGGCATGATCTCCATCGTCACCGGCGCCACACCATGATCCCCATCATCATGATCTCCATCATCGTGTCGCCATCGGGGTTGTCGCGCGCCCACCATGCTCTTACTACTATTGCTACCGTTTAGCGATAAAGTAAAGCATTACAAAGCGCTTAATGATTGACACGCAGGTCATACAAAAATTAAAGACAACCCTATGGCTCCTGCCGGTTGCCGTATACATCGACATGCAAGTCGATATTAACTATTACAACATGATCATCTCATACATCAAATATATCTCATCATGTCATTGGCCATATCATATCACATACATACCCTGCAAAAACAAGTTAGACGTCCTCTAATTTGTTGTTGCATGTTTTACGTGGCTGCTATGGGTATCTAGCAAGAACGCTTCTTACCTACGCAAAGCCACGACGGTGATATTTAAGTTGCTATTTAACCTTCTACAAGGACCGCCTTGTTCTATTCCGATTCAACTAAGATAGGAGAGACAGACACCCGCCAGCCATCTTATGCAACAAAAGTCACATGTCTGTCGATGGAACCGGTCTCATGTACGTGGACATGTAAAGTTGGTCCGGGCCGCTTCATCCCATAATACCGCTGAATCAAGAAAGACTAAGGAGGGAAGCAATCTAAACATCAACGTCCACAAACCCTTTTGTGTTCTACTCGTGAAAGCATCTACGCAAGATCCTAGCTCATGATGCCACTGTTGGAGAACGATGCATGGGAAACAAAAAAATTTCCTACGTTCACCAAGATCAATCTAGGAGATGCATCTACGAGGGGAGAGTTGGATCCACATACCCTTGTAGATCGCTAAGCGGAAGCGTTCAAGAACGCGGTTGATGGAGTCGTACTCGCCGCGATTCAGATCGCCGAAGATCTTAGCACCGAAGCAACGGTGCCTCCGCGTTCTTCACACGTACAGCTCGGGGATGTCTCCTCCTTCTTGATCCAGCAAGGGGAAAGGAGAGGTTGATGGAGACACCGGCAGCACGACGGCGTGGTGGAGATGGTGGTGGAGGATTCCAGCAGGGCTTCGCCAAGCACCGCGGGAAAACGAAGATGGATGTGGGAGAGGGAGGGCAGCGCCGAGGCACGAACGTGTGTGGCTGCCCTCCCTCTGCCTCTCTTTATATAGGGGGAGTAGAGGGGAGGGGGCGCCCTAGGGTTTCCCCTAGGGGCCGGCGGCCAGGGCAGATGGGGAGGGG
>LR738715.1:554488885-554506097 GCA_902687465.1 Secale cereale | reverse complement strand
ACTCCGCCTCCTTCGCCGCCGGCGCGCCCGAGCAGCCAGCCTGCTCCTCCTTCTCCGCCTAATCAGCAAGGGCGAAAGAGACCTGCCGCCGCTCCGGCTGCTCCTGCTCCGGCGCGTAAGCAAGTAAAAAAGACAGCCGCTTCGTCTGGTCCGGCGACGTCTACCAGTACAGCCAGAGGCGGGAGGCGATGCAGATTCGGTCCTTCTCTCACGCCTCTAGAGAAGTTACCGTACGAGAGGTCCGACGAGGAAAACACGAAGATCGCTCAAGGCGAAGTGAAGGACTTTTTTGAAGGGTTGAAAGCACAAAGACATCCACCTCCGGAGGAGAAGATAGATGCGGTGAAAGCAAAGCACACTCTTGCTGCCCTGAAGCAACCATCGAAAAGTAAGCCGAAGGGCAACTATGACCGCATGATTCAAAAGACATTTCAAGATGCCAAGCGGTCGGGAAGTACAAAAAGTGATCAGA
The DNA here is from genome assembly GCA_902687465.1 of Secale cereale. Classification (NCBI taxonomy): domain Eukaryota; kingdom Viridiplantae; phylum Streptophyta; class Magnoliopsida; order Poales; family Poaceae; genus Secale; species Secale cereale. The sequence continues at coordinate 554,505,625 of LR738715.1, read as the reverse complement.
GGTTAGCAGAAGGACGAGCTGGGAAACAAATTGCCTAGCTCGGCGAACAAGCGAACCAATCGTGCCCCCCGCTCAAGGTGTCTAGCGAAATGGTCGCTAATGATCTGAGGATGGTGCCCGATTATACCAATCTTGCATATTACGCGTCCGACGATGTACACTATGATTTCTTGGAAGTGCAGATACAAAGATACGAGTACGGGAAGCCTCTCGTCAAAAATGAAAGATCTCTATCAACGAATACGCGAAGATTGCATGATTGGTACTTGAAAATCTGCAGAGAGTCTGGGGGGAGGGATAACTTGTATTTGAGAGTTAAACCGGAGCATGACCTCGTTGGAATTGACCTGTTGCCTGTTCCATTTGAGGAGTTCTATCAGTTTTTCAATCAATTGGCCCTCGATAAAACAACGGTCACCTGCTACTGTCTGTAAGTAGTACTACTTCTGTCATTATATAGCTGATCTTCATTGCATGTATTTATGGTTATCCTCACTATATTATGCAGATTGAAGATCGTCGAATTGAAGAAAAGACAAGTAGGTGATATTGGGTTCGTTAACACATACCTCATAGATGCAACCGAGGTTAAATTGCGTCCCGACGATACCGAGACCAACTTGCTACGATCGTTGGTGGTAAATGAAAACAAAGATATAATACTCTTTCCTTACAACTTCAAGTGAGTGTTACTGTCTTGTGCATATTTGGTTTCCCTTATATATCAGTTAAGGTTATAGTGATGTAATTGATGAGTTCATGCATGCGTGCGCAGCTTCCACTATATTCTCTTAAAGATTAAGCTTGAGAAGAGAGTAGTAATTGTCTTGGACTCTAGACGTAAAGATCCCGAGGAGTATGCGGACATGACTCAAATGCTCGAGAGGTAAGTTAAATCGATCAATATTATCCACCATGCATATCAGCAACTTTGTTCATTTCTGATATATATCAAGTAATTATTTTCTTTGTCTGGCAGGGTTTGGAGAAAATTCACCAAAAAAGCTCCGGGACTGCCGAAGAAGCTAGAATTTAGACACCCGAAAGTAAGTACTATATAGTAGCATGTTTCGCGCATCTCCTATATCTTGATTCAAGCGCTAGTTTCATCAATACCATTTGTTGGCATTCTTGCTTATCAGTTTGATTGACCTCTATTTCTTGTAAAGTGGTTGTGGCAGGAACCCGGGAATAATTACTGTGGATACTACATTTGCGAGTCCATCCGCCACACGACCTGTGAGCGGGGCTACTCTGAAGCACAATTTGAAGTGCGTAAGCAATTAATTATAATATTCACAATTTTATAGCATCATTTCATGTATTGACCCCCTACTTCAAATTAGATGTTTCGGATGCGGGATGAACTCCTAACAACAGATCGTCTGCGAGCAATTCAAGAGGAATTGGCGGCATTCTTCCTTGAACACGTGATCGCGCCAGCCGGAGAATACCATGTGGACCATGCGTCCATCCTATAGGAGATTATTTTTGTAAAAGATAATTGTATATATGTACCCGGTAGTGTCGGATAGATATACGAGAACTTGTTGTTCGACCGATCTCTCGGAGAAGGAGAGGTGGTCGATATTACTTCTCTCTGTATGCATATATATATATATATATGTTGATTATACGATCTTCTGTTTCCTTCGTTTGCTTAGTAGCTAGCAGCTAGCTAGCTAGCTAGCGTGACTAGTCCTCTCTATATACGTATGTGTTGTATGTAGCGTCGACCAAGCACATACATAAGAGAGGACACTTCTCTCTATTAATTAGCTAGCTAACACAATATATGAAACACCTAAATTAACCCCCCAAAACCTAAAACCCCCTCCCCTTTCAAAAAAAAAAAACCACAGCCACAGAAATGCTGACGCGTGGATGCCTTTTGGTCCCAGTTGGTACCACCAACCGGGACTAAAGCCCCTCCTGCCTGGGCTCGGTGCACAGGTCACGTGGACACCCTTTTGCCCCGGTTCTGGATTGAACCGGGACTAAAGGGTCAGAGCATTAGTACTGACCCTCTTGTCCCGGTTCTGGAACCGGGGCTAAAGGCCCAAATGAACCGGGTCTGATGACCCTTTATCTATTAGTGTTCCTGAATGATTCACAAAGTTCAGGCTAGAACGGTTTGAGAAGGAGACTGTTGCAATATTCCTTTCTGCTCAAGGCATCTGCAATGACATTGGCCTTGCCAGGTGTGTACTCAATACTTGGATCATACTCTTGGATCATCTCAACCCAACGAGTTTGGCGAAGGTTCAGGTTTGGCTGTGTGAAGATGTACTTCAAGCTCTTGTGATCGGTGAAGATGTCCACTTTTCTGCCCAACAGTAGGTGTCTCCACGTGATCAAGGCATGTACAACTCCTGCTAGCTCAAGATCATGTGTGGGGTAATTCCTCTCATTTGGCTTCAACTGACGAGAAGTGTATGCCACAATCTTCTTGTCTTGCATGAGAACACCACCAAGTCCTTGCAAAGAAGCATCACAAAAGACTTCATAGGGCTTGGACTCATCCGGAGGAGTAAGAACCGGAGCAGAAATGAGCTTCTCTTTGAGTGTTTTGAATGCCACATCACAATCAGGAGTCCAGGAGTACTTGACATTCTTCTGCAACAGGTTGGAAAGAGGCTTTGCAATCTTGGAGAAGTTCTCAACGAACCTTCTACAATAGCTAGCGAGTCCAAGGAAGCTTCGGAGTTGCTTGACATTCTGCGGGGGTTCCTAGTTGATAATAGCTTCAACTTTCTCGGGTTTCATAGAAATACCCTCAGCAGAGATGATATGGCCAAGATATAAGACTTTATCCAGCCAGAATTCACATTTGGAGAACTTCGCATAGAACTTGTGTTCACGGAGCCTGTCCAGGACCAAACGGAGGTGCTTGGCATGGTCTTCTTCGTTCTTGGAGAATACCAAGATGTCATCCAGATAGACAAGAACAAATTCATTGGTGTAAGGGTTGAATATGAAGTGGATCATCCTCGAGAAGGTGGGTGGAGCATTTGCGAGGCCAAAATACATGACCGTGTATTCATAAGAGCCAAAACTCGTTCTGAATGCGGTCTTGGGAATATCTTCTTCAAGGATACGGATCTGGTGGTAACCCATCCGGAGATCGAGCTTTGAGAACACCTTTGCTCCTTTGAGCTTCTCGAACAATTCATTGATATTGGGGAGTGGATACTTGTTCTTTATTGTCTTCTTGTTCAATGGCCGGTAATCAACGCAAAAGGCGTTCCGTGCCATCCTTCTTCTTGAAAAATAGAACACCACAGCCCCAAGGAGAAGTGCTAGGCCTGATTAGACCCATACGCTCTTGCTCATCGAGTTGTTTCTTCAGCTCCTTCAACTCATCAGGGGAAAGCTTGTACGGACGCCGACGTGCTGGCTCGGTACCGGGCTCGAGTTCAATGACGAATTCAACTTGACGATGCGGAGGCATGCCTGGAAGCTCTTCAGGGAAAACATCTTCATACTCATTGACCACCGGAATCTGAGAGATGGCATTAATCTCGCCCTTGTCATTGAGAGAGAATAGCCTGATTGTGTTATCTCGATAGGCGAAGATAATCACGTCTTCGTCAGGATGAGTAAGCTTGACTTCCTTATTTGCACAATCAATGTTTGCATCATGCTTGGAAAGCCAATCCATCCCAAGAATAAGATCAATGTCGGAGTTACCGAGAATAACTGGAGAAACCAGAAAGCGGTAATCACCCATATGAATAGATACATCCGAAGGCATCAAATTAGAAGTCATGTTTTTGCCCGGAGAAATAATTTGCAACTTCTTATCCATAAATGATGAAGTGAAATTATGCTTGGTAAAGAATGGTCTTGACATGAAGCAAAGTGATGCACCAGAATCAAACAATACTTTTGCAGGAATAGAGTTAACTGAGAGGTTACCCAATATCACATCAGAAGAATTTTCTGCTTGAGCTGCATTCATCAATTCACTCTTGCTGCCTTGGGGTTGTGCTTGACAATAGCAGTGCTGGCAGGTGGAGGAGGCGGAAGGCGCCTTGGGTTGGGACACTTGTTAGCATAGTGACCCTTCTGAGTGCACTTGTTGCAAACCACTTCTGAGAGAGGACGGTGATAAGGACCACTTGACTTCGAAGCTTGAAACGGATGCTTGGACTGATTGCTTGGGTTGGGTGGGTGGGAGAAACCATGGCCACCTGAGTGCTTGTTGTTGTTTGGAGGACGGAGCACTGGAGGAGGCGGAAGCCAGAACTTCTGCTGTTTTGCAACCACTTGGGAAGAAGAGGAGTGAACAGCATCTCTGATCCTCTTTTTGGAAGCTTCAACCTTGAGCTGGGCTGCCTCTTGCTTAAGAGCCATGTTATAGAATTGATCAAATTCATCTGGCTCGAACAAGGTGAGAGCTAGTTGGAGTTCATCCTTCAGACCACCACGGAACCGATAAATCTTGCTCTTGGCATCTGGGATGTCTTGCTTGGCATAGCGAGCGAGATTCTGGAACTTGACATTGTATTGATAGATGGAGATGGTGCCTTGCTTCAGGTTGCGGAATTGCTCACGCATGCCTTGGATGACACTAGTTGGAATGTGGTGAGAGCGGAAATCCTTGCAGAAGTCAGTCCATGAGATTTCATGTCCACCTCTGGAATCTTTATACTGCTGCCACCAATCAGCAGCTTGGTCCTTGAGTTGGAAGGCGGCAAACTTGACATAATCCTCAGGTCTCACGTTACTGCATTCAAAGTGCTTCTTCATGTGTGTTATCCAGTCTTCAGCATCTAGCAGATCCACACAGTAACTGAAAGACTTCTGTTGGTTTGCCAGGAATTGGTTGAGGGTTGCAAAGTGAGGTTGATTGAATAGATTGCCTTGGCCTTGGTTCCCATGACCACCTTGATTTGCTTGTTTGGCTTGAATGTTCTGCATCATTTGCATAAGCATCTGGGTGTTCTGGTTGGTCGCGTGCATAATTGCTCTCCAGGCCTTAGACGGAGGAGGAGGGGAAGGAGGACGATCAGGAACTTCTTCACCCTCTGGGTTAGCATTGGGAACCTTCTTAGGAGCCATCCTGAATGAGATGACAACTATTAGCCATTGATTGAAATAAATAAGTTGAATCAATGGCTAGAATTTGCAACATAAGTCTTCACAAGAACGTTCGAACAAAATGAACGAATGTAATCCATAGTTTAATGGTACAACAATCTTCTCGAGAAGCCACATGGGAGAACAAAAGGTAAATAAAAACAACAAGGAGCAGATAGAACAAATACAAGATAGAAGTTTCGTTCCACATGTTCGTGCTGAAAGCTCATGGAACGTGTTACAAAAGGGTTTTGCAATCCCCGGATCAGCATAGCCAAGGACCCTTTAAGATGCAACTCCCGATTGGAACAACACCCATAAAACCACTTCACTCAATGTTGAACCCCGAACTCCATATCATGCATTCACTGGAAGAATGCCCACGAACTACTAGATGAACCCACCTATTAATTTCCGAAAGTTTCCGGTTATGCAATCGGGTGTTGGGGATACAGGGGAAGCACCACCCACTCAACTCTAATCCTACATCCAGCTGTATCCATCCTTCAACACATAACCAGATATTTTCGGAAACCGTTTACCTCAGACCTTCGAAACGCATCTGCTATACAAGCTATGGCAATACTCCCGAACTACCTCCCCCTACTGGGTGATGTCGGGGTTATCTTACCACTAACCGCATAGAAGAGTTTTCGATGTCGGCCGTCTTAAGTATTCCAGAACTGCTGCGATAGATTTGTGACGACAACACCTCGGAGCTCAACTCCCCAGGACACTGCCACAACCCCTAAATGACAGGAGGCATCGAGAACAATGTTCTCGTCACAAAGATATCAGAACAATCCAAACAATACTCGCATGATCCTAACAAAAATTAGTGAGTTTTTGAGAGTAGAAGAGATAGAACATCGTCAGGAGTCCTCACCAGAGTGATAAAGGGATGAGGAGTAAAAAGAAATACTACTCTCCGATATATATATAAGACTCAAAACATTTTCATGTGTGTGCCTAGACTCAACCGTCAACGATTCGATCAATCAGGGGGGCTTCTAGGTCGAAGAAGGCTCTGATTACCAACTTGTAATGCCCAGTATGAGACTATACCTCCTACGTGTCGAGGCATGACTTAAAGGCATAATCTCATACTAGAATGATCTCAAGTATGGTATCTTTGCACAACTCATGTAAAAGAGGTGATGAAAATGTAAAAGAGTAGTTGGCTTACACTTGCCACGTCACACAATGTAATACATTAACATACATCATCCAATAACATCACAGTCCGACTACAAACGAAGATCCAAATGAAAGATACCATAAATAAAGCAACACAAGGTCCCGATCATCCTAGTAAGAACCCTACTGATCCTCTGGGTAAGACACATAGTATCGCCCACGTTCTTCATCAAACTCCCAATACAACTCTGAACCACCAGCTGTGTAGTTCTCAACGATAACTGCATCTGGTGTTGTGTAGAATCTGTGAGTCACGGAGGACTCAGCAATCCCGTTCCCGGGTAGCAATACTATCAAAGCCTTAGGTGTGGAAAAGGCTGAAAACAAGGTTGCAACAGCACTAGCACTAGCTTACGTGTTTAGAGCGAGAAGAGAAACTGCCAACGATCGTCAAAGTGATCACGAAGTGATCCTAACTAAGCACGTCAAACATAAACCCACCGTGTTCACTTCCCGAACCCCTTCTGAAAGCGACCGTCACGGTTACTCACGCTGGTAGTGTATTATGATCATAGTGTCAAGTTTTTTACAACCGGATATTAACAAATTCCCATCTGCCACATAACCGCGGGCACGGCTTTCAAAAGATCAAACCCTGCAGGGGTGTCCCAACTTAGCCCATCACAAGCTCATGATCTGCGGAGTCGCAACTCCAAGGTGGGAAGACCCGAGTATTCTCGGAATCCCGTGATCAAGATATTCCGACAAAGGTAAAACTAATCCAGCAATACCTCCTGGCGTGCCGACACCCTGATAGTAGCCGCGCGTATCTCGTCTCAGGCCACGATCGGATGAGTCATCCTACAGGTTTTTACTAGCCCTTGAGTTTCCTCGAGGTGGCCCCGCAGTCTGCTTAGTTTGGACCAACACTCATGTGGAGCACTGGCCCAGGGTTGTTAATTAAGAACTCGGGTTTGCAACGCCCTATGCAAGTTTTAGTTGTTAGGCAAATGTAAAACCAACGTTGGGCCTTGCTGGAAAAGCTTTAGCGATAAGCGGGTTATCAAGGGGGGCCCATAAACCCCAACCGTGTTAGGGACACAAAATCAAGGAACATAACACCGGTTTAAACGGTTCCTAGGGTGGCATGAGTGGAACAAAACACCAAGCAAAGGCTTAGCCTTCCACCCATTGCCAAATATATAGATGATTTAGTTTAACAGATTATATATTGTGATATCCCAACAATAACTTCATCATGAAGCAAGAATCTTCAAATCTTCTCCTGCAACTAACAACGCTATAAGAGGGGCTAAGCGATGCTTACGTAGCCAAACAACGGTTTGCTAGGTGGGTGGTTAGAGAGGTTCATGGCAACAATAGGAGGCTGACAAACAGACATAGGCATCGAGGCAATAAGCTAAAGAGCGAGACATCTAGCATAGGCAAAGATAGTAATGATATCTGGGTAAGGTCATCTTGCCTGTTGATTCCTCGGAGGGAACGTAACCTTGCTCCTCACACTCAACCTCGGTAGAAACCTCGTACTCCGTATCGTCACCGGGCTCTAACGAAACACAACAATGCAACAACGGAACAAAATCAATCAACATGCAGTGCTCAATCACATGATGAACAAGGACAAGAGTAGATATGATGCATGGCCTAGGGGGCACAAGAGGGCAATATCATCACATCCAACAAGATCATACACAAGAAAGGAACAACTACCAAGTTTATGTAGTTGATCAAACAAGCATCCAACAGGTTTATAAGGAGTTGGTTAACATGGCAAGGGTGCAACTAACATTACAGCAACATGCTAGCATATTTAAATGGGCTGGAAATAACTAACAACAATATCCAGAAACTCCCGTATTAATCTATTTGCATTTGGGATAGATCTGGAAAACTTCCGTGATAAAGTTGTCAAACATGCTAAACAACAACACCAAAATATTCTACACATTTTCTACCCCAAATGCATATAAAGTTTGTTAAATTTGGAGTTGTAGATATTTAGTTATGATTTTTGCAAGTTTAAGCATATGTAAAACAAGTTTAAATTCAAACAACATTTTAAATATTTTTAAACATGGCAACAAACAGCATATTCATAATCTACATAAAAGTCTAAGTACTTTTTATATAGGACTCATTTTCATCAGAAGAATATTTATGCAGATATTTAATAAACAAGAAAAAGAGAAAAAGAAAGAAAAAAAAACAGAAAAGAAAAACAAAATGCGCAGGGGTCAGAATGACCCAGGCTCAGCTAGCCCAAGCCACTGACGAGGGGGCCCGGCCTCGCTGACCTGGCTCCAGCGGGTGCGCGGAATGGTGCAGAAGGCTCGTGAGGCTGGCAGGTGGGACCTACCTGTCAGCCTCTCGCAAAAAATGCAAAAGGGGTGAAATCACCTGCCCCTGCGAGGAATCGAACACACGCCCCCTGCGTTAACTGACGGAGACAAATCACTCCGCTACTGAAAGTTTCTCGACAGATAGCAGGTGCTATCACTGATGAGGTAGCTGCAGAAGCAGGAATAGGGGATAAACGCAGGCTCGTCAGAGCTACTCGTCGGAGCCGCTCCGGCGACTAAACAAGACGGCGGAGTGGTGCGGTATGCTCCTGGAGGAGTTCCGCACCCAACCAACTCGCTAGCAGCACCTACAGAGCCCTACAGCGCCGGCGACGAGCAACGGCAGAACGACGGCGACGGAGCAACGACGAGGTGATGCAGAGGCCTAGGCGGAGCACTGACTAGACAGGCAGCTTCTATACGATGAGACAAAGCGATTGGACAGCAAGCGAAGCACCAGAGGGGTCGAAACACTCGCGGGTGATGAGGTCCGACGGCGATGCGCTTGGGCGCTCGGTGAACTAGGGCTAGAGGGCCCGCAGGAAGGGGGAAAAGGTACGGGGAGAGAGAGGAGCTCACCACGAGCACGACGATGTGCTCGGCTGGCCCAGTCATGGACGGAGTTGACGACGGTGCGTCTCGAACACCTACGGCCACCGGAGATGAAGAAGAGGAAGAAGAGCTCATCGTGGAGGCGATCGGGTCCGCGTAGGCGACGTAGGAGCCGACGTCGTGGAAGCAGAAGGACACCTTTGGCGAAGCTGAGGTCGACGAGGGGCTCGCCGGCGACGAGGGGCTGCTCTCATATGCGCTCGGGTATCGATGGGAACGGCGGATCTGGAGGATCTCGACTCTCCAGACGGCGAGAGGGGGAAGAGGAAACCTAGAGAGGAGGGGAGGACAAGCTTTCGGTTTAAATGGGGGGCTCGGGGCACGATACCTTGACGTCCGTGAATTCACGGCGTGACGGTGAGCGCGCGCGCTGCTCTGCTTTGCTGACAGAGGAAGACGGCGGCGCGGTCTGTGAGGCAGACAGGTGGGACCAAGGGGGGGAAAAGCTACGGCGCGACGGTGTGGCCTGTTGGCTGGGCCTGCGGGAGAGATGGGCCAGCGCTGTGAGGGAAAAGGAGATGGGCCTCGGGGAGAGAAGGAGAGGAAGCCGAGGCCACTGCTGAGCTGCTGCTTTTCTTCCTTTTCTTTATTTCTTCAGGCAGAAAAGAAAAACAAAAGCACAGAATAAAAGAAGAAGAGTTAGGGGAAAAGAAAAATATCCCCATGCTGAGTGATTAATGCCCTATTTAATAAAATTGACTCAGACATTTTTAGAGGCAGAAAAATTAAAGGAGTTTGAATATGATTCAAACTCTTGGTATTTTAAAACCCAACCAAATCATTTTCAAATAGGGTGATATTTGGTGGAGAGGTTGTTCACATGGTGCAAGATTTATAGGAGAAGAAAGAACAGTAAGGCACTTGGCTAGGTGGCTTGCACAATGGAGCAAAGAAAGGCCAGAAAGAAAGAAAGAAGAAGAAGAAGAAGAAGAAGAAGAAGAAGAAGAAGAAGAAGAGGGAAGAAGGGGGGGGGTTAGGGTTTAGCTAGGCTTAGCTAGAACCCACACACACAACATACAAGGCCTCCCACATACTCAACAATAAAGTAAACTAGTATGCCATGATGATATGATGATGAGCACTGCAATGATGCAAAAATAATGAATGATATAGCAATGCAAAGAAAATAAATGACAAGAACCCCCAAGGATAACGACAAGGATCAAATTGGGAAGCTTTATTGCCATTATTGGAAAGTGTTACATCTGGGGCATTACAGTCTCAATGTGCAAAAAAAATCTTGGGATGCCATCCTCATTGGGGGCTTTTAAAACATATTTTCACTTGTCTATCCCAATCGGTTAAGAAAGACAACCCGAGTGACGTGAAAACCCATGTGATCCAGATGTGTGGGGGTTTAGGTGTATAGATGCGAGGTAGAAGCGCCTTCCCTTCCATGACTTTTTCCGAGTCGGTTAGGGGTTGGCAGTTGACCTGGTTTTACTGCAAGGACATTCCGACTCCTAGCATGTGACGCCCCAAGACCGACGCTCCGGAGGACTTCCATATACTTTGTGATCGCAGTGTGTTTTATTTGCTTGCTCTATTTTTATTTGTGCATTACATCATGTCATCATGCCATCATGTCAATAATATTTGCAACTCAACTAAATAAATTGTGTGGATCTTCGATCCATTTATATTGAGGGATGTCATATGATGCTTTTCTTCAAAACATATCCTCCCAATATTTAGAGAGCTATATTAAATCATTCCATTAACTTGGAACCACCCGTAACACATTTGAGCTATTCTTCAACTTTCCTTTGTCCAAACTCTCTTCCTAACCCTTTTGTTCCTTTCTCTAAATCTCTATTTTTCTAGAGAATATAAAGAAAAAGAGGAGCAATGCATAACCGCAGCCCGCTTAGGGTCCACCTGCGGCCTAACCTAGTTGGCCCAAGAGACCTGCCCGATCTCTCCTTATCCCCTCGCTCCCGCAGCTCCTCACCCGGTCGATCCCCTGGTCTCTCCCTCTCGCGCCGCCACCACACGCAGAAGCTCACGGAGGAGCACTTGCGCCCATTCCCCTCGATCCAGCGACCCCAGCAGCCCCGCCGGTCGCCTCTTCCTCCGCGCCCCTAGTCCTCATCTCTGCCTCCCGCTCGTCTCCTAGCACGCTTGCACCACCGTGGAGCCCCTAGCCTCCGGCAGCCACTGCTGCAGTATGGCGCCCCTGCTTCCTCCTCGCCGCCTCACAGCTGCCTGCCTCCTGCAGCCCTCTCCCTCGGCCACGCGCTACCCCGAGCCCCATCGCCGCCCGCTCTTTGGTCCGCCGTCCGCGCCTCCTTGCTGGTCACACGCCGGTGACCACCAAGAGCTCCGTCACCGGTCGCCTCAACCTCCAGGTCCAACGATGTCCCCGGGATCCGCGTCATCATTGATGGTGGCCCCTGTCCCGCTGCCACCGGCCCCACTTCTTCTCTGCGTCGACCTCTGCTGCTACCCGTCGCCCTCACACCCCGCCTCCTGATGCTCTGCACCACCACCAAGTTGTGGCCGATTTTTTTGCTTCCCTGTTGGGCATGAGCAGCTATGATCCGACATCTTCTGTCACTGCTCGTTTTGTTGCTGCCAAGACCCGGCAACCAGGAACGTGTACGACTACATGACGATACGCCAAGTACCACGACGTCGACAACCCTCAAGTTCGACTACATGGTGACACGCCAAGAACCACTACGACCTTCCCTCGCCAAGACCGCCCTGAAGGGTTCGGGTTTGTCAAGTTCAACTACATCGACTGCGAACGGTGACGACCCCAAACATCAATAGAGAGTGTACGAGTACGAACCATGTACGACTACCACCGCCATGTGAGCGACTACTTCCCACTACGACCCCTGTACCACTACTTCCACTACCGCCGTGTGACGCCCGGATAATTAAGCTACAGTGAACCTCTATGACACCCCGAGACTGATGCGCCAAGTGTCTTCCAGTTATTCGCTGCCGTTGCCATGCCATTTGCTTGCATGTTGCATTTTTCCATTTCATCATGTGCATTGCATCTGCATAGTTTTCAAAACTTGCATCTGTCCGTAGTTGCCGAGCCCCCTCGTCCTTAACGTTATCCGTTCAGAACCGAGACACACTCGCATGCGCCCGCGGCACATCAGAAACCTTATTTTGTAAGTGGTCGGAAAATGTTCTCAGAATGGGTTGAAACTTGGCGTGTGGTCTTATTATAGTGTATGTAGTCTGCCTGTCAAATTTCGTCGCATTCGGAGCTCGTTTGATAGCCCAACCGTTAAACTATAGCGGCACTATCGTCGGACAACATGTCAGATGTTTCAGTGCCCCGAAACCCGTTGCCGGGCTGCCATCTCCTTCTCTTCTGAGCCTACCCACATTCTACAGAGCCCACTTTTCCTCTCCTCGCAACTTGTCCGAAACTGTCCCGAACCCGACCCGAGCAGTCGTGATCGTTGTGCCCGGATCATCTCCAAACATCCCTAAAATATCTTTGGTTTCTTATTTGGACTTCCGAAGCCTATTTTATCTCAACCCTTTGGTTTCAATCAGATGATCCAACCTCTCCTCCTTGTCCCTATATATAGACCACTCCCTATCCAAAACTGACCAAACCCCTAATTTCTAGGGATCCTCTAGCCGCCGCCACTCCACCAAGTCCTCCTCGGGATCCCTCCCGGACCAACCAGGAGCCTCCACCCACCTCCCTCGAATTCGTCGTAGCACCAGATCCAACAACACGCCGCCGTCGAGCGCCATCGCACACAGCCTCAAAGGCCTCCTCCCATCGCACTTCTTCACCACCTCCAGGATCGCGCCCCTGGATGCTCCTCTGCCCGAGCCCCGCCTTGCCTCGTCACCCGCTCGCATGCTCGAGGACACCCGAGGCCGTGTCTCCTCCTCCCTCCCCTGCTCGACCCCGAATGGATCGTGAGCTCGGAGCGCCTCCCCGCCGCCTTGGACGTCCACGCCGCCGGCTACAACAGCAGCAGCAGGTCACGTCGCCGCTCGCTGTGCCCTCTATCTTTTCTTTTCTCTCTAACCTCTTGGCCTCTCTCTTACTCTTCCTTCCCAGGAACCAAGCCATGGTGCACGAGGCCTCCCTTGTCTCACCTCATTGGAGTCCTTCCAGCCGAGCCGCTCCCAAGGCCAAGCGCCCAAGCCCAGTCCCCGCAGCCTCGCGACCACGCCATCTCGTGTCGGACCTCACCGGTGAGACCCAGCTGTCGAGTGTCCCTGTCTCTCTCTTTGCCCTCTCTTACCTCCTCTGCACTCCCCTTCTCTATTGAATAGGAAGGTGCTGCACCACCGCACATCCATGGTACTGCCCGCCTCGTCTCCTCCCAGATCTGCCGCTTGCCACCGCAGAAGGGAAATCCTCCGCCGCCCTGGCCTCGGATCTGGCCGATTCCCGCTGGTCCCATTGCCAGAATCCTCCCTGGCGACATCTTCTATATTTGGCCGGAACATGTTGTTTATGTTCTTCAGAAACGAGGAGAGCAGCTCGCCCGCTTCCTTGTCGCGCACGGCTGCCGCGCGAAGGCCCAACCAACGCCCCTTGCCAAGGCCCAGCAAGGCGCTGGAGCCCAGCTATGTGCCCTCATGCCGGCCTTCCTATCCACCACCCAGGGATGAGCTCTCTCGTGAGGCCCAGTCCGCCCCAGTTTCGGCCTGTAGTTTTTTTTCCTGTTGCTGTGAATTGTTTTTTATCCAGAGTTGCCAGTTTTGCATAACAGACCCTTAAGTTCATGCATTCAATATCTCACCAACTATGCATCGGTTTAAAACAAATTATCTATACTACTATTAAAAGAGCAAACATAAATTCCCCTAACTCCACACAACAAACTGTACACAGGATAACCAGAACCCTTCGATGAAATCAACTTAAATACATCCTACCGTTGATATTACGCTAATGGTCTGCCACACAAATCAACGACCCGGATTAGATGTTCTGCCGAGCAGACGCTCCATGGTCTGTCAATTTCCATTCTTCGCGTCCCCGATCCCCGCCCGCTACTCCGGATATTCGGATTGATTCCACCGGAATCGTGGCTCCTCGACCCTTTTTTCTTTGGCCCCAGATCCAAAAGAACGGATCCGCAGCAACCTTGCGCCACCAAGGAGGCGGGTGATAGCGGCGGCGGAAGAGGGCGTGGGTGCCAAAGGGGCGACGACGACGGTGGTCGTGAGCGCTACCACGTAGAGGCAGGAAACACAGCTCGGGAAGAAGTTCCAGGCGATAGACATCAGTCGTGCCGCCGTAGATCCAACCGACCGGCAATGGAGAAATTATCGATGTTCCTCCGCGCGGCACCAGGTTCGTCAATCCTCCTCCACCATCCTCTCCCCGCCTCACGGTCCCTACAAGCAGCCTTGCCAGCCGCAGCCTCCCAGATCCTCCTCCCAACGCGTCCCCGCTTCCCCTACGACGTCCCGGGCCTCACGATCTCCACCACGATGGGCGTCACAAGCTCAAGGGAGTGCGTCGAGGCTATGGCGATGTTGCTCCCCTTCCTACCGTCGTCATCGTGTTCCGCCACTTGTGATAGGAATCTATGGCGCAGGTGGAGAAGCCTCCTGCCAAGGAGGCGGTTCCTGCTGCAGCACCGGATGAGTGATCCCTCTGTCATAAGAGGTTCTTCAGTTTCTATTTTTACAAAGTCAATCTCTTGCGTGGTAAATCTCCAATCATCTGAATCTGGTTCCTCTGTGGATTATTCTGATGTTTACAAAGTCGGATTTGATGCAGGGGAAGGGGAGACCGAGGAGGAAATGGCGACCAAGAAGAGTGTGGCCACCCTGGGTGACAAGGACCTCAAGGGGAACAAGGTGTTCCTTAGTGCCGATCTGAACGTTCTGCTGGACGACGGCCAGAACATCACTGACGACAACCGCATCCGCGCCTCCGTGCCGTCCATCAAGTTCCTCATGGGGAAGGGCGCCAAGGTCGTTCTGGCCAACCATCTTGTGAGCACACGCTTCCGCCATTCAGCCTCCCGTGTGGCGCACTGCTGTAGCTGCTTGATGTCAGGAGCAACAACACTGGTGGCCCAGCCACGCCTTCATCTCAGACCTCACCGGTAAATTCCTTTCTTGCTGTTCTGGCAAAGGCAATTTCAAATCTTGTGCGTTTTTATTTGATACACCGTGTGCCCAACTGCTGAAAACTGAATTCTAAGTGCTACAACTGAAATTTCCATTAAGTTCATATGTTGCAATTCTGAAACTGGATTTTGTGTATGTAGTTATTCTAATGTCCGTCGGATCAACTGTGCTTATTTACCTGTCATGTTGAACTGATGTGTGATACTGGGTCTTGTGTACTTTCAATAGCCTTGCAATTTTTGTTAGGATTTGGTGTGTGTGCATTTTCACATGATTTCTAACAATCCAGTTCATCTTTTCGTTGCAGAAGACTAATCAACCAGGCGCAGATCCATTTCATTCAACTAAGCGTCACGGGCTGTGTATGCTAGCCTCCTCCGCTGCATTTGCAGGCCGCTGAGTCTTGTGCGGTGCAGATCACCCGCCCACCGAGCTGCACAACTCACGATGCAGGCGGCCCTCCTCCGAGGCGAGGTTTTCTTCAGGCTCATTGACATTAGTTTAATTCAGAGTTTGGTTCGGTGTGTTTGGAGTGGATGGTAAGATCATGTGCTCAAATAGAATTAGAAGAGCAGGCATATCCACTTGGTGGTACTACTTTTTTACATAATAAAGTGGTGGTGGTGCTAATTAACTGTGTGCTCTTAGTTTGATTCAGAGTCTTTAGGTGCACTGCATGTACTTTAGTACATAGCATTTCCGCAAAGAAAATTTGGCTTTCTGTTCATCTGTGTGAACTTACTTTGCATATATGTTGATCACAGTTTAATTTCAAAATGAGAAGAGAATCCAATCCATACTGTGCTATTGTACTTTTTGGTGTAGACTAATTCAAGAATACTTGAAATCTGATGGGGAATACTGATGGTGCATCATTTTGGACTAATCTTCTTATAACTGAAACCAAATTTAAATGCCTTAGAGGCCTTAACACTAGGATGACTTAATCATTTCAGCATCTAACAGTTATACAAAAAAAACTGAGAAAACTCCAGTTATGTGAAGAATGGATGAGTGTGCTACAAACTCCATCTTTTTCTTGTTTCGGTATTGTCTGCAGATTTGTTTCATGAAGATTATATTCTGTATTTTTATGTCAGATTTGAAGGTGTTGGCATTAAGCGGCTCTACTTCTTGCCAATTCAATTTCTAATAGGCATGCGCCCCCTGTGTTCTGGACAACTAAGATTACATGCAAAATTACCTGATCATGTAGCAATTCTTATTGAGACGCATGCATTTAGATCGGGTGCTGAAGCGAGCTCGCCATTTTATTACTTTGAAAGAATTATACAGTGATATTTGGCTATTGCTTTCAATATTAGAGAATCATAGAAACTGAACTGCGGGGCTTACTATAGTTTTATGTGACATTCCTGTATGCCCTCATGCCATACTATTTATTTTGAGCAACCTTTCTATGGTATTTTGTTGGACAGTTTTTAGTGTAATGTCCAGCACCTCA
>LR738715.1:554465976-554488382 GCA_902687465.1 Secale cereale | reverse complement strand
TTTTTTTTTGAAGTTTTGAGGTTTTGAGAGATGAGATAATGGCTCATATGTGTCATTTTGATGGAAGTCCCACCACGGTCAGATCTTGCCATTAGATAATGCAATTTTCAAATGATATGTGATATGGTGATATGCTTTTATTTATTTATTTCCTATGTTCCCCGTCACCAGCATTTGTGCATTAACTGGCTACATGTGTGCAAAGCTAACCAAATAAGAATGAGATGAATTACATCTCTGCAAAGCTAACCAAATAAGAATGAGATAAATTACATGTCTGCAAAGCTAATCAAATATGAATTTCTTGGCCGCGGTTTGTGCCGGAGCTTACTAGGAATGAAACGCTCTGCCAAAATCACCACTCTCCTATTATTTTTATTTTCACCACTTAGTTGTTTTTACTCTGTATGGTAGTTAACATGAGCCACAATTGATTACCATATGAACTGCTGCCTCTGTAGGACAATGGCAGAGTCCGGACCATGAAGTGGAGTCTGATGGAGTAACCAGCCAACATCTCCTCGTGTGGCTTAGATGGAGTGTTGATTTCATGTATAACAGCAGCCGTGGCTTTCTTACGATCCCTTGCCTCCTGTCTTTTCTTTAATAATCCCTGTTTAGTGCATACCTCTCCCTTTCCCTCTGTCTCTTCAGCTCTTTTGGATCTGTTTTTTGACCTGCAAGGCAATGACATATTTTTCTGGATTTACAAGAACTAAGTACATAAGAGTAGGTGATATATGTATTTACCTGAATTGTTGTTGTTTGTCAGGTCCTGAAAGGGAGTACGTACCCTACTTTGCTGAGAGGATGCCATATTGCCTTCTCAACTTTTATGTTTGTGAAACACTTATTCAACCCTTCGTCAACTCAGTTTGTGCATGATGTACTGTAAGTATCAGATTAAAAAGAGCAAATTACGTACTGTCATATTAAAAAGAGCAATTTCCTTTGTATTTTTGACAAACCATAAGATGTGCAAATTAAATGTATCTAACCTGTGCATTGGCATACAATCATATTAAAAGAGCAATTTCCTTTGTCTTTTGTCAGATCATAAGATGTGTAAATTAAATTGATGTAACATGTGCATTGGCAGGTCGAGATGTTGCGGGCCACACATAATGATGACACCGGAGGCAGGGCCTTGCGCCGGGTTGAGGACATCCACCGGGTCGAGGATGTCGCGGAGAGGGCGAGGGCAGCGTGGCGAGGACGGCGGGGCGAGGAGAGGTAGGGCAGCAAGGCGGGTGGAGGACGTCGCGGACACCAGGGGTGAGGAGAGGCAGGGCAGCAAGGCGGGTCGAGGACGTCGTGGACACCAGGGGCAAGGGCGGCGGGGCGGCTGGCGGAAGCGAGGTTCGTGGCGTGATGCCAGCGTTGATCGTGGAGGTTGGTGGCATGGTTGCGGCTTTGATCGCAATAACTATGTTTGTTTCTAGCTCGCCATGCTCCATGTAAGTCAACAAGTCTTTTACAATATCAGTCGGATAACAAATATAATTCTTCACCATGTTAATTAGCAATACTACATGCCAGAATCCATTCCATCCATTCCCGGGAAGTACTTAACTTCCTCTTTGCAGAATCTGTATACTATGTATTATGTACATGTAAAAAATATGCTTACATAGGATATTTTTTTCTTCTTCCAACAGTTATACGTGCATTGCACGTGCACGCTTACTAGTGAATGTAAATTGCTTAGAATTTCATGCAGATTAATAATACGCCACTTTCTTCCCTATTTAAAAATGTTTAACTTGTTGTTTTCATTAATTTGTATAAATGACATGTTAAAATGGTTTTATTCATAATTAAATAACCGTAGCTCCAAATTTAATAAACTTTATATGTAAATGGGGTGGAAAAATTTGTAGATTAACTTGGTGCACTTTATTTCCCTGTTTAACAACAATAAAATATGTTTTTAGGCAGAACAGTGCCAAATTCAAAATATGCACATGAGGATTTTCTGGAATTTTTGTTTGTTGTTCCGACCTCATTTAAACTTGTCTAAATAGATAGTTTATATATGCTTCACCTCTTGCCATGTTTAAAAACATTTAATATTGTTGGGTACATAAATGGGAGCAAACTAAATAATTGAATGTGGTGTGCCGTCAATATGCAACTCGTTGCATATTAAGCTCTACTTAACTTGTAGTATTGTTTGTGCACCTTGCCATGCCATGGATCATTAAACTGGACATGCATCATACTT
Source organism: Secale cereale (assembly GCA_902687465.1). Taxonomy (NCBI): domain Eukaryota; kingdom Viridiplantae; phylum Streptophyta; class Magnoliopsida; order Poales; family Poaceae; genus Secale; species Secale cereale. The sequence goes on along the minus strand of LR738715.1, from coordinate 554,486,158 downwards.
GGTTGTGCATCATGCCATGGTTATGTGATGGTTGTTTACTATGTTGTTTGCTTCTTTTCGGTCATGCTACTTCTCAATAGTTCCTGTTTCGTTGCGATCGTGAGGATTCGTTCGACTATGCTTGATCCGTCTTCGTGGCTTCATCTACTTAATCGACTCATTCTTCTTCCTAGCGAGATCTCAGGCAAGATGATCGTCACCTTGGATCTCATTACTATTATTGCTATGCTAGTTGTCTCGATGCTATCCCTATATGTCATGCTACCTATCTATTGTTGTTAGCATCTCCTTGTTGCCATGAAACACACTATAACCTTTGACACCATCCCAAAAAACCGTTGTTTGGCTATGTTACCGCTTGCTCAGCCCCTCTAATAGTGTTGCTAGTTGCATGCAAAGATGAAGATTGCTCCATGTCGGATCTTGGATGTTGGAATATCACAATATCTATTACTATAATTAACACACCTATATACTTGGCAATGGGTGGAAGGCTTGGCCTTTTGCTCGGTCTTTTGTTACATTCATGCCGCCTTAAGAACTGATAAACCGGTGTTATGTTCCTTGATTTTGCGTTCCTAACGTGGTTAGGTATATGGGGACCCCTTGACAGTTCGCTTTGAATAAAACTCCTCCAGCAAGGCCCAACATTGGTTTTAATTTGCCAACATAATAAAACTATTAATTAATTAATTAATTTTGCATAGGGGGTCACGTACCTGGGGATTGTTTTCAACATAATACAGGGGGGCCAGTGCTGTTAGTGCTGGTCCAAACTGGGCGATTTTCGGCGCCCCCTGGGCAACCAGGGTCTCAGCCAACCCGATGTCTTGCCCATCCGGTGTGTCTTAGGAACAAGATACGTGCGACTCCTATCGGGATTGCCGACACATCGGGCGGTCTTGCTAGACTTGCTTTACCATTCTCAAAATGTCTTGTGCACCGGGATTCCGAGTCTGATCGGATTATCCCTAAGAGAAAAGGTTTTACCTTTATTGATCGTGAGAGCTTGTGATGGGCTAAGTCGGGACACGCCTGCAGGGTTATGATCTTTCAAAATCCGTGCCCGTTGTTATGTGGTAGATTGGAATTTGTCAATGTCTGGTTGTAGAAGACTTGACAGAGGATCCGAAATAAAATACACCAATCGCGTGAGTAACCATGACCGTCTCTTTTCATTTTGAGAAGAGAACACGGTGGGGTTATGTTTGACTCGTATGTAGTTCAGGATCACTTAGCGATCATTACTAGTTTGCGACCGTTTGCGTAGATGCTCATCTTATTCTTGTACTCATAAGTTAGCCACCATATAATGCTTAGCCGCTGCTGCAACCTCACCACTTAACCTCTCCATACCCATTAAGCTTCGCTAGTCTTGATACCCATGGTTATGGGATTGCTGAGTCCTCGTGGCTCACGGATACTGCAATAACAGTTGCAGGTGCAGGTTTTCGATGACTTGACGTGAGAGCGATGTTTACTTGTGTTGGAGTTCGTTCTTCTTCTTCGTTAATCTTGGGATAGGTTCCTGGTCGGCAGCCCGGGATAGCAGGATGGATGTCGTTGTGCTTTTTATGTTTTCATCCGTAGTCAGATGTCTTGTGTATAATGTGTTATATTCATGTGGAGTTGTATGACTTGTATGTATCCCCATCTATTTATGTAATGGTACGATGTAATGATATCTATCTTGCTAAGTGCCCGAAATGTGGTTGTGCCCCAGTCATGAGTTCAGCACGTGATCGGGATAGAATCGCATCTTGGGTGTGACAAGTTGGTATCAAAGCCTCGACCGACCATAGGAGCCCCCTTGATTGATCAGAGTTTGGCCGTTGTCGAGTCTTGAAGAAAACCATTTTTGGATTCTAGTTATATCGGAGAGTAGGAATTCTTTTTACTCCTCAGCCCCTTCGTCGCTCTCGTGAGGAATCTTGACGTAGGTGTTTTGAATAACTCATCTTCCCCTTCATTTTTTAGGATCATGTAGTTAGTTTTCCGATCGTTGCGATGTCAGCTCTTTTCATCCGGCCCACTTCTTTTCGAGTTGATTTGTTCCTCTTCATCTCTTGCTAGTTCAGTCCTCAGTTATTTCCAACCGGCGTTGTTTTCCCCGTCCGATGTGGTCTTTCTTTTCCCACGTGCCCACCCTTTTCTTCTCGGATTCCTTAATCGAGTATCCATCCTACTCGTGCGAATGCTATGCTTTCTTTCCTCAATTGTTTCAACTGGTGAATTCTCATCTAGTTAGTCATCCTTCCTCTGTTTTCTTCTCCGATGAATTCTCCTCTCATTCGACATTATTCATATCTTTTTATTTTCCGGTGGTTCCAATTCAATTTGTTTTCGGTGTTCTTCATATTCTTTTTCCTCGGCTCATATGTTTCCAATTGCTTGTTCGCCTCTCGCCATTTAATTATTCTGGAGTTATGAAGACATCTCAAGAGATTCGTGTTTTGTATTCAATTAATTCAAGGTTATCACCTCATTCGAGCCATTCAATCGTTCCGGTGGATCATCTCCTTTGCAATCCTTTCCAATGGTGTTTATTTCTAGTGGGCCCTAACCCACAGGTCTTTTCCCAGGATATTTCCTGACTCTTCTAATTTCCGGAGTGATTCTCAAATTATTTTCAAGGTGTGACGTAAGAATGGATTCCATTAGTCACATGCCTTCCGCGGATCATTGTCAAATTCTTTTCATCGTTGGTTCAACCTTCCTCTTTTCATTCTTCTGGAGTATCTCAACAATTTTGGTGGTATTTCTCGTAGTCATTTGAAGATCGAAGAAGAATTTCCCTCTATATCCTTGTCTGTTCTCTTAAATATTCGTGGTTATAGCTTCATGTTATCCTCTCAAATTATTCCATTTGTCATAAATTATTTTTCCTTACCCATCCGGAGCTTTTCATGAATTATTTCCATTGTGTTGCTCCGAAGGCCATCATTTCAGAAGATTTCTTCATTCTTAGTTTTCAACTTCGTCCTCCAACTATTCTTAATTGATGCCTCTTCGTTCATTTTCATATTCTTCCGGTGCTTCGTCCAAATTCTTTAATCAGTTCGCGATCTCTTCGTTCTCTTGTATCTAAATTTCCTCAAGTGCTTATTCTTCCGGCGATTCATTCTCTTGTATTCACTCAATGTCAATTCCTTATGGTGGATTATTCTCCTTCATCACTCGGTTTCAATTCTTAAGGTGGTTCGCGCAAGAGTTCTTTTCAGGTGTAATCATATCAATTCATTCGTTCTCTCCAATTCTACCGGTGGGTCATGAAGACTTTCTCAAGTTCGTGCTATATCTCCCATTAATCTTTTACAACGCGAATAAGTAGTATGCAAATCCATTGCTTCTCATTAATTTAATTGATGGTGGATGAGCATAACATAATTCTTATTCTTCTTTCATCAAGTTGTTTAATCCCTTCCTTCGGAATTTGTTCTTGATGAATAAATTCTAATCCCAAGTGTTTTCATCTTTTCTTTTCCGGAGTTCAAAGTTCCTCGGCCATCTCATCAGAACCTCCATCTAAATCATCGCAAACCTTGAATCTTATTCCTTTCATCCTCATTTCTATATCATGATTCCTTTTGCTACCGGAGTGTTCATGGCAGTTCTTCATGATTTAATTCATTCTTCAAGTGTTCATCAAGATTCTTGTTGGAGATACTCAAGCATTCTTCTTCTTGCCCCTCGAGATGCAATTAATTCTTCGTATTCATTTGAAGTGGAGTTTTGCATTTCTTCATTCTAATCTATTCAATCATTTGGTAGTGGCGGAAATTCACCTCAAGTCCTGAGATGTTTTCAATAAGCCCACAACAAGCTTATTCTTTTGTTGTTGATTTTCTCAATAACTCCGCTCAATCCTTCCTTCTAAGGATGCTTTCAAATTCATTCATTGTGGAACTTGTTGTTCTCTTATCCGTTCTTTTCATTCCATTATTTCAATTCTTCCTGAGGCATTATGTTGTTTTTCTCGTCAAGTATCGTCCCATCTTGTGAAGTTCATGTTCTATTCCATTCATTTTCAGTCGGAGTGCTACCCAAATTCATTCGTTTGAATTCCTTTTCTATCTCTTTTAGCCGGAGTGGTTTTGAATTCATTCTTGTTCCTTCAGCTCTTGTTTCATGCATTTCAACCTCTTTGGTTCACGTCGTATTCCTTGTTCCTCTTGTCCAACAAAGTCTTTGTAACTTCATTCTTCTCCGTTGTATTCTGTAAGGTTGTTCAACCTCTCAAGATTCTTTTGTTTCACTCTTTTGTTCAAGAAGAACTTTGTCCTTCCTTTTTTTCCTTCCGTCTCGTTCCTAAGATCCCGAGACAAGATTTCTTGTTAGTAGGGGAGTGTTGTGACACCCCGAGACCGATGCGCCAGGTGTCTTCTAGTTATTCGCTGTCGTTGCCATGTCATTTGCTTGCGTGTTGCATTTTGCCATGTCATCATGTGCATTGCATTTGCATAGTTTTCAAAACTTGCATCTGTCCATAGTTGCTGAGCCCCCTTGTCCTTTCCATTATCCGTTCGGAGCCCAGACACACAGGCACGCGCCCGCGGCATCTCCGAAACCTTATTTTGTAAGTGGTTAGAAAATGTTCTTGGAATGTGTTGAAACTTGGCGTGTGGTCTTATTATAGCGTAGGTAGACCGCCTGTTTCATCGCATTCGGAGCTCATTTGATAGCCTAACCGTTAAACTATAGCGGCACTATCGTCGGACAGCATGTCAGACGTTTCCGTGCCCTGAACCCGTTGCCGGGCTGCCATATCCCTCTTTTTTCAGCCTACCCACATTCCACACAGCCCACTTTTCTTATCCCTGCAACTTGTCCGAAACTGTCCTGAACCCGACCCGACCTATCATGACCGTTGTGTCCGGATCATCTCCAAACATCTCCAAACATCCCTAAAATATCTTCGGTTTCTTATTTGGACTTCCGAAGCCTATTTTACCTCAACCCTTTGATTTCGATCAGATGATCCAACCTCTCCTCCTTGTCCCTATGTATAGACTACTCCCTATCCAAAACAGACCAAAACCCTAATTTCAAGGGATCCTCTAGCCGCAACCGCCACTCCACCAAGTCCTCCACTCCTCCTCAAGATCCCTCCCGGACCAACCAGCAGCCTCCACCCACCTCCCTCGAATTCGTCGCAGTACCAGATCCAAGAACACACCACCGTCGAGCACCATCGCACGTAGCCTCAAAGGCCTCATCCCGTCGCTCTACTTCACCACCTCCAGGATCGCGCCCCTAGATGCTCCTCTGCCTGAGCCCCGCCTTGCCTCGTCACCCGCTCACATGCTCGAGGACGCCCGAGGCTGTGCCGCCTCCTCCCTCTTCTGCTCGACCCCGAATGGATCGTGAGCTCTGAGCACCTCCCCGCCGCCTTGCACATCCATGCCGTCGGCAACAACAACAGCAGCAGGTCACATCACCGCTTGTTGTGCCCTCTCTCTTTTCTTTTCTCTCCAACCACTCGGCCTCTCTCTTCCTCTTCCTTCCAGGAACCAAGCCATGGTGCACGAGGCCTCCCATGTCTCACCTCGTCGGAGCCCTTCCAGCCAAGCCGCTTCCAAGGCCAAGCGCCCAAGCCCAGTCCCCGCAGCCTCGTGTCCACGCCATGTTGTGCCGGACCTCATCGGTGAGACCCAGCTGCCGCGTGTCCCTGTCTCTCTCTTTGACATCTCTGACCTCCCCTGCTCTCCCCTTCTCTGTTGAACAGGAAGGTATCGCACCACCGGACATCCATGTCACTGCCCTCCTCGTCTCCTCCCAGATATGCCGCGGGCCACCGCAGAAGGGAGCTCCTCCGCCACCCTGGCCTCGGAGCTGGCCGATTCCCGCCGGTCCATTGCCAGAATCCTCCCTGGCGATGTCTTCTGCATTTGGCCGAAACCTGCTGTTTCTGTTTTTCAGAAACGAGCAAAGCAGCTCTCCCGCTTCCTCGTCGCGCGCAACTGCCGCGGCAAGGCCCAGCCAACGCCCCTCGCCAAGGCCGAGCAAGGCGCTGGAGCCTAGCTATGCGCCCTCCTGCCGACCTTCCTATCCATCGCCCTGGGCTGAGCCCTCTGGTGAGGCCCAGTCCGCCCCAGTTTCGGCCTGTAGTTTTTTTTCCTGTTGCTGCGAATTGTATTTTATCCAGAGTTGCCAGTTTTGCAGAATAGACCCTCAAGTTCATGCATTCAATATCACACCAACTGTGCATCGGTTAAAACAAACTATATATGTAAATTTCTTAGAATTTCATGTAGATTAATAATATGCCACTTTCTTCCCTGTTTAAAAAATGTTTAACTTGTTGTTTGCATTAATTTGTATAAATGACATGTTAAAACGGTTTTATTCATAACTAAATAATCATAGCTCCAAATTTAATAAACTATATATGTAAATGGGGTGGAAAATGTGTAGTTTAACTTGGTGCACTTTATTTCCCTATTTAACAACAATAAAATATGTTTTAAGGCAGAACAGTACCAAATTCAAAATATGCACATGGGGATTTTCGAGAATTGTTGTTTGTTATTGCGGCCTAATTTAAACTTGTCTAAATAGATAGTTTATATGTATCACCTCTTGCCATGTTTAGAAACATTTAATATTGTTGGGTACATAAAATGAAGCGAATTAAATAATTGAATGTGGTGTTCCGTCAATATGCAACTCGTTGCATATTGAGCTTCACTTAACTTGTAGTATTGTTTGTGCACCTTGCCATGCCATGAATCATTAAACTGGACATGCATCATACTTGGTTATGCATCATGCCATGTTTATGTGATGGTTGTTTACTATGTTGTTTGCTTCTTTCCGGTTGTGCTTCTTCTCGATAGTTCCTGTTTCGTTGCGATCGTGAGGATTCATTCGACTACGCTTGGTCCGTCTTCGTCGCTTTGTCTACTTCATCGACTCGTTCTTCTTCCTAGCGGGATCTCAGGCAAGATGACCGTCACCTTGGATCTCATTACTATCATTGCTATGCTAGTTGTCTCGATGCTATTGCTATATGCCGCGCTACCTATCTATTGTTGTCAGCATCTCATTGTTGCCATGAAACACCCTCTAACCTTTGACACCATCCCAGCAAACCGTTGTTTGGCTATGTTACCACTTGCTCAGCCCCTCTTATAGCGTTCCTAGTTTAGGCGAAGATGAAGATTGCTCCATGTCGGATCTTGGATGTTGGAATATCACAATATCTATTACTATAATTAACACACCTATATACTTGGCAATGGGTGAAAGGCTTGGCCTTTTGCTCGGTGTTTTGTTCCACTCATGCCGCCTTAAGAACCGATAAACCGGTGTTATGTTCCTTGATTTTGCGTTCCTAACGCGGTTGGGTATATGGGGATCCCTTGATAGTTCGCTTTGAATAAAGCTCCTCCAGCAAGGCCCAACATTGGTTTTAATTTGCCAACATAATAAAACTATTAATTAATTAATTAATTTTGCATAGGGGGTCGCGTCCCTGGGGATTCTTCAACATAATACAGGGGGGCCAGTGCTGTTGGTGCTAGTCCAAACTGGGCGATGTCCGGCGCCCCCTGGGCAACCAGGGTCTCAGCCAACCCGATGTCTTGCCCATCCGATCTGTCCTGAGAACGAGATATGTGCGACTCCTATCGGGATTGTTGACACATCGGGCGGTCTTGCTGGACTAGTTTTACCATTGTCGAAATGTCTTGTGGACCAGGATTCCGAGTCTAATCGGATTGTCCCTAAGATAAGAGGTTTTACCTCTGCTGATCGTGAGAGCTTGTGATGGGCTAAGTTGGGACAACCCTGCAGGGTTATGATCTTTCAAAAGCCGTGCCCGCGGTTATGTGGCAGATTGGAATTTGTTAATGTTCGGTTGTAGAAAACTTGACAGAGGATCCGAAATAAAATACACCAATCGCGTGAGTAACTGTGACTGTCTCTTTTCATTTTGAGAAGAGAACACGATGGGCTTATGTTTGACTCGTAGGTAGTTCAGGATCACTTAGCGATCATTACTAGTTTGCGACCGTTTGCGTAGATGCTCATCATATTCTTATACTCACAAGTTAGCCACCATATAATGCTTAGCCGTTGTTGCAACCTCACCACTTAACCTCTCCATATCCATTAAGCTTTGCTAGTCTTGATACCCATGGTTATGGGATTGCTGAGTCCTCGTGGCTCACAGATACTACAACAATAGTTGCAGGTGTAGGTTAATGATGACTTGACGTGAGAGCGAAGTTTACTTGTGTTGGAGTTCGTTCTTCTTCTTCGTCAGTCTTGCGATAGGTTCCTGGTCGGCAGCCTGTGATAGCAGGATGGATGTCGTTGTGCTTTCCATGTTTTCATCCGTAGTCAGATGTCTTGTGTATAATGTGTTGTATTCATGTGGAGTTGTATGACTTGTATGTATCCCCATCTATTTATGTAATGGTACGATGTAATGATATCCATCTTGCTAAGCGCCCGAAATGCGGATGTGCCCCAATCATGAGTTCAGCACGTGATAGGGATATAATCGCATCTTGGGCGTGGCAACCTCTGCAAATGATGCCATGTCACCTCGATTACCGTTGCTAAGCTCGCTTTAGTTCAGAACCGATCCAAATTTGACTTTAAATTAAAGTTAAACGATAAAAGTTTTGAAACATTAAAACTAAAATGCTCGGTTTGTGCAAATTGATCCATACTAAATGTTGGTAAAGAAACCACACTTTATAAAATTCTTAAATACTCTAAAATGATTAAAACAGTAGCAAAAACAATTATTTAAATACCTTTATAATTAATAAAATGTCAAACTAAGTTATTTGGGGACTAGACTTTTGTGATTATGGGCTAAGTTGAAATACTAATTTAGACGCTACGTGTATATTTTACTAAAACTAAAATAATAGGGAACAAAACTAAAACAGAAAAAGTAAAATAAATAAAAAGTAAAAACAAAAAGAAAAAAAAGGAAACCCTCCTGCTGGGCCGTAGCCCAGCTGACCACCAGTCCGGCCCAGCCCCTCGCCTATACCCTCTGGGGGCACCAAACCCTAGCCCCACGACCACCACTTCCCTCCCCCACGTTCGCCTCCTCCTCCCCGATCTAGATATGGATCAGGGGAACGAACCACCGACCCCGCCGCTCGAACCCGTCGCCCTCGACGCCCATCGTCACCACCACGATGTCGTCGATCACCGGAGCGCCACCACCACCCGGACCTCATGCCTCGTCCCCTCTCCGTCGTCGACCTCGTCCCCGTCCTCGTCCCCGTGCCCCGCTGCCTTTGCCCTGCACCGCACACTCCGATAACGTGATAGACCCCGAGACCATTGATGCTTCGGTTTTCGACTACGGCTACGCTTCCGAAGATTCCTTTCGTCTGTAGAGCTTCCAGGTAAGCCAACCCCCCTTGATCAACCAGATATCGCCCACTCTCTTCTCTCTTGTTCTTGCATTAGGTTTGCTACCGTTGATGATTCAATAGCTCCTATTCTGTTGCATAGCCTGTCATTGTTGCTACAACTGTTGACACCCTTACCTGCTATCCTAATGCTTAGTATGGGATGCTAGTATTCCATCAGTGGCCCTATATTCTTGTCTCTCTGCCATGCTATACTATCGGGACGTGATCACGTCGGGATGTGATCACGGGTATATACGATATCCATACTTTACATGATACATGATGTGACTAAAGTCGGGTCGGCTTGTTGAGTACCCGCAAGTGATTCCGTTATGGGGGCTGATTGGCTGAAAGGACAGGTGGTTCCATCCAGGTAGTGGTGGACCTGGGTTCCCCACGCCCCCCCGAGTGAATCTTTATGGTGGAGCGACATGGCGAGTTGAGACACCCAGTTGAGAGGTGGCCTGGTCCCTGGTCGTTGTCCACGGTTATTTCATAATAACACGATTAACGGGTTTGAATATTCGATCTGAGTCCGTCCATTGGCCTATACGCACTAACCAACTATGCGGGAATAGTTATGGGCACTCGACGTCGTGGTATCAGCCGGAGCCCTCTTGACGTCAGCGACTGAGCGGCGCGCGCCTGGTTGCACCGCATAATGCAAATTCCTTTGAAATGGAGGTTGCTAGGTCTGTTCACCGGCCGCGTACGCAACATGCATGTGTGCAATGGGTGATGGGTCCAGACCCCTATGCGCTTAGGATTTAGACCGGCGTGTTGACCTCTCTGTTGTGCCTAGGTAGGGTTGCGACGTGTTGATCTTCTGAGGCCGGTCACGACCCAGGAAAGTGTGTCCGGCCAAAGGATATCGAGCGTGTTGGGTAATGTGGTGCACCCCTGCATGGAAGTTTATATATTCGAATAGTTGTGTCCCTCGGTAAAAGGATGACCCAGAGTTGTACTCCGACATCATGACAACTAGAACCAGATACTTAATAAAACACACCCTTTCAAGTGCCAGATACAACCCGGTGATTGCTTTCCCACAGGGCGACGAGGGGAGGACCCTTTGTCACCGTCATTTTGAGTCTTTGATTATATTGCGAATACTCGCAATCCTCAATCTGATCCTAGAATTCATCCTTCTGGCCTAGTCGTCATTCCAGACATGAGCTGGTTCACATCAAATCAATCATAGATTGATTGTCCATCTAATTCTATCCAACTTACTCATCTTTTGATCAGATCTTCTGCTCCCGACCCCCCAATTTGGAAATCAGAATTCCTTTGTATTAAGCTTTGAAATTATCTAGATATTTCTATAATCTGATCTCCTTGCATTCCTTCTTCTTCTGGTTGGGTACCGATGCTCACATAAAGATCCCTTGTGGGCCATCATATCCTTTGTTGAATTATTATCCGACAGTGCCCTCATATTTAATCACCTTGTGAGTTCTTACCTAATACATAATGCCTTTGGTAAATTGTATCCTCTCCTTTTGTCAACCATGCTCTACCTTCGAGCTTGTGTTATTAACTCTAAAAGTTTGCGGTATATGTTCCTAAGATGCCCTGATGGATTGAACATATGCCCCATAAATCCGTGTGAACTCGAAAGATTTCACGGGTCATACTCATCTGGTATTTCACCAGGTAAAACTTTTAACACTAATGCCATTTTTGAAACAAGAAATGAATGAAAGGTTATGCATTTGGAGACGTGGGAGTCGACCTTGAACATTGTGGTCATTCCCATGGACACGATGCATATCTTATCATGAAGGATTCTCATATAAATAATTACCCATTGATATAAGTTCATCTTATATCTGGGATATGGCCTTTTGTAATCGTGGTTCTGACCATGTTCTCCTTTAAATACCATTTCTCGTGCAGGTTTTAGCACTTGTCTTCTACAGAGCAATACCCCAGTCCAACATCAACTTTGATCTGCCTTCGAGTATTACCCCCTAGTATCTCGAGGGCATTACAGAACTGCATTACTCCTTATGAGTTCTTCATCAAGTATTATTTCTCACCAATTTCAGTTGTTCCCCGGGTTTGAGTTATTCGTCACTCGAGAACTCTGATAAGTGACTAGAGCCTTTATGGCCCACTACTCATGGTAATTTTTGTTGGGAAATTTAAACTCGATCCTATCATTTCCAGCCCGTTTGTTTACATCATTATCATCCTAAATTTTTAATTGTGCTACCTGGTCCTTCTTCCCGGAGCACAGTTTTCAACGATGAGCTAAGCTTATGTTGAACTTCTTCGTCATACTGTGTCACCTTGAACAGCTAGATAGATCCCGACCCTGCATCTTAATTGTGGTTCCAATAACCTTTTGCTTCACCGTCCTTTTAATTGATGTCATCAATGATCGATTACATCTTCATGAAACACCTCGACAAATGAGACGTGATCATCATCAACATTCTGAGCTCTCCCTGCATATCAATCGAACTTATGATGAGAAATACCGTCCTCGCCCCTCGATGGTTGGTGTTATCATCAACAACATTGTTGTCTTCCTTCCAACACAAACTTGTTCATGTTTTGTGTAGTACCTTGAGTTCCTTTCTATCGAACTTGTATTATGATCTACCTTTGAGTATTACTGCCTTTTGTCAAGGATGTTGTGTGAGTTTCACCACCTCTTAAGAAATTCTTGATACAATGATACTTCTCGCCGTCACCATTCTGACATTGATTGTGCAACCTAGCCCATAATTCGGGTGCACCTTTCAATCAATGCTTAATTGTGTATGCTTTCCTTGAGTATACATCATTATATCATTTGACCTGACATTTTTTATCTCTTTGTTAACATAATTATGGAAATCTCGATGAATTGTCGCTGACTCCATCAGACACATCCTATTCTTCTCCTTCGGTTAATGATGAACTCTTGTTGGGAACTTGCTTCTATAGTTCATTTCCTGATAATCTTACAATGTCATCTCGTCAAATTGTGTGCACCTTTTCCTCTCAGGCATCCTAAGTCAGAGGTATCCCGACACCAATCAGATCTGAATCGCGGTCAGATATGATGGCTGGGACATAAATCCAAGAGTTATAGCATTGGTCTTTAAATGACCCAGTAAGGTGTTTTTATCTAACACACCTGGCTGGAGGACCTATTGTTATAGTTTCCTTTTTAGCAGGGTTAGCCATTCTTCCATGAAAAAATTGCAAGACTTATTCTTCAAGTTGTTCTTGATGGATCATTTGTATATCCAAAGTCCGACCTTTCCTTGAAGACCATGTCAATGCTATCTCGAAGCATGTATGTGGTCCTCCGCTTTTCTATAAGAGCATTGAAGCACAATACTAAGAGTCCCTTATCCATCATCCAAACACCGTTGTATGGGTAATGTCATGACAATTCTCTCCCCTTGCCTAAAGGGTTTGCTATTTTATATCTTATCATGGATATCATGCTCTTCTTGTCCTTGGGAAGGATATTCTCCTATCACTTGTGTTTAAACAAATTTTCCTTTCCATTGGTTTGTTTAGACTGATAATCACACTTTCCTTTCCATTGGTTTGTTTAAACCTTTCTTGATGTCTACTTATATTCTAAGTAGTAATAATTCTCTGTTTATGTAAACACTTCGGTGTACAACTCTGTCGGAAGACCCTGTTACTTTTGTTGATGACATTCCGGTAGCGGCTGATGGACGAGAACCTTGCCTATTGGTCTGCCTCGTTCAACGAGCAGGGAAATGATTCTCTTTGTCCCTCGCCCTTGGTACAGATGGTGTTGTCGACATAACTGACAGGCTATCATTTGACATGCCTTGATTACATGATTGTGCAAGACATCATCGTCCTTCCTACTTTTAACCCACATGGTGGGCCCATAACCCGCAGTTCCACAGGATGGAAACCTGACTCTCCTGTACACCCTTGTTGCCAAAGTTATTCCTCACGCTTGACTCTGTATGTACTTCACGGGCCACCGTCCTAGTGAACTATTCTGGTAACATACGCAATACTCAATCTCGTTGCTCTGGACCCCTTTCGCACGTTGTTTCAGACATCGAACAATTGCCTATCCGTTTGAAACTTCTCATGGTACCTTCTTACTTTGCTCTCGATATCTTCTTAAGTTTCAATTCGAGAGATACTTATGCATCTTCCCCTGAGTTAACCATTCGATGCTCAATTTTTTGTTAGAATCCGTCCTTATAGAGTTTTTCCCCTCTTATCCTTTCGTAAGTACGGTGAATATCATGAAGGAAGGACGACAACTTCATCATGATGCATTGATGCATAGGAATGAAGACATCAACGCTATGGATCGACCTCTTAGAGAAGAGCAATTAGGACTGAAAAAAATCGTTAGAATTTCGTAACCAAATCCCTCCCCCCTTACTCCCCCTCTTAATTCTCGGGACGAGATTTCTTATAGTGGAGGAGAATTGTGATGCCCGGATAATTAAGATACACCGAACCTCTGCTAATGATGCCACATCACCTCGATTACCGTTGCTAATCTCGCGTTAGTTCAGAACTGATCCAAAATTTGACTTTAAATTAAAGTCAAACGATAAAAGTTTTGAAACAATAAAACTAAAATGCTCGGTTTGTGCAAATTAATCCATACTAAATGTTGGTGAAGAAACCACACTTTTATAAAATTCTTAAATACTCTAAAATGATTAAAACAGTAGCAAAAACAATTATTTAAATACCTTTATAATTAATAAAATGTCAAACTAAGTTATTTGGGGACTAGACTTTTGTGACTATGGACTAAGTTGAAATACTAATTTAGATGCTACGTGTATATTTTACTAAAACTAAAATAATAGGAAACAAAACTAAATTAGAAAAAATAAAATAAATAAAAAGTAAAAACAAAAACAAAAGAAAGGAAACCCCCCCGCTGGGCCGTAGCCCAAGTGAACACCAGGCCAATAACCGTCCGGCCCAGCCCTGGCCTATACCCTATAGGGGCACCAAACCCTAGCCCCACGACCACCACTTCCCCCTCCCCACGTTCACCTCCTCCTTCCCTATCCAGATCTGGATCGGGCGAACGAACCGCCGACCCCGCCGCTCGTCCCCATCGCCCTCGACGCGCATCGTCACCACCATAACGCCGTCGACCGCCGGAGCGCCACCACCACCCAGACCTTGTCGCCTCGTCCCCTCTTCGTCGTCGACCTCGTCCTCATCCTCCTCCCCGTGCCTCGCTGCCATTGCCTTGCACCTCACACTCCGATACCGCGATAGACCCCGAGACCATTGATGCTTCGATGTTCGACTACGGCTATGCTTCTGTAGATTCCTTTCATCTGCAGAGTTTCCTGGCAAGCCAACCCCCCCCCTTGATCAACCAGATATCGCCCACTCTCTTCTCTCTTGTTCTTGCATTAGGTTTGCTACTGTTGATGATTCGATAGCTCCTATTCTGTTGCATAGCATGTCATTGTTGCTACAACTGTTGATACCTTTACCTGCTATCCTAATGCTTAGTATAGGATGCTTGTATTCCATCAGTGGCCCTACATTCTTGTCCGTCTTCCATGCTATACTATCGGGCCGTGATCACGTCGGGATGTGATCATGGGTATATACGATATACATTCTTTACATGATACATGACGTGACTAAAGTCGGGTCGGCTCGTTGAGTACTGATACGTCCATTTTGCATCATGCTTATAAGTTGATATTTATTGCATTATGGGCTGTTCTTACATGTTTTGTCACAGTACTTATGCCTTTTCTCTCTTATTTTACAAGGTTCACATGAAGAGGGAGAATGCCGGCAGCTAGAATTCTGGCTCAAAAAGGAGCAAACTCTGGAAACCTATTCTGCACAACTCCAAAAGCCCTGAAACTCAACAGAACATTGTTTTGGAAAATATAAAAAATATCTGGCGAAAGAAACCCACGAGGGGGCTACCGGCTGTCCACGAGGGTGGTGGGCCCCCGATACCCATCTTCTCCTATATGAGGTGTTTTGACCTGGAAAAAAATCATAGGGAGATTTTCGAGACCAGACGCCGCCGTCTCGAGGCGGAACCGAGGTGGAAACCAATCTAGGGCTCCGACAGAGCTGTTCTGCCGGGGATACATCCCTCCGGGAGGGGGAAATCGTCACTGCCATCATCACCAACTCTCCCATCTTGGGGAGGGCTATCTTCATCAACATCTTCACCAGCACCATCTCCTGTCAAACCCTAGTTAATCTCTTGTATCCAATCTTTGTACCCAAACCTCAGATTGGTACATGTGGGTTGCTAGTAGTGTTGATTACTCCTTGTAGTTGATGCTAGTTGGTTTATTTGGTGGAAGATCATATGTTCAGATCCATTATGCATATTAATACCCCTCTGATCATGAACAATATTATGTCTTGTAAGTAGTTACTTTTGTTCCTGAGGACATGGGAGAAGTCTTGCTATTAGTAGTCATGTGAGTTTGGTCTTCGTTCGATATTTTGATGAGATGTATGTTGTCTCTCCTCTAGTGGTGTCATGTGAACGTCGACTACATGACACTTCACCATTATTTGGGCCTAGAGGAAGGCATTGGGAAGTAATAAGTAGATGATGGGTTGCTAGAGTGACAGAAGCTTAAACCCTAGTTTATGCGTTGCTTCGTAAGGGGCTGATTTGGATCCATATGTTTCAGGCTATGGTTAGGTTTACCTTAATACTTCTTTTGTAGTTGCGGATGCTTGCATTAGAGGTTAATCATAAGTGGGAGGCTTGTCCAAGTAAGGGCAGCACCCAAGCACCGGTCTACCCACATACCAAATTATCAAAGTACCGAACGCGAATCAGATGATCGTGATGAAAACTAGCTTGACGATAATTCACATGTGTCCTCGGGAGCGCTTTCCTTTATATAAGAGTTTGTCCAGGCTTGTCCTTTGCTACAAAAAGGATTCTGTCACCTTGATGCACCTTATTTAGTTTTACCTTTTGTCACTTGCTACCAATTACCTTATCACAAAACTATTTGTTACCTATAATTTCAGTTCTTGCAGAAAATACCTTACTGAAAACTGCCTATCATTTCCTTCTGCTCCTCGTTGGGTTCGACACTCTTACTTATCGAAAGGACTAGGATAGATCCCCTACACATGTGGCTCATCAATACTCTGTTCTGGCGCCGTTGGCGGGGAGTGAAGCGCCTTTGGTAAGTGTAATTTGGTAAGGAAAAATTTATATAGTGTGCTGAAATTTATTGTCACTTGTTACTATGGCTCAAAATCCTTTGAGGGGCTTGTTCGGGGTATCTTCACCCCGACCAGAAGAGCAAAGAGTTGCTCCTCAACCTACTGCACCTATTGAAAATGTTTGCTTTGAGATTCCTTCGGGTATAATAGAGAAACTTCTTGAAAATCCCTTTACAGGAGACGGAACACTGCATCCCGATTTACATCTAATCTATGTGGATGAAGTTTGTGGATTGTTTAAGCTTGCAGGTATGCCCGAGGATGTTATCAAGAAGAAGGTCTTCCCTTTATCTTTGAAGGGATATGCATTGACATGGTTTAGGCTATGTGATGATATGGGATCATGGAACTATAATCGTCTGAAGTTGGAATTTCATCAGAAGTTCTACCCTATGCACTAGGTTCATCGTTATCGTAATTATATTTATAATTTCTGGCCTCACGAAGGAGAAAGCATCGCTCAAGCTTGGGGGAGGCTTAAGTCAATGTTATATTCATGCCCCAATCATGAGCTCTCAAGAGAAATGATCATTCAAAAATTTTATGCTCGGCTTTCTCATAATAATCGCTCCATGCCCGATACTTCTTGTTCTGGCTCTTATATGATGAAGACTATTGATTTCAAATGGGATTTATTGGAAAGAATTAAATGCAACTCTGAAGATTGGGATCTCGACGAAGGTAAGGAGTCAGGTATGACCCCCTAAGTTTGATTGTTTTAAAGATTTTATGGATACCGATGTTTCCCGTGAGTTTAGCACTAAATATGGACTTAACTCTGAGATAGTAGCTTCTTTCTGTGAATCTTTTGCCACTCATGTTGATCTCCCCAAGGAGAAGTGGTTTAAATACCATCCCCCTATTGAAGTAAAAGTAGTTGAACCTATTAAAGTTGAAGAAAAGACTATCACTTATAATGTTGATCCTGTTATCCCTACCACTTATATTGAGAAACCACCTTTCCCTGTTAGGATAAAGGATCATGCTCAAGCTTCAACTGTAGTTCGTAAGAGTAATACTAGAACACCTACACCCTCTGAGCAAATTAAAGTTGAACCTAGTGTTTCTATGGTTAAAGATCTCTTGGTAGAAGATTTAGATGGACATGTTATTTACCTCCAAGAAGAGTCTGCTAGAATAGCCAAACCCAATG
Source organism: Secale cereale (assembly GCA_902687465.1). Classification (NCBI taxonomy): domain Eukaryota; kingdom Viridiplantae; phylum Streptophyta; class Magnoliopsida; order Poales; family Poaceae; genus Secale; species Secale cereale. The sequence continues at coordinate 554,468,419 of LR738715.1, read as the reverse complement.
CTAGGAATAAACATAAACCTATTGTAGGCTTGCCTGTTATCTCTGTTAAGATAGGAGATCATTGTTACCATGGTTTATGTGACGTAGGTGCTAGTGCGATTATTATCCCTCTTGATCTGTATAACGAAATTATGCATGATATTGCACCTGTTGAGTTAGAAGGGATTGATGTTACTATTAAGCTTGCCAATGGAGACACTATTTCACCAGTTGGGATTGTTAGAGATATTGAAGTCTTGTGTGGGAAGGTTAAATACCCTGCTGATTTTCTTGTTCTTAGTTCCCCACAAGATGCATTCTGTCCCATTATATTTGGTAGACCCTTTTCTAATACTGTTAATGCCAAGATAGACTGTGTGAAAGATATTGTTACTGTTGGGTTAGGGGATACGTCTCATGATTTTAACTTTGCTAAATTTCGTAGACAACCCCTTGAAAAGGCACTACCTAGTAAAGATGAAATTATTGGTCTTGCTTCTATTGTCGTGCCACCTAGTGATCCTTTAGAACAATACTTGCTAGACCATGAAAATGATATGCATACGAATGAGAGAAGGGAGATTGATGAAATATTCCTTACACAGGGACCTGTACTGAAAAACATCTTGCATGTTGAAATCCTAGGGGATCCTCCTCCACCCAAGGGTGATCCCGTGTTTGAACTTAAACCTTTGCCCGATAATCTTAAGTATGTTTATCTTGATGAAAAGAAGATATATCCTGTTATTATTAGTGCTAACCTTTCAGAGCAGGAAGAAGAAAAATTATTGAAAACTCTGAAGAAGCATCGTGCTGCTATTGGATATACTCTGGATGATCTTAAGGGCATTAGTCCCACTATATGCCAACACAAGATAAAATTGGAAGAAAATGCTAAACCAATTATTGATCATTAGTGACGGTTAAACCCTAAGATGAAAGAAGTGGTAAGAAAGGAAATACTAAAGCTTCTAGTGGCAGGTATTATCTATCCAGTTGCGGATAGCCAGTGTGTATGTCCTCTCCATTGTGTTCCTAAGAAAGGAGGTATGACTGTTGTTCCTAATGATAAAGATGAATTGATCCCGCAAAGAATAGTTACAGGTTATAGGATGGTAGTTGATTTCCGTAAGTTAAATAAAGCTACTAAGAAATATCATTACCCCTTGCCATTTATTGATCAAATGCTAGAAAGGTTATCCAAACATACTCATTTCTGCTTTCTAGATGGTTATTCTGGTTTCTCACAAATACATGTGTCAAAAGGGGACCAAGAAAAGACCACCTTTACTTGTCCTTTCGGTACCTTTGCTTATAGACGTATGCCTTTTGGTTTATGTAATGCACCTGCTACCTTTCAAAGATGCATGATGGCTATATTCTCTGATTTTTGTGAAACGATTGTTGAGGTTTTCATGGACGATTTCTCCATTTACGGAACATCTTTTGATGATTTCTTAAGCAACCTTGATCGAGTTTTGCAGAGATGTGAAGACACTAACCTTGTCTTGAATTGGGAGAAGTGCCACTTTATGGTTAATGAAGGCATTGTCTTGGGACATAAAATTTCTGAAAGAGGTATTGAAGTTGACAAAGCTAAAGTTGATGCTATTGAAAAGATGCCATGCCCAAAGGACATCAAAGGTATACGAAGTTTCCTTGGTCATGCCGGGTTTTATAGGAGGTTCATAAAGGACTTCTCCAAAATCTCCAGGCCTCTGACTAATCTCTTACAAAAAGATATTCCTTTTGTCTTTGATGATGATTGTCTAGAAGCATTTGAAATACTTAATAAAGCATTGATCTCTGCACCTATTGTCCAGTCTCCTGACTGGAATTTACCATTCGAGATTATGTGCGATGCTAGTGATTATGTTGTAGGTGCTGTTCTAGGGCAAAGAGTTGATAAGAAATTGAATATTATCCAATATGCTAGTAAAACTCTAGATAGTGCCCAAAGAAATTATGCCACTACTGAGAAAGAATGTTTGGCAGTTGTATTTGCTTGTGATAAGTTTAGACCATATATCGTTGATTGTAAAGTAACTATTCACACTGATCATGCTGCTATCAAATACCTAATGGAAAAGAAAGATGCTAAGACTAGACTTATTAGATGGGTTCTCTTGCTGCAAGAATTTGACTTGCATATTATCGATAGAAAGGGAGCTGAGAACCCCGTAGCAGATAACTTGTCTAGGTTAGAGAATATATTTGATGACCCACAACCCATTGATGATATCTTTCCTGATGAACAACTAGCTGTCATAAATACTTCTCGTACTGCTCCATGGTATGCTGATTATGCTAATTATATTGTTGCTAAGTTTATACCTCCTAGCTTCACATACCAGCAAAAGAAAAAGTTCTTCTATGATTTGAGACATTACTTCTGGGATGACCCACATCTTTATAAAGAAGGAGTAGATGGTATTATTAAACGTTGTGTACCTGAGCATGAACA
>LR738715.1:554415861-554457164 GCA_902687465.1 Secale cereale | reverse complement strand
TGCTTATTTAAACCGGACATGCATCATACTTGGTTGTGCATCATGCCATGCTTATGCTTGTGTGTTTTCCATGTTGTTTTCTTCTTTTAGGTGTTGCTTCTTAGTTCGGTAACAATGTGTTTGTGAGGATTCGTTCGACTACGTCTGTTTGTCTTCTTCATGGACTCATTCTTCTTCCTTGCAGGATCTCATGCAAGATGACCGTTCCTTGATATCACCTCTATATTTGCTTTGCTAGTTGTCTTGCTCTATCGCTCTATCGCGCTACCTACTACTTGTTTTGTCAGCCTCACACATTGCCATGAAATCCTCTAACCACCTTCCTAGCAAACCGTTGATTGGCTAAGATATGCTTTTACTCAGCCCCTCTTATAGCGTTGTTAGTTGTAGGTCAAGTTGCAGGATGTTCCATGTTGGAACATGGATTCTTTGGGATAAAACAATATCTCTTATTTAATTAATGGACCTATATACTTGGCAATGGGTGGAAGGCTTGGCCTTTTTTCTCGGTGTTTTTTTCCACTCATGCCGCCTTAGGTTCATATAAACCGGTGTTATGTTCCTTGATTTTGCGTTCCTAACACGGTTGGGGTTTATGCCCCACCCCCCCCCGATAATTCGCTCTATTTAAAGCTCTTCCAACAAGGACCAACTTTGGTTTTACCATTTGTCTAACAACTAAAAACTGCATAGGGAGTAATTAACCCATGGATTCTTAATCAACCCTCGGGCCAGTGCTCCTCATGAGTGTGGGTCCAACCCAGAGCACCGTGCGGGGCCACCCCTTGGCGACTTGGGGTCTTTGGCACCTGTATGCTTCGCTCATCAGATCCTGGCCTCAGACGAGATACGCGCGGCTCCTATCAGGGTGTCGGAACGTCGGGAGGTCTTGCTGGATTAGTTTTACCTTTGTCGAAATATCTTGAGCACGGGATTCCGAGTACACTCAGGTCTTCCCAATTTGGAGTTGTACCTCCGATGATCGTGAGAGCTTGTGATGGAATAAGTTGGGACACCCCTACAAGGTTATGATTTTTCGAAAGTCGTGCCCATGGTTATGTGGCAGATTGGAGTTATTAATATCTGGTTGTAGATAACTTGACACAAAACTCAAATAAAATACACTACCTGTGTGAGTAACCGTGATGGTCTCTTTTCGAAGGGGTTCGGAAAGAGAACACGGTGGGGTTATGAATGACTCATAGGTAGACATGATCACTTAGTGATCATTACTAGTTTGTGATCGTTGGCGTAGCTTCTCATCTCACTCTGAAAGTTCGTAAGCTAGCCACCTCATATATGCTTAGCACTTGCTTCAACCACTTTGTACCCTTCCACACCTATAAGGATTTGATAGTTTTGATACCCATGAACAATATTGCTGATTCCTTGTGGCTCACAGTTTACTACACAAACATGTGCAGGTTCAACTGCATTTGATGCAGGAGATGAGCAAGAGATCCAGTGGGACTTCGATGAAGAGCGTGGGCGTATGTACGTGACGTACCCCGACGATCAGTAGTGGTTCCTACTAGGGCCGATCGGACTTAGCTTGGGTGGTATCTTTTCTTCGTTTGATTTCATTCGTAGCCGGACTCTGTGTTCTCTGGATGATTGTATGAATATTGAATAATTTGGGTGATGTGGCGAGTGCAAGCCAACTTTATCTCTATCTTTCTATTCATTACATGGGTTGTGAAAAGATATCACACTTGCGGCAAAAATCCAGAATGCGGTCATGTCTCTAAGTCGTGCCCCGACACGTTGGAGCTATATCTGCATCCTCGGCCCAGCTAGCGCCAGCCTGCAGCCCAGCTTCAGCCCGCGTCACTCTCACTTCCCGCTTTCTCAATCGTTCGCTCACACACCCCTCTCTCCCACTCGTGACACGTGGTCGTGCGGCCCCACTGTAAGTGCATCTAGTGCCACCCCTAGTTGGTTTTGGAGTATTGACGACAAACCTGGTTGAGGGACTAATGTGTTTGTGAGAACAGTAGGATAACACAGGTAGTAGCCCCGCATTGATTCGGTTTACCTACCGGAGATGACCCCTAAAAATGTATGAAGACATTGATGACAATGGTGGTATATGAAGTTAGTGATATTGAAGACTATGACAAGAGAAGACATTGTGTGAAGACTTTGGAGCGCGAAGACTTAGATGTTTCGTTGTTTCCTTTTCTTCTTTGTTGAGTCATAGGAACCACCGTACTGTTAAGTGGGGTCCAAGTGAACAAACTCAGAGTGACTGAAGTGATGCTCAACCAAATCCTATGTCTTCGAGCGAAGACAATGAGAGCAAATCTTATCCAGAGCTAGATGAGTCAGCTTTGCTTGTAGCCCAAGTAAAGTTGCCACGTGTGTTTGAAATCTGACAGTTGGAACACGTGTCAGTTCCTTAGTGACCCAGGGTCACTTTGGACAAATCAGGTCGGGTTGCCCAGTGGCTATAAATAGCCCACCCCCTACACCATAAATTGGTGGCTGCTCAGAGTTATTACACGGCTTTTGTCGTTTGAGAGCAACCCACCTCCGAAGCATTTGAGAGAGAGATCCTTGCGAGGACAAAGCCCAAACACCCAGAGCCAAAGAGTGTTAGGCATCACTGAAGTCTTCCTGTATGTGTGACTTGAAGACTTGTTACACTTGAGGACTGTGTTTCCTCCAGCCGGTTAGGCATCGCGTTCTGAGCATCCAAGAGTCACTGTGGATTGCCGGTGAACAAAGTATGTGAAGGTTTGGAAGTCTACCTTGAAGACTTACCAGAGTGATTGGGCGAGGAGTAGGTGTCCTTAGCTAAAGGGGAATAAGGTGAAGACGCGGTCTTCTGAGTTAAATCTCAGCCTCCCTAACCAGACGTACAGTTGTCACAGCAACTGGAACTGGTCTAACAAATCACTATCTTCCCCAAGGTACTGGTTCTATCCCTTCCCTCTCTTTACTTACTGTCTGCCTTTGTGAAGTCATTGCCTGCTTGCCTTATCTGATTGACTTCACTGTGTGACTACTTGTTCTGATTGGCTTCATTCAATCTTCCATTCTGATCCATACTGCCTAGCTGCTATTAGTCTTAGTGCTTTCACTTCATTGAATACATGACTATGGCTTGTCTATTGTAGTCTACCTTCCGCTGCATATAAATAGGATCGGTTCTATCGTTTGTCTTCGAAATTTACATGTTTTGAAGACTTTCATAAAAATCGCCTATTCACCCCCCCTCTAGTCGGTATACAACACTCTCAATTGGTATCAGAGCTAGGTACTCCCTTGTTCTGTGTGATTCGGTTTAACCACCATGAGTTATAGCTATGTCGACTGCAGGGATAATCAAAGTCTCTGCTGCGTGCCCCGTCTTCGATGGTACTGAATACCCCTACTGGAAGAACAAGATGCGCATGCATCTTGAAGCCATTGATGTGGACCTCTGGTTTGTCATCAAGAACGGCGTTCCCAAGACTGGTGAAGGTCTCACCCATGCTGATGTCAAGAAGCTCGTCCAACTGGATTCCACTGCCAAGAATATCATCTGTGGTCATCTGACCAAAGGACAGTATGGTCATGTGAGTGCTCTGGAAACGTTGAAGGAAGTATGGGACTAGCTCTCTAAGGTCAACGAAGGCGTCTCAACCCAGAGAGATCAAAGAATCAGTGTCGTTCGCAACCTCTTCAATCGCTTCAAGAGACACGACAATGAGAATGACCAGCACACATTCGATCGCCTCATTGACATCACAAATGAGCTTCAGGCACTTGGCGCCACTGAGATCACCAAGCATGAAATCGTCAAGACACTCCTGAGATCACTTGACAGCTCATTTGACATCCTTGCCCTGATGATTCAAGAACGCCCTAACTTCAAGACTCTTGATCCGTCTGACATACTAGAGAGGCTCAACACACATGAGTTCCAGCTATCTGAGAAACGTGATATCTATGGTCCCAACTATGGCCGAACTCGCGCCTTGAAGGCAAAGGCTGCTTCCTCATCTGAAGAAGAATTTGACTGTAGTTCTGATGATCCTGAAGACATTGGAAAGGAGCTTCTGGTGCTGCAAGTCTGGCTCTAGCCACAGCCTACATTGACAAGTCCATCTTCAACACTGAGGACAATGGCTCCGTCACCAACAGTGATAATAATGAGAACGACGACTCTGCTCCCACCTACTACTTCATGGCACGCGGTGCCAAGGTAAAATCATGTGATGCTTACTTTCAAACTTCCAGTGAAGATGACTCGGATTGTGAATCCAAACCTAGCTACAAAACACTTGCTAAAATTGCCACTGAACAACAAAAAGCTATGGAACATATTCAAAAACTGTTAGACAAAAGCGATGACCTGTTGGATGCAGAAATGACCCATTCTCAGTCCTTAATTGAAGACATAAAAAATCTTCATGTTAAGTACGAAGAACTTGAGAGTCTTCATGAATCGCTCTCAAAAACTCATGAAAAGCTTTCCCACGATTATCTTCAAAGGAAGCGAGATCTTGAAAATTGAAAGCGGCTCATGAAGATCTTCAAAAAGAAAATGAGTCGCTCCGCGCTCAACACATCAGCCTCGCTCAGGAAGGATTTGAACCACCATGTCTAAAATGCATTGAGCGTGATAACGCTACATCTGTTGCTGAATGTTCTACTGCTGCCACTGTTGCAATATCTTCAACTGCTGATGTGGTAACTAACCCCTCTGCTGAGGATACCACTACTATTGCTGATGAAAATGCTAGGTTGAAGACTTTGCTTGAAACAGGGATGTACAAAAGCCTCAAAGGGCATCAGACTTTATGTGATGTCCTCAAAAAGCAGATTCTGAATCAAAACCCTAGAAAAGAAGGTGTAGGGTTCGAGAGGAAAATGAATGTTGATGGTTCATACTGGAAGCCTGAGCAGTACCCCAAAACCACATGGGTTGCTGCAAAGGAACCTTCAGTGGATCCGTCTACCTTATCTGGCTTCACCTGTGCTAATCCTATTATCATTGATGAATCCTTTGATGCAAACTATAAACTGTTTAAGAATCAGAATGGTGAAGTGTTTGCCAGGTATATTGGTACTAACTGCAGGAACGGGCCACCTATGAAGAAGATCTGGGTTCCCAAAGGTTGTCTCGAGAAGCTTCCAGTAAATGTCATCATGACACCACCTGGGAAGAAGACAAACCCCAGACCAAAGGCTTCATACGGTCCTAAGGCTTCATACAGACAGAGGACTCACCTGAGTCACCCTAACGCCAATGTTTTGCAGGGAAATTATACTCAGACCCATGAATATGAGTGTGTTTCCTCAAACCACTATATTCAAAAAACAAAGAACTTTTCTCCTTATTCTTATGAGTATTATTCTCCTACTGCAAGATTATTTGCTAGGGCTCCTAAACCAAAATTCTCAGATGCTGCTCTTAGACTCATTGCTTCTAAGCCACCCCTGAAGATGTGGGTGGTTAAAAAGAACTAACTTTCTCTTGCAGGAAAAGGTCTCCAGCCGAAAATCAAAGGCGTCTGATGCTATTGCTGGGGACCTAAAACAACTTGTAGGGCGCAAGATCAAATGCCCAAATGGTCTTACTATGTATTTTGTTCCTGAATCGCTTGCCAATCATCCTATCAGTTCTAACTTGGATCTAAGCTTTCATAATCCGCTTGTACGTCAAATGTTTATGCTTCACATTGACTATTCGTGAAGCCTATCCCCCTAAATGCACTGTACGGTAAGACACCAAAGACTTCGGAATGGATTATGGACAACGGATGCACTAATCATATGACTAGAGATTGAAGTCTTCTTATGGACTCAACCTTACATCCATCTGACAAGAGTCACATCACATTTGCTGATACTGGGAAAAGCAAAGTATTCGGTCTAGGTAGAGTTGCAATCTCAAGGGATCAGCACATGGATAAAGTCATGCTTGTTGAATCCCTTGGTTTCAACTTAATGTCTGTCTCAATGCTTTGTGACTTAAACATGATTGTGATATTTGGAAAATATTGTTGCCTTGTACTAATGGAATCCGACAAGTCTCTAGTCTTTGAAGGATACGGGAAAGGTGATCTGTATATGGTAGATTTTTCAGCTGGACCGCAGATGGCCGTATGTCTTCTAGCAAAAGCTTTAGAGTGCTGGCCCTGGCATCGGAGGCTAGGACATGCCGGCATGAGGAACTTGCACACTCTCGCGAAGAAGAAGCACGTCGTAGGCATCGAGGGAGTCAAGTTCAAGAAAGATCATCTGTGCGGTGCCTGCGAAGCTGGGAAGATGACTAGGGCCAAGCATCCCTCGAAGACAATCATGACGACATCCAAACCCTTCGAGCTGCTTCACATGGAATTATTTGGCCCAACTCACTACTCCACTTTCACTACTACAGCTTGTCTCTATGGTTTCGTCATTGTTGATGATTATTCAAGATACACATGGGTGCATATAATTCTCTACAAGACTGAAGTGCAAGATGTCTTCACACGCTTCGCCAACCGTGCCATGAACAACTATGGCGTCAAGATCAAGCATATCAGAAGTGACAATGGAACTGAGTTCAAGAATACCGGACTTGATCTTTATCTGGATACAATGGGAATCACTCATGAGTTCTCAGCTTCGTACACACCTCAGCAGAATGGCATCGTAGAGCGCAAGAACAGAACCCTAATTGAGATGGCTCGAACGATGCTCGATGAATACAAGACACCAAGAAGGTTCTAGCCCGAAGCTATTGATACTGCATGCCATATCGTCAACCGTGTTTATCTTCATAAACTTTTGAATAAAACGTCCTATGAACTCCTTCCCGGCAAGAAGCCAAATGTCAGTTACTTCAAGGTATATGGAGCTAAGTGCTGGATCAAGGATCCACATCACATATCAAAGTTTGCACCAAAAGCACATGAAGGTTTCATGCTCGGCTATGGAAAGGACTCGCACTCCTACAGAGTCTACAACATCTTTCTCTATAAAGTGGTTGAAACTGTGGATGTGCGGTTTGATGAAACAAATGGCTCACAAAGAGAGTTCCTGCCAAATGTGCTGGATGAAGCTACACCAAGTGAATCTATCAAGCTAATGGGAACAGGTGAAATCATGCCTTCTGAAGCACAGCCTGACGAGGAACTCATCATTTCTGCTCCAAATCAACCTGAATACCATGCTCAGCCTGAAGACAATCCTCCTGATGATGACAATGACCAGCAAGAGCAAAATCTTCGTCCAGCTCATCCTGGTGTTGCAAATGAAGTACAAGTTGAGAAGATAATTGACAGCATAAATGCACCTGGTCCACTCACTCGTTCAAGAGCAACACAACTAGCAAATTTCTGTGGACACTTTGCATTTGTCTCAATATCTGAACCCAAGAAATTTGTTGAAGCCTTCATGTAACCTGAATGGATTCAAGCTATGCAAGAAGAGCTTCAACAGTTTGAACTGAACAACGTATGGGAACTTGTCAAGCGTCCTGACCCCCGCAAGCACAACATAATAGGCACAAAATGGATATATCGCAACAAGCAAGATGAGATGGTCAAGTTTTCAAAAACAAAGCTCGTCTCGTTGCTCAAGGATACACTCAAGTTGAAGGGATTGACTTCGATGAAACGTTTGCTCCTGTGGCTAGGCTTGAAGCTATTCGCATACTGCTAGCCTATGCAAACCATCACAAGATCCTTCTGTATCAAATGGATGTGAAGAGTGCTTTTCTCAATGGCAAGATTGAAGAAGAAGTGTATGTTGCACAACCATCTGGCTTTGAAGATACAAAACATCCTGATATGGTACACAAGCTCAACAAGGCACTATATGGCCTCAAACAAGCCCCTCGTGCTTGGTATGACACCCTCAAAGACTTCCTGAAGAGCAAAGGTGTCACACCCTGATTTTCATGCCACATTGATTAAGCTAATAATCATGCTAAAAATGTGGATTGACAAAAACTTTTGAGCATTTTTGATCTTGCTTGATTGGTTTTAAGTTTGCTGTTTGCCAGTGCTCTAAAAATCAAATAAATCCTCCAACTCTTATACTTCATCTCCTTGATCCAAAACCTTTTCTCAATAATCATGCCATGTGTATAGAATAGTATAGAATTTTCTTATAAAAATATTTTGGCCAAATAGTATTTTCTAAAATTAGTTTTCCAAAAACCCTTGAATTGAGGTTTGCACTACAAGTACCTTATTTAGGGTGTGAAAAATCTTTCAAAAGGTATATTTGAATCCTATTAGGTATAGAACTCCCAGAAACCACAAAAGTATAATTTTAAAAGTTATTTTTATATTTTATTTAAAAGCTTTTTCTTAAGGCCAGAAATGGTCTTTAATAGGGAAACATTATTTAATTATTTCATAAAATATTTGCCAAAATTCAGGGAAACTCATAGGACATATATTGTCCATATATAAGAGTTTAAACACATGGTCATGTTCAAAATATTGGACAAATCCTTCCAAAACCCTTTCTTGATATTTCAGGCTTTTGAAATATTTACAAAGGAAATATTGTCCAAACATTCCAGGGAAATTCCATCATGTCAAATATGACATATGTGATGATCTTACAAGGCCTCATGCCTTGAAGATCAAGGAAACATCATCTAATCCCCTCAAAACCATTTATGTCCCTTTTGAAGTTTGAGCAACTTTACATTGCCAAACTTGTCCAAATGCTCTCAAACTTGGTGCACATGCTAAAATGATGTAATTATGCATCTATGCCAAATGGCACAAGTTTTGGAGAAGGATAACTTGGTCTAAGTGCCCCAAAACCCTTTCTGACCAGATCCAAATTGAACAACTCTACGTTGCCAACTTTTTACTTGGGGCCTCAAATTTTGTGGACATGTTAACAACCCCAAATGATGACACTACACCAAGTGGTGCATCAAGGGAGATTATCTGCTTAACCTAATCTTGAGAAATCCATTTCTGTTGATTTCTAGGGTTTACAAAAGTTGCATTGGCAACTTTGCCCAAATGAGCTCAACTTTGGTGGAAGGGCCTAAATGTATGTGCCATTTCATCCTGTTAAGTCCCATGTCAATTGGAAGTCATTTGCTTGCCCAAAACCACATCAAACACCTTCTACCATTTTACCAAAGCCACTGTTTGCCCCCTTTTTACTATTTTACTTGAGCTCAACTTTTTACCACAACCTCTCCTAGTCATCTTCTACCTCCAGTAACTTCCCCATGGCCAGAGCTCAATAATTGAGGGGTGAAAATACCATTTTACTCTTCTGGACAGCAGCATTCTCCTCCTTTCTCACCTCCCTCCTCACTACTGTGGCCCTCCAGGGCATCCCAGGCCGTCTGTGCATTGTTTACTAACCCCTAGCACCGCTGGACATAAGGGGACGCGCATATGACACTTTTTCTATGCCATGGCATGCAGAGCTCGCGCTCTGGAGCGCGCTACAGTGCCTTGGCGCACTGTAGCCACCCCTAATCAGGAGCACCCGACAGCCTCGGGTCTCCCCAGCATGTCCCCCGAGGCCGCCTCGATGTCCGGGACACGGCAGCTGGTCGGCCCCCTTCTTCCTCTCTCTCTCTCTCTCCGGCCCCTGCTCGCACGCGCGCCATGGCCGCCCGAGCGCTCCAGTGGGCAGCCTCACATGCGCGCTACCCTGACGCACCCCCGCTCCTTCTCTCCCCTCCCCTCGACTTGGACCACGCCCACACACACCGCAGACATCCCCGAGCCTCCTCCCGTGGCCACCCCGGCCATTTCCGCAGGCGCCCGTAGGCCGCGTCCACGGTGAGCCGTGGCCTCACTATATAGGGCCGCCCCAGGCCTCCCTCTGGAGCCCCTTGGCTCTCTCTTTCTCTCGTGCACCCCCTAGACCAGCCCATTTCCCCCTTGTGCCCTACATCCACCTCCCTGGCCGGAGTCTCGCCGCCGGCCTCCGCTTAAATTTGGCCAAGCCTGAGCTCTTCTCCCTCTCCTCTCTCCTCCGACAGACTCCCCTGAGCAAGGCGGACCTCCCATGCTCTTCCTCTCATCCAAGGGCGCACCATAGCGTCGTGCCCAATCTAACTGACACCACCGTCCGCCGGCGTCCAAGCCGTCGTCGACTCGACCATCCCTCGCAGCCGTGGCATACATGAATGGATGCGGCGTTCTTCGCCGAGCCCATCCATAGCCAGAGCATCGCCGGAGGTGCTCCGTAGCGCCGGCAGTCGCCGTCGGGGTCCTCTGCTCCCTCGGCCAGGCGAGCGCGCGGGAGGAAGAAGAAGACGGAGGCCCTGCAGGCGGGCCCCGCTCGTAAGTGGCCCAGCCACCAGGCCACGCTGGCAAGTGGAGGCGGGTTCGCCTAGTTCCGCGTCCCCGCAGTGAAGGCGCAGTACGCGCGGGCGCCTTCGACGTCGCCCATGTTGCCCGCGCACCCGAGCCGCTGGGCCGGCCCACTGCTATCTCCCGCCGAGCGCGCTGTATAAGGGTAAAACCCTTTCCTTATCCTTTTTCCTTTACAAGACAGCTTCAAAAATCACCTAAATATTCAAATAGTGTCCAAACTTGATTATTCAAATTTCTTTTGGCTCCATAAATCACGCTCTATCACATGGTGCAACATGCACATTTTTCAAGAAACTTTTCCTTCACAAATATTATCAAAATGTCATTATTCATTTTCTGTGATGAACTTTAGAAAATCACAGAGAGCTCAAATTTGATCCAAATGCAGTGGTTCAAATTCCTAGGTGCTTGTCATATCGAAACTTAGTTTTGGAACATTTTTATTAATACTTTCTGTACCCCACCAAATAATGAGCCATTTCTTCATATTTATCAACTTTGCAAAATCCTAGGAAATTCATTTGAATTCCAAATCTTGTGAAACCAACTCCCAAATGCTTCTAAAATCATGAGTTGTTAAATGGGTACCTTTGCTCATTTTCCAAAAATATATTTCTGTACACTTCTTTCAAATCCATAAACCCCTTGATTCCATCATACTGAAATGTTCCAAACCATCCATTGATCATACTCCAATGAAACCACCTTGGTTATTTTTCATATGACCAGAGGTATCCTAGAAAAGTCCAACTCCTATTTTTAGAGCACTTTTATTTTTGCTTTGGTGTGTTGCTTATTATGATTGTTTCCATCGTTAGTTGACGAAATAAACGGAGTACTCGGAGAAGGACCAGAAGGTTTGAAGACTCGGAAGGATAAGGCAAGCAGCCCTTTGACCATGATACCCTTGTGTTCTTCAGAACCCATTTATTTCCGAATGCATGATGATAAGAGTGACGGTGGTGACCTAGATGAGAACCACCACATGATGCATGTTTTACTCATGATCTTGCTATGTTCTAGATGCAATGCAAATGGTTAGTAGTGATGCTTAGTGATGCATGTGTGCCATGAAACCTTCGTGGTTGCATTCTTTTCAAAAAAACCATCGGGTGCCCCTAATGCCCGAGGGTGATGTTGAGTTAGGTCATCACTTGAGGAAGAAGTGATGTGCCGATAAAGATCTTGGGCATGGGTGAAATGATGGATTAGATTTATGTGTGACTACCGTCCCAACCAAACATGTGCAACCACTCTACCCCTTATGGGACGGGGCATTATTGATTACTTAGGCCGATACTAGCATGGTGCCCACATTACTAGTGACGGGGAAGACTTGAGGTCTTTTCCGGGACGGGGTCGTGCTTGGATAGACGACCATGACTGTTTTTACAGGGCACCGGACACACCGTTGGTCCCGTCGTGTACGCGTGACATTGAAATTAGGCAAGTCCCATGATCTATTGTTTGTACTCGAGGGCCGTGTACCAACGAGTGGACCCTATGCTAGTGTCGTCTAGGGAAAGATAATGACCGGGTGCTTCCCCCGAGTACTTGAGGTACTGCGGGATCGTGGGTGACACGAAAGCTTCCCAGATCTTGTGGGTAAAGTGCGCAACCTCTACAGAGTGTAAAACTATTCGAATAGCCGTGTCCACGGTCATGGACAGTTGGGTGGTGCTACTTAAACTATGTCCAGAATTTTACTATATCAGTGACAGTATGTGTGTGTGATGAGTCAAGGTGGTGACTTGACTCGTTGAGTTGAATCCTATTCATGTTGATATCAGTAACCTGTCCTCGAGGTTACGTGAATTTATTGATGCATATACTTGACGATATAATATTTATTCTAGCTCATAGCTAGATTGCTCATTGTTGTACAATTGCATTGTTACCTAGAACCAAATCATGGGTTGCTTACAAGTACATTCAAAGTACTCATTGGCTTGCCACTGGTTATTTTATTGGCCAGGCAGGAGAGAACAGGTTATGATGAAGATTTCTTGGTGACGAGCATGCGAGCTAGGACGCTTCCCAGTCAGAATGCCTGTAGGGTTAAGGCAGATGGCATGGGTCCAAGTTGTTATTGGAGATTTCCGCTGCAACGATATACTCAAGACTTGACCATAATGGTCCTATTTGTGTAACACGGTATGTATGGATGTAAGACTCTTGTTATTCAGCTTCTGTGTATTCCGTGAGCATTGATCTCTGGGATCACTGTACACATGCATTCGGTGATCACGACTTATGAGTCGGGGTCCCCACAGAGCTGGTATCAGAGCCATCCTGACTGTAGGAAGCCTTAGTTAGCATGGTCGTTAGTTAGGGTAAAACTATTTTCAAAACTATTACTAGTTTTCAAAACTATCTATACTTCTCTTCCCTTCTCAGCTTTTCAAAAACTAGGCTATACTTGATCTCTTCCCCTTCAAAACTTTGGTCGTTAGAACCCCTATGCCGTGACCATTGGATTTTCTGTAATCCTTGTGGAGTGCACCTTGCCAAACACTCACCCACCACTTCTGCACGCAAGAGTGGCGACACCACGACAAGACGATACCAACAGAAAATCCATCCTCGAGGAATGAGGACATGAAGACCCAGAAGATGGTGACACCCTTGACAGTGCCCCAAGAAGATGCAACATTGGCCTATGACGACCAGGGTATAGGTTATGCAAAATCATGATATACATCACTAATAGAGTAATCCTGTCACTACCGTTGTTGCATCGGCAACCACCGGTGGATGAGAACCTCGCCATTTGGTCCGCCTCACTATAGTGAGCAGGAAAATGGTTCCCTTCGTCCCCCGCTCTTGGTGTCGATGTTGTCATCAACATAACCGACATGTTGAACCTCTACTATGCCTTGATTGATATCATTGCATAAAGGATTGCCTACCTGGTACCCTCGACGCCCCAGAAGGCACAAGGGATCATCATGATTAAAGAGACAAGAGAAGACAAGTCAACGCCAGCTACAAGGAGACACCTTCACCGCATCACCTCATCAGGCGAGAAGTTGTTGAAGATTCTTCAGGCTCAACCCGGATCGTTCATCAAGCAACTACAAGGGACATAGCAACACCTGAGGAAAGCTCAGAAGACTGCACGAGGCACAAGTCACGACTGCTGAGTCCGAGAACCCCTAGGGTAGGATGAGTCATGTACCCCCTATGCGCAGTCGAGTCCGTGTGATGGTTCGAATAGAACCATGATTGTGTGTTGCTTGCTTTTATTTGTTTGTGTTTTGATATAGTCGCACTTTTGCCCTAGGTAACAAGTGCATGGCTATATCATCTTTCTTGCCTTGCTTCTTTTGTTACGGTCTTTTTGCACCTAATTGTTTGCACCCGCACTATAGAACCCCCTTTAGGCATTTCCCTCCTTTGTGCTACTTTTCCCTCTCTTCTATCTCCTCGACTGAAGACCAACAAGACAAGAAGTACCAAGGATTCCAACTCGGCAACCGACTAACAATGAAGACCTCTGCTACAACCTCCACGACCAAGTGCAACCCCGTGAAGTTATGTTTAAACCTCCAGGCTAGAGACCCATTCCTAGACCCTTTGAGACTTCACGAGATACTCCAGCACGAATCCTTAACCATGTGCTTAACCCACAGTATTACAAGGGAACCAGTTAAGCCTCTATAACCTTGCACAACACTGGATTCGTAATGGAACTAGTGGACACAATGAGTGAGCACATTTTCGTCCTAATATAGCACAAGAATTGACGATGCCATAGATAGACCATTTTGAGGATATTAGACAGATGACTTGGTGGCTTTATATCAGTGACTTCGAGGAATTATCTGAGACCTTGATGGATTGTGAGGTTTTCATGTTGGTGGGATCATGACTTTGGGGAAGCATGTAGGAATTCTCGTCAGGCATGAGATTTGGATGTACGTAGGTGATTCTGGTTGGGTATAGATGCTAGATATGTCTGCATGGTTCGGAATAAATTGGATTTAGACCGATGATCCTGATCATGATACCATGCTTCTTGTTTGACAATAACCTAGGAGATGGATTATTTGTCGGAGTTGATTTAGGGATCTATATAATCGTGACCTTGGAGTTTACTTGACCCGGATGTTGGGAATTTGGTGGACTTACTATCGTAATGCATGGCCCTTCCAAGTATTTGGACATTATAGGGATTTGAGATCTTGCGGAACACCGTAGACATCGGATTTGTAGAATTGTTGGATTATGTGGTGATTGATGGAAGTTACCGGGCTATTGGAGTTGATCTATAGGAAGGAAACAAAATCTTGGAGTGGCATATGACGTGTTTCCTTAGAATAGAGATGCATTATCTTGAACCTTGCAAGAATAGGTTGAGTGCTTGGATTGTGGAGTTTAATTTAAGCTTAGCAGCATGTATGATCTACCCATGGATTTTAGGGGTAGACATACATATGGATTTGGGGATCGTAGGCAAGTACAATCTTGTTAGACCGCCTCTTGAGAGTCATGAGGATATGTATGGCATGAGTGGTGATTAAAGTTGGTCTATGCGAGAAGATACTTTTTCGTCTGGAGTACTAGATAGAGCTATTGGCATCTCAGAAACCGAGCTTAATGATAAGATAGTATATGCTCACTCACTCACTAGAATCCTTGAAACCCTTAAGCCCCACCGAGCCACAACATGGTCAGATCCTGACCACAACCTTGACTCCAAGTCAAGAAGACCTCTGCCAATACTCAACGGAGACTACCACCAATACCATAGCCTACCTTGCATACCCCATAGACTTCATGGAGTACTTGGACAAGTTAGTTGTCATCTTTATTTGGCAACATACTTGACTACCCGAAGACGAAGGGAGAGCTGTGCAGCTGGATAGAAGACATTTGAAGACCGACATGTCAAGAAAGAAGGACTACATCGACTACCATCATCAAGAAGTAAACTTCTGCGTCCAAGATCGGGCGTATCTACAAACCACTCCTCTCGAAGGGACCGAGCATTTCCGTGATGAAGGGACGCTCACACCAAGATTTATCGACCTTCTTCAAGTTCACTGCCAGTCAAATAGTAGATGACTACCAGCTAGATTTACCACCCGAGATACCCACCGTGCACCAATATTCCACGAGTCACCACTCTGGAAGTACTTCCTACTTCCTAACTAGCCCGGTCCCCGCAAGGACATCATCGAGCCTTTGACATCTAACTCAACCTAACCCATACCAGAGACCCCTCAGCAACCTGCATCAAATAGGGTAACAAGCAAGAAGCCACACCACCAAGTACTTCAAGAATTCCATGGAGCACCACTCGGAAGCAGAACCAACAAGAAGAAGTGAAGACTACCCCGTATCCAAGACTCCGTATTCCTGTCCACGCCTAGTCTGGGAATCTCGGAGACGAGATTCTTGTAAGGGGGGTAGGTCTGTCACACCCTGATTTTCATGCCACATTGCTTAAGCTAATAATCATGCTAAAAATGTGGATTGACAAAAACTTTTGAGTGTTTTTGATCTTGCTTGATTGGTTTTATGTTTGCTGTTTGCCAGTGCTCTAAAAATCAAATAAATCCTCCAACTCTTATACTTCATCTCCTTGATCCAAAACCTTTTCTCAATGATCATGCCATGTGTATAGAACAGTATAGAATTTTCTTATAAAAATATTTTGGCCAAATAGTATTTTCTAAAATTAGTTTTCCAAAAACCCCTGAATTGAGGTTTGCACTACAAGTACCTTATTTAGGGTGTGAAAAATCTTTCAAAAGGTATATTTGAATCCTATTAGGTATAGGACTCCCAGAAACCACAAAATTATAATTTTAAAAGTTATTTTTATATTTTATTTAAAAGCTTTTTCTTAAGGCCAGAAATGGTCTTTAATAGGAAAAAAATATTTAATTATTTCAACAATATTTGCCAAAATTCAGGGAAACTCATAGGACATATATTGTCCATATATAAGAGTTTCAACACATGGTCATGTTCAAAATATTGGACAAATCCTTCCAAAACCCTTTCTGGATATTTCAAGATTTTGAAATATTTACAAAGGAAATATTCTCCAAAAATTCCAGGGAAATTCCATCATGTCAAATATGACATATGTGATGATCTTACAAGGCCTCATGCCTTGAAGATCAAGGAAACATCATCTAATCCCCTCAAAACCATTTCTGTCCCTTTTGAAGTTTGAGCAACTTTACATTGCCAAACTTGTCCAAATGCTCTCAAACTTGGTGCACAGGCTAAAATGATGTAATTATGTATATATGCCAAATGGCACAAGTTTTGGAGAAGGATAACTTGGTCTAAGTGCCCCAAAACCCTTTCTGACCAGATCAAAATTTAAACAACTCTACGTTGCCAACTTTTTACTTGGGGCCTCAAATTTTGTGGACATGTTCACAACCCCAAATGATGACACTACACCAAGTGGTGCATCAAGGGGAGATGATCTGCTTAACCTAATCTTGAGAAATCCATTTCTATTGATTTCTAGGGTTTACAAAAGTTGCATTGGCAACTTTGCCCAAATGAGCTCAAATTTGGTGGAAGGGCCTAAATGTATGTGCCATTTAATCCTGTTAAGTCCCATGTCAATTGGAAGTCATTTGCTTGCCCAAAACCACATCAAACACCTTCTGTCATTTTACCAAAGCCACTGTTTGCCCCCTTTTTACTATTTTACTTGAGCTCAACTTTTTACCACAGCCTCTCCTAGTCATCTTCTACCTCCAGTAACTTCCCCATGGCCAGAGCTCAATGATTGAGGGGTGAAAACCCCATTTTACTCTTCTGGACAGCAACATTCTCCTCCTTTCTCACCTCCCACCTCACTCCAGTAGCCCTCCAGGGCATCCCAGGTCGTCTGTGCATTGTTTACTAACCCCTAGCACCACTGGACATAAGGGGACACACATATGACACTTTTTCTATGCCATGGCATGCAGAGCTCGCACTCTGGAGCACGCTACAGTGCCCTGGTGCACTGTAGCCACCCCCAATCAGGAGCACCCGACAGCCTCGGGTCTCCCCAGCATGTCCCCCGAGGCCGCCTCGACGTCCGGGACACGGCAGCTGGTCGGCCCCCTTCTTCCTCTCTCTCTCCGGCCCCTGCTCACACGCGCGCCATGGCCGCCCGAGCGCTCCAGTGGGCAGCCTCACACGCGCGCTACCCTGACGCACCCCCGCTCCTTCTATCCCCTCCCCTCAACTTGGACCACGCCCACACACACCACAGACATCCCCGAGCCTCCTCCCGTGGCCACCCCGGCCATTTCCGCGGGCGCCCGTAGGCCGCGTCCATGGTGAGCCGTGGCCTCACTATATAGGGCCGCCCCAGGCCTCCCTCTAGAGCCCCTTGGCTCTCTCTTTCTCTCGTGCACCCCCTGGACCAGCCCATTTCCCCCCTTGTGCCCTACAGCCACCTCCCTGGCCGGAGTCTCGCCGCTGGCCTCCGCTTAAATTTGGCCAAGCCTGAGCTCTTCTCCCTCTCCTCTCTCCTCCGACAGACTCCCCTGAGCAAGGCGGACCTCCCATGCTCTTCCTCTCATCCAAGGGCGCACCATAGCGCCGTGCCCAATCTCGCCGACACCACCATCCGCCGGCGTCCAAGCCGCCATCGACTCGACCATCTCTCGCAGCCGTGGCATACATGAATGGATGTGGCGTTCTTCGCCGAGCCCATCCATAGCCAGAGCATCGCCGGAGGTGCTCCATAGCGCCGACAGTCGCCGTCGGGGTCCTCTGCTCCCTCGGCCAGGCGAGCGTGCGAGAGGAAGAAGAAGACGGAGGCCCTACAGGTGGGCCCCGCTCGTAAGTGGCCCAGCCACCAGGCCACGCTGGCAAGTGGAGGCGGGTTCGCCTGGTTCCGCGTCCCCGCATTGAAGGCGCAGTACGCGAGGGCGCCTTCGACGTCGCCCCTGTTGCCCGCGCACCCGAGCCGCTGGGCCGGCCCACTGCTATCTCCCGCCCAGCACGCTGTATAAGGGTAAAACCCTTACCTTATCCTTTTTCCTTTACAAGACAGCTTCAAAAATCACCCAAATATTCAAATAGTGTCCAAACTTGATGATTCAAATTTCTTCTGGCTCCATAAATCATGCTCTATCACATGGTGCAACATGCACATTTTTCCAGAAACTTTTCCTTCACAAATATTATCAAAATGTCATTATTCATTTTCTGTGATGAACTTTAGAAAATCACAGAGAGCTCAAATTTGATCCAAATGCAGTGGTTCAAATTCCTAGGTGCTTGTCATATCCAAACTTAGTTTTGGAACATTTTTATTAATACTTTCTGTACCCCACCAAATAATGAGCCATTTCTTCATATTTATCAACTTTGCAAAATCCTAGGAAATTCATTTGAATTCCAAATCCAGTGAAACCAACTCCTAAATGCTTCTAAAATCATGAGTTGTTTAATGGGTACCTTTGCTCATCTTCCAAAAAATATATTTCTGTACACTTCTTTCAAATCCATAAACCCCTTGATTCCATCATATTGAAATGTTCCAAACCATCCATTGATCATACTCCAATGAAACCACCTTGGTTATTTTTCATATGACCAGAGGTATCCTAGAAAAGTCCAACTCCTATTTTTAGAGCACTTTTATTTTTGCTTTGTCGTGTTGCTTATTATGATTGTTTCCATCGTTAGTTGACGAAATAAACGGAGTACTCGGAGAAGGACCAGAAGGTTTGAAGACTCGGAAGGATAAGGCAAGCAACCCTTTGACCATGATACCCTTGTGTTCTTCGGAACCCATTTATTTCCGAATGCATGATGATAAGAGTGACGGTGGTGACCTAGATGAGAACCACCACATGATGCATGTTTTACTCATGATCTTGCTATGTGCTAGATGCAATGCAAATGGTTAGTAGTGATGCTTAGTGATGCATGTGTGCCATGAAACCTTCGTGGTTGCATTCTTTTCAAAAAAACCCATCAGGTGCCCCTAATGCCCGAGGGTGATGTTGAGTTAGGTCATCACTTGAGGAAGAAGTGATGTGCCGATAAAGATCTTGGGCATGGGTGAAATGATGGATTAGATTTATGTGTGACTATCGTCCCAACCAAACATGTGCAACCACTCTACCCCTTATGGGACGGGGCATTATTGATTACTTAGGCCGATACTAGCATGGTGCCCACATTACTATTGACGGGGAAGACTTGAGGTCTTTTCCGGGACGGGGTCGTGCTTGGATAGACGACCATGACTGTTTTTACAGGGCACCGGACACACCGTTGGTCCCTTCGTGTATGCGTGACATTGAAATTAGGGCAAGTCCCATGATCTATTGTTTGTACTCGAGGGCCGTGTACCAACGAGTGGACCCTATGCTAGTGTCGTCTAGGGAAAGATAATGACCGGGTGCTTCCCCCGAGTACTTGAGGTACTGCGGGATCATGGGTGACACGAAAGCTTCCCAGATCTTGTGGGTAAAGTGCGCAACCTCTGCAGAGTGTAAAACTATTCGAATAGCCGTGTCCACGGTCATGGGCAGTTGGGTGGTGCTACTTAAACTATGTCCAGAATTTCACTATATCAGTGAAAGTATGTGTGTGTGATGTGTCAAGGTGGTGACTTGACTCGTTGAGTTGAATCCTATTCATGTTGATATCGGTAACCTGTCCTCGAGGTTACGTGAATTTATTGATGCATATACTTGATGATAGAATATTTATTCTAGCTCGTAGCTAGATTGCTCATTGTTGTACAATTGCATTGTTACCTAGAACCAAATCATGGGTTGCTTGCGAGTACATTCAAAGTACTCATTGGCTTGCCACTGGTTATTTTATTGGCTAGACAGGAGAGAACAGGTTATGATGAAGATTTCTTGGTGACAAGCATGCGAGCTAGGACGCTTCCCAGTCAGAATGCCTGTAGGGTTAAGGCAGATGGCATGGGTCCAAGTTGTTATTGGAGATTTCCGCTGCAACGATATACTCAAGACTTGACCATAATGGTCCTATTTGTGTAACACGGTATGTATGGATGTAAGACTCTTGTTATTCAGCTTCTGTGTGTTCAGTGAGCATTGATCTCTGGGATCACTGTACACGTGCATTCGGTGATCACGACTTATGAGTCGGGGTCCCCACAAAATGCTTCAAACCTGGTTCCCTGGATCCCACACTCTTCATGAAAACATATGATGGTGAACTGTTTGTCTGCCAAATCTATGTGGACGACATTATCTTTGGCTGCACTGACAAATGATATAGTGATGAGTTCGGTCACATGATGCAAGAGCAATATCAGATGTCAATGATGGGTGAGCTGAAGTTCTTCCTTGGTCTTCAAATTCGTCAGCAAAGCAACGGCATCTTCATATCTCAAGAGAAATACCTCAAAGATTGCCTGAAGAAGTTTGGTATGCAAGACTGCAAAGGATACACGACGCCTATGCCAACTAAAAGTCATCTGAGTCCCGACGCCAATGGTAAAGATTTTGATCAAAAGGTATACCGCTCCATGATTGGTTCTTTACTTTATTTATGTGCATCTAGGCCAGATATTATGCTTAGTGTTTGCATGTGTGCTCGATTCCAAGCGGCACCAAAGGAGTCGCATCACTTAGCTGTAAAGCGAATTCTTCCATATTTGGCTTACACCCCAACACTAGGATTATGGTATCCAAAGGGCTCAGAGTTTGATCTAGTTGGATTCTCAGATGCTGATTATGCCGGTGACAAAGTTGATCACAAGTCTACATCAGGCACATGTCACTTTCTGGGACGATCACTTGTCTGTTGGTCTTCAAAGAAGCAGAACTGTGTATCACTCTCCACTACTGAATCTGAATACATTGCTGCTGGATCTTGCTGCGCTCAGCTTCTCTGGATGAAGCAAACTCTCAAGGACTATGGTGTCCATCTGAAGCATGTGCCACTCTATTGCGACAATGAAAGCGCCATCAAGATTGCCAACAACCCAGTTCAACACTCGAAGACAAAGCACATTGAAATTCGTCATCACTTTCTCAGAGATCATGTCATGAAGGAAGATATTGATATCATACACGTCAACACTGAAGAGCAGCTGACAGATATCTTCACAAAGCCCTTGGATGAGAAAAGGTTTTGCAAGTTGCGGTGTGAGCTAAATATCTTAGAATCCTCAAATGTCATGTAAGAAGGCACACATCCTAACACTTATGCATATTGATGACTTAGATGTGCAACACACAAAGTAAAGTATATCTTTAATCAATGAAGACTTACACTCTGAGTGTGAATACATTAACGTGGAATTTGACTTCGGAGCGCCACGATAATTGTGCGCCATGTCTGGGTCTAATACTTCCTATATGGTGGGTAACGCCACCACCAAATCTTTGTTTGAAGTGTTTCTCTTGGCATTACATTTGCAAAGTCTTTGCATTTGGTTTATCTTCATATAGGACATATATAGACTTGTGTTCTGTCCTCCACATCATTCACTTATAGCTATGTCTTCTTGTTTGAATCTTTTGAACTAAGTGAATGTGATCGGACCCTAACCTCTCTATGCTTTCTCACCTCAAACTCTATCTATCCAAATCATATGCATTCTATTGGAACCGTCGAATATCTTCTCTGCGTCCTTGTCAGCAGAAGATACAGAGACAAACTTTAAATCTGTTTTTAATGCTCAATCTTTTATGCCTAAAACCTAGAGAAGCCGGAATGACCACCCCGACAGTCCAGGCGTGCGTGGGATCCTGGGACAACTCCCAATGTGTTACATGTCCGCCACGTGTCCCTCAGATGTGAACAGCCAGGGGCACCTGCGCAATTGCGCTGTACCGTCTCCCATCCTTATAAATGCCCGTCCCATCACGGTCAAAAACTCTTCTACCACCTCTCCACCTCGACCAACCCTAGCGCCTCCACTAGCTCTCGTTGACACCGGTGACAAAGCGCTTCGCTGCCGCGACCTCGTCGACACCGTCTTCACGCCGACCGTGAACATCGTCTTCTGCACCGCCGCTGTAGGTTTCGTCCGTCGCCAAGTTAGGGCACGGAAGATTGAACTGCTAGGCATCCACTTCTTCTTCGTCTAGCAGTTCATCGTGTGGTAAATTAAAACTCTCTTTTTACCATCTTCTTGATCCAATAGATTCATCCTCTTTACCATAAGAAGTTTCTGTCTCCACATATTTGGATCTTTCTTGTCTGCATCTCATATTTTGCCTAGTACATTCACATATTCTTCACACATAGTTAGATTCCTCACTTGTACATATTCTTGGATTCGTACAAATCTGGAACCAACTCTCAACATAAAAGTGAATGTCTTCGCGCTATGAGGTCAATGTCTTCTAAACTGATTTATCTTCAAAATCTTCTGAGAATGCATATGACCTCTTCCCCTTCCCTCGCATCTCTAATGCTGTCACAGGTACATGTCCGTGGGAGAATCCCTTGGTTCTCATAGTCTGCATTCATTTGCAAAATTCTTACAGCATCACATTAACTCTCCCGAAGCCAGTTCCTGTCTGACCAGCATACGGAAGCCTTTGACAGTGTTGAAGCCTTTCAGTTTGAAGCATTTCAAGTTGAATCCAATGGCAACTGAGAAATCTGTTAGAAAGGGTGGCAGACAGCGCCGTGGCAACACCTCCAAAGATTTGCCTCCTGACCTCATTGAGATGTACAAGACTGATCCAGAGGAGGACTATAATCAGAGGAAGACTCGAATCCAATGGATTCGAAGATATTGGGTAGAACAGTGGTTCAAGTACAGGTTTGTGACCCAAGAGTATGCTGAGAAGAATGCTATCAAGCGACCATGGGGAGACATTCTGTACAAGAATCTTCCACCCAGGACCCAAGCTGAAGCCATTGCTCAAGGCTTCTATCCTTGCATGGTACGAGGGCCAAAACCAGCAGATGCCGACCCATCATCACTGCTATGGTGTCGCGACAACAATCTGTACAAGCGCAATCTTCAGTATGCCAAGAACTCGGCCAAGGAAAACAAGAAGACTTGGGGATTAGATTTCAATCCTGGCCCCTCTGCTCCTCGTGCTGATGGCACACGCGAAGCTGAACCAAACCTTGTTGGGCCCTTCTACAACTTAGAAGGTCTCATCAGTCATATAAGGGTTCAAGGGGCGGATGTGGATCAACCTGCAGACGACGCTGACTCTGATGAAGCGCGTGCATCTCCGAAGCCAAAGAAGAAGAAGAAATCCAAGGCTTCGAAGACCACTCCACCAACAGCTTCAAGAGTGAAGCCTTTGGCCACTGCTCCACCTGCACCAAGTGTGCAATCTGAAGAGCATTCTCGCATCTCCAAGAGCAAGAAGCTACAGAAGAAGCCCATGCACAACCCCAGTCCAGCTCTAACTCCTGATGCTGTTCTGAAGAACGCGAATGAAGCCATTGATCTATCAAGTGATGAAGATCTAGCTGATGACGCTCTTGAGCAATTGATCAAGAGCAAGCAAGATGTAGAAATCTTCAATGATTTGCCCCTCTTTGACGTGGAAGTACTGAACAACTTCATTGATGAGTGGTTTGACACCCCAAATCTCAGCTTTGATGATCTGCAACTTCCAGTTGGCCTAAGCGTCTCCTTCAATGGCGCCATTGCTTCTGAGCTAGCTCTTGCTTAGAGAATTGTTGAGCTGAAGCAAAAGATTGACTATGAAAAGGCTCAGTTCAAGAAGCACATGGCCAAGCTCAGCATCGAAGATATCCAGAATTTCAAAGTCATGATGCATGAGCTCAAGGAAGCCTTTCACAAGAGGCGTGAAGAAGCAAAAGGTTCTCGTGAGCGCATAAAGGCCTTGGCTGCCAAGTGTGTTCAAGCTTATAATGAAGTTGAGAAGCGCAAGGCCCTTGGGCATCCTGGCATTGACCCCAGGATGGCTTCCAAGAAGAAGAAGCATATTGTGGCCCCAACTGAAGAATCAAGGCAGGAAGAACCTCGCATTGTCTTCCCTGCCAGCATGACAGGCTTGAAGCCTAAGCCCCCCACAGTTGCTTCAGAGCTCAAGAAGACAAAGGTGGCTGAAGCTGAAGCGCGCAAGCGTAAAACCAAGAACACCACCGATGAAGCTCCACCCACCAAGAAGCGCAAAATCAAGAAGGTCCGGGCTGCTCCCACAGAGCCCCTTATCGTCGAGCCCATTTCTGTTGCTCGTCCTGCATCTCCACACCAAGAACGTCGTCTGACTGTTCATGAGCCTGCTCCCACAGAGGCTCCTGAAGACATTCCAACTGTTGACCCCACCGCAGCTGAAGACATTGGTCCTCAAGACAATGTTGAAGATGATGAAGTCCTTCCTCAGATCGAGTATAATGTGGTATCATCGCCTGTTCCCACGAACAGCGAACACATCAGCATTGGTTGTCCATTGGCGCCAATTGCCCAGGATGACTCACGGGCTGATCACCCACAAGAATCACCAGTAACTCCCCCAACTCAAGTCACCAGTTCGGTGCTTGAAGACGAAGACTTTGAGGCCCAACCAACTCCATCTCCACAAGTGTCGCCAGCATTCCGCAGGCTTCACAAAGGACCAAGGCCTCAAGTCGTTCCTTCCAGTGTTCCAGAAGGACATGAGCACCAATCTGTTCCTGAAGCCTCTCCTACTGTGAACCTCCCTGAGTCTGAAGCCAAAGCGGCTGAAGATATTCCGGCTGCATCAGCCGATGAAGAACAACCAAGAGAAGAAGAAGCATGTGTTGCCACACCCCCTGTTCTCGAGGAGAACGTGTCCGACCCTCCAGCTCCTGAAGTGGAGGTTACAAATTCTGAGGCTGCCACCACCACCACTGAAGCCAATGACGTTGTCATGGCTGAAGCTAATGTGGCACCTGAAGTCAATGTGGTGCCTGAAGTGATGGCGCCTGAAGCTAGTGCTGCACCTGACGCCACTCTGTAGCCCAAAGCCAATGCAACTGCTCCTGTTCCGCCTCCAAGGCCGCACACCATCGAGCAAGCATACGGCAAAGATGACCAGCTCATCTCCGTCAAATGTCCTGTTCTGGTTCCTCCGCTTGCTGCTGGTCCTCAATTTGATTACCGCGTCGAGCAGAGGCCTCAGGTTCAGAAGCCCAAGCCAAGACTGCCAAGGTTCCCAGGCTCTGATCTATTTGGACTCAAGTTCTACGCTCCATGGATTATGCGCCTCATCAAGCTTCATTCTGCTATCAACTATCAGCCTTCTGCTCGCAACCATCACATATTCTTGCCAGAGGTTGATATGTCAGATGAAGCCATATACCAAGAGCCTGCCAAAGAGCCTGTTTGTCTTCACAACGTTGATCACCAAAGCTTCACTCAGCCCATTGAAGGAGTTCCAGCAGTCACTCGTGTTTATCCTCTGGCTGGACATACTCGCTTACCTCGCCATGCAGAGACTGAAGCTAGTGAGAGCACCATTGCCCAAAGGCCTCGAAAGCGATCTCGTGTTCTCAATGACCGAGAGCTTCTCATTGCCTTACATCAGAAACAGGATAATCATCACTACTGGCTGAAGTGGCAGATGCAAAGCCTTTTGGTGGACGTCAATCGCATCCGCAACCTTGCCACCAAGAATGCCTTTGTTGCTCATGAAACCTGTCGGAGGTCATGGAAGAGTTTGACATTGCTGAGTGCTGAAGCAGATCTTCAAGACGATGGCTTCACAGAAAGATTCAAGTTTGACCACACTCCCCCAAGGAATGTTGTTTTGCGTCGAACTCCGTCTCTTGAAGACTCTGGCTATTCCTCCTCCGCTTCAACAATTGATGCCAGGGTGACAGATGATCAAGATGATGCTACCTCACCACCTCCTCCTTCAGCACGTGTCGATACTGCACCAACTACTTCTGCACCGCCAAACACCAACGCCGACCCTGCATCTTCTCCTGCTCCAACTAGGAACGAGTAGAGGCTCTATGTCTTCAAACCTTTTTGGTCCTTACTGACAAAAGGGGAAGAAGCATATGTGTTGATTGTCTTCAAGCGGGTCCATATGGGCGGGTCCTTTATATTTTGCCTGGTGTTTACAACTCTTGCTTTTGCTACATTTGGTTCTTTGAGTTGTAACGCTTAAACTTGATGGTCGTCTGCTACGTTTTCTGATACTCTGTAATGCGATGATAAATTTCGCATGTGCTACGATATATTCCGCACTTAGTCATTTTGCAGACGTCCATTTCTCATTATGCATATCATTATATTCGAATTATCAATTGTGCATGATGAGTTGTCTTCGTAAGTTGAAGAGGATCTCCACAAGTACAACCTGCCATGTGCATTTGCATTCAAAAGCAAATCAATTTGCACATCTTCAGGGGGAGCCTTTTGCTACTTATGATGACAATACCTTTATCCTTTACAATTTCACATACTTTTAACCCCGTTGAAAACTTCAACTAGTTTGTCATCAATCACCAAAAAGGGGGAGATTGTAAGTGCATCTAGTGCCACCCCTAGTTGGTTTTGGAGTATTGACGACAAACCTGGTTGAGGGACTAATGTGTTTGTGAGAACTGCAGGATAACATAGGTAGTAGTCCCTCATTGATTCGGTTTACCTACCGGAGATGACCCCTAAAAATGTATGAAGATATTGACGACAATGGTGGTATATGAAGATAGTCATATTGAAGACTATGACAAGCGAAAACATTGTGTGAAGACTATGGAGCGCGAAGACTTAGATGTTTCGTTATCTCCTTTTCTTCTTTGTTGAGTCATAGGAACCACCGTACTATTATGTGGGGTCCAAGTGAACAAAGTCAGAGTGACTGAAGTGATGCTCAACCAAATCCTATGTCTTCGAGCGAAGACAATGAGAGCAAATCTTATCCAGAGCTGGATGAGTCAGCTTTGCTTGTAGCCCAAGTAAAGTTGCCGCGTGTGTTTGAAATCTGACCGTTGGAACACGTGTCAGTTCCTTAGTGACCCAGGGTCACTTCGGACAAATCAGGTCGGGTTGCCCAGTGGCTATAAATAGCCCACCCCCTACACCATAAATTGGTGGCTGCTCAGAGTTATTACACGGCTTTTGTCGTTTGAGAGCAACCCACCTCCGAAGCATTTGAGAGAGAGATCCTTGCGAGGACAAAGCCCAAACACCCAGAGCCAAAGAGTGTTAGGCATCACTGAAGTCTTTCTGTCTGTGTGACCTGAAGACTTGTTACACTTGAGGACCGTGTTTCCTCCAGCCGGTTAGGCGTCGCGTTCTGAGCATCCAAGAGTCATTGTGGATTGCCGGTGAACGAAGTCTGTGAAGGTTTGGAAGTCTACCTTGAAGACTTACCAGAGTGATGTTGGAAATATGCCCTAGAGGCAATAATAAAAGAGTTATTATTCTATTTCCTTGTTCATGATAATCGTTTATTATCCATGCTATAATTGTATTGATTGGAAACTCAAATACATGTGTGGATAAATAGACAGACTTTGTGTCCCTAGTGAGCCTCTACAGGACTAGCTCGTTGATCAAAGATGACCGCGGTTTCCAGGTCATAGACATGAGTTGTCATTTGATAACGGGATCACATCATTAGGAGAATGATGTGATGGACGAGACCCAAACGTTAAACATAGCTTTTGATCGTGTCAGTTATCGCTATAGTTTTCTGCATGTCAAGTATAAGTTCCTATGACCATGAGATCATGTAACTCACTAACACCGTAGGAGTGCTTTGTGTGTGCCAAACGTCTTAACGTAACTGGGTGACTATAAAGGTACTCTACAGGTATTTC
This sequence comes from Secale cereale, assembly GCA_902687465.1. Taxonomy (NCBI): domain Eukaryota; kingdom Viridiplantae; phylum Streptophyta; class Magnoliopsida; order Poales; family Poaceae; genus Secale; species Secale cereale. Next base: position 554,429,172 of record LR738715.1, on the reverse strand, counting down.
CGAGGGTGTCTGTTGAGTTGACATGGATCGAGACTGGGATTTGTCACTCCGTGTGACGGAGAGGTATCTCCGGGCCCACTCGGTAATACGTCATCTCAATGAGCTCAAAGTGACTAAGCAGTTGGTCACGGGATTATGTATTACGGTAACGAGTAAAGAGACTTGCCGGTAACGAGATTGAACTAGGTATAGAGATACCGACGATCGAATCTCGGGCAAGTAACATACCGACGAGACAAAAGGAACTGTATACGGGATTGCCTGAATCCTTGACATCGTGGTTCATCCGATAAGATCATCGAGAAACATGTGGGAACCAATATGGGTATCCAGATCCCGCTATTGGTTATTGACCTGGGAGTGTCTCGGTCATGTCTACATGGTTTCCGAACCCGCAGGGTCTACACACTTAACGTTCGGTGACGCTAGGGTTGTTAGTGAGAAAAGTGTATGGTTACCGAAGGTTGTTCGGAGTCCCACATGAGATCCTGGACGTGACGAGGGTCTCCGGAATGGTCCGGAGACGAAGATTGATATATAGGATGAAAGGTTTCGGAGTCCGGAAGTGTTCCGGGGAGCATCGGGAAATCTGCGGAGTACCGGAAAGGGGTTTCGGGGGGTCCGGAAGCAGTTCTGGGCCTAATGGGCCACAAGGGGGAACACCACAGCCCTCAGGGGGCTGTGCGCCCCCCCTGGGCCCTCTCCTTGTGCGCCAAGGGGGGTGGACCCCTCTAGGGTGGCCGCACCCCCTAGCCTTGGGGGGCAAGGCACCTAGGGGGGGAAACCCTAGGGCCTGGCCCTGGCCGCCGCCCCCCCTGCCTTGGCCGCCGCCCCCCCTTGCCCTGGCCGCCGGCCCCCTAGGGGGGAAACCCTAGGGCGCCCTCACCTCTCCACCCCCCCTATATATAGTGAGGCAAAGGGAGGGCAGCAAACACAAGTTCGTGCCTCGGTGCTGCCCTCCCTCTCCCACAACATCTTCTTCTCCCGCGGTGCTTAGGCGAAGCCCTGCTGGAATTCTCCTCCACCATCACCACCACGCCGTCGTGCTGCCGGTTCTCCATCAACCTCTCCTCCACCCCTTGCTGGATCAAGAAGGAGGAGACGTCCCCGAGCCGTACGTGTGAAGAACGCGGAGGCACCGTTGCTTCGGTGCTAGGATCTTCGGCGATCTGAATCACGGCGAGTACGACTCCATCATCCGTGTTCATAACGCTTCCGCTTAGCGATCTACAAGGGTATGTGGATCCTACTCTCCCCTCGTAGTTGCATCTACTAGATTGATCTTGGTGAACGTAGAGAAAATTTTTTGTTTTCCATGCAACGTTCCCCAACAGTGGTATCAGAGCTAGGATCTTGCGTAGATGCTTTCTCGAGTAGAACACAAAAGGGTTTGTGGCGTTGATGTTTAAATTGCTGCCCTCCTTAGTCTTTCTTGATTCAGCGGTATTATAGGATGAAGCGGCCCGGACCAACTTTACATGTCCACGTACATGAGACCGGTTCCATCGACAGACATGTGACTTTTTGTTGCATAAGATGGCTGGCGGGTGTCTGTCTCTCCTATCTTAGTTGAATCGGAATAGAACAAGGCGGTCCTTGTAGAAGGTTAAATAGCAACTTGAATATCACCGTTGTGGTTTTGCGTAGGTAAGAAGCGTTCTTGCTAGATACCCATAGCAGCCACGTAAAACATGCAACAACAAATTAGAGGACGTCTAACTTGTTTTTGCAGGGTATGCATGTGATATGATATGGCCAATGACATGATGAATTATATTTGATGTATGAGATGATCATGTTGTAATAGTTAATATCGACTTGCATGTCGATGCATACGGCAACCGGCAGGAGCCATAGGGTTGTCTTTAATTTTTGTATGACCTGCGTGTCAATCATTAAGCGCTTTGTAATGCTTTACTTTATCGCTAAACGGTAGCAATAGTAGTAAGAGCATAGTGGGCGCCGACAACCCCGATGGCGACACGATGATGGAGATCATGATGATGGAGATCATGGTGTGGCGCCGGTGACGATGGAGATCATGCCGGTGCTTTGGAGATGGAGATCAAAAGCACGAGTTGATGGCCATATCATGTCACTTATGATTTGCATGTGATGTTAATCCTTTTATGCATCTTATTTTTCTTAGGACGACGGTAGCATTATAAGATGATCCTTCACTAAAATTTCAAGATAAAATTGTGTTCCCCCCGAGTGTGCGCCGTTGCGAAGGTTCGTCGTTTCGAAGCACCACGTGATGATCGGGTGTGATAGACTCTACGTTCGCATACAACGGGTGCAAGCCAGTTTTGCACATGCAGAACACTCGGGTTAGACTTGACGAGCCTAGCATGTACAGACATGGCCTCGGAACACGGAGGACCGAAAGGTCGAGCATGAGTCATATAGTGGATATGATCAACATGTTGATGTTCACCATTGACACCACCTCATCTCACGTGATGATCGGACTTGGGTTGGTGAATTTGGATCATGTCACGCTCGAATGACCGGAGGGATGTCAATTTGAGTGGGAGTTATAATTAATTTGATTAGGTAATAACTCACTTATCATGAACAATAGTCTAAAAATGTCTTTGCAAATTTATGTTGTAGATGGCTCGCGCAGGAGTTCCCCTGAATTTTAATGCGTTCCTAGAGAAAGCTAAACTGAAAGATGATGGGAGCAACTTTGTGGACTGGCTCCGCAATCTGAGGATCATCCTCACAGCTGCCCAAAAGGTTTATGTCCTAAATGCACCGCTAGGTCAACCCCCCGCTCCTGGAGCCTCTGCAGACGATATGAACGTCTGGCAGACGCGTTCGGATGACTATTCGATAGTACAATGTGCCATGTTGTACGGCTTGGAAGGAGGACTCCAAAGGCGTTTTGAACGTCATGGTGCATATGAGATGTACACGGAGTTGAAATTCATCTTTGAGAAGAATGCTAAGATCGAGAGGTATGAGACCACTTGCAAGATGGAGGAGAATTCGTCTGTCAGTGAGCACTTACTGAAGATGTCTGGGTACTATACCCGCATAGCTGATCTGGGACTTGTGTTCCCGGATGAGGCTATCATTGACAGAATTCTCCAGTCACTCCCTCCAAGCTACAAGAGCTTCGTCCAGCAGTACAACATGCAAGGGATGAATAAAACCATCGCCGAGCTGTTTTCGATGCTGAAAGTCGCTGAGGCAGACATCCAGAAGGAGTATCAAGTGTTGATGGTCAATAAGACCACCAGTTTCAAGAAGAATGGCAAGGGCAAGAAGGGTAACTCTAAGAAGGGTGGCAAAGCAGTTGCTAATCCAGTGAAGAAACCCAAGGCTGGGCCCAAGCCGGAGACTGAGTGTTTCTATTGCAAGGGGAATGGCCACTGGAAGCGGAACTGCCCCAAGTATCTGGCGGACAAGAAGGGGGCCAACAACAACAAAGGTATATATGATATACATGTTATTGATGTGTACCTTACCAACTCTCGTTGTAGTGCCTGGGTATTTGATACCGGTTCGGTTGCTCACATTTGCAACTCTAAGCAGGAACTGCGGAATAAACGGAGGCTGGCGAAGGACGAAGTGACGATGCGCGTGGGAAATGGTTCCAAGGTTGATGTGATCGCCGTCGGCACGCTCGCTCTTCGATTACCATCGGGATTAGTTATGAACCTGAATAATTGTTATTTAGTGCCTGCGTTAAGCATGAACATTATATCTGGATCTTGTTTATTGCGAGACGGTTACTCATTTAAGTCAGAGAATAATGGTTGTTCTATTTATATGAGTAATATCTTTTATGGTCATGCACCCGAAGTTAGGGGTTTACTCTTATTGAATCTCGATAGTGATGATACACATGTTCATAACATTGATGCCAAAAGATGTAGAGTAGATAATGATAATACCACTTTCTTGTGGCACTGCCGTCTCGGTCATATCGGCGTGAAACGCATGAGGAAGCTCCATGCTGATGGACTTTTGGAGTCTCTTGATTTTGAATCACTTGACACGTGCGAGCCGTGCCTCATGGGCAAGATGACAAGGACCCCGTTTTCAGGGACAATGGAACGGGCAAGTGACTTATTGGAAATCATACATACTGATGTGTGCGGTCCGATGAGTGTAACGGCGCGCGGTGGATATCGTTATTTCCTCACCTTCACTGACGACTTAAGTAGATATGGGTATATTTACTTGATGAAGCATAAGTCTGAAACTTTTGAAAAGTTCAAGCAATTTCAGAGTGAAGTTGAAAATCATCGTAACAAGAAGATCAAGTTCCTACGATCTGATCGAGGGGGAGAATATCTGAGTTATGAGTTTGGTGATCACTTAAGAAAATGTGGAATTGTTTCACAGTTGACACCACCTGGAACACCACAGCGTAATGGTGTGTCCGAACGTCGTAATCGAACCCTATTAGATATGGTACGTTCTATGATGTCTCTTGCCGACTTGCCACTATCGTTTTGGGGATATGCGTTAGAGACAGCTGCATTCACTTTAAATAGGGCTCCATCTAAGTCAGTTGAGACAACACCGTATGAACTGTGGTTTGGTAAGAAACCTAAGTTGTCTTTTCTCAAGGTTTGGGGTTGCGATGCTTATGTCAAAAGGCTTCAGCCAGAAAAGCTCGAACCCAAAGCGGACAAATGTGTCTTCATAGGATACCCAAAAGAAACAGTTGGGTACACCTTCTATCTCAGATCCGAGGGCAAAGTGTTTGTCGCTAAGAACGGGTCCTTTCTCGAGAAAGAGTTCCTCTCGAAAGAATTGAGTGGGAGGAAGGTAGAGCTTGATGAGGTTATTGAACCTCTGCTTCAACCAGAAAGTAGCGCAGCACAGAAAGATGTTTTTGTGGAGCCTGCAGAGGTTGAAGAGGAAGCCAATGATGATGATCAAGAAGCTTCTGATCAAGTTACTACCGAACCTCGTAGGTCGACAAGGGTACGCACTGCACCTGAGTGGTATGGTAACCCTGTCTTGGAGGTCATGTTGTTAGACAACGGTGAACCTACGAGCTATGGAGAAGCGATGGTGGGCCCAGATTCCGACAAATGGTTAGAGGCCATGAAATCCGAGATGGGATCCATGTATGAAAACAAAGTATGGACTTTGGAAGTATTACCTGAAGGGCGGAAGGCCATTCAGAATAAATGGATTTTTAAGAGGAAGACAGACGCTGACGGTAATGTCACCGTGTATAAAGCTCGACTTGTGGCAAAGGGTTTTTCACAAGTTCAAGGGATTGACTACGATGAGACTTTCTCACCCGTAGCGATGCTTAAATCCGTCCGAATCATGTTAGCAATAGCTGCATATTTCGATTATGAAATTTGGCAGATGGATGTCAAAACAGCATTCCTTAACGGTTTTCTTAAGGAAGAGTTGTATATGATGCAACCAGAAGGTTTTGTCGATCCAGAGAATGCTGACAAAGTATGCAGGCTCCAACGTTCCATTTATGGGCTGGTGCAAGCATCTCGGAGTTGGAATCTTCGCTTTGATGAGGTGATCAAAGCGTTTGGGTTTATACAAGTTCACAATGAAGCTTGTATTTACAAGAAAGTGAGTGGGAGCTCTATAGCGTTTCTAATATTATATGTGGATGACATATTGCTGATTGGAAACAATATAGAATTTTTGGATAGCGTGAAGGGGTATTTGAACAAGAGTTTTTCGATGAAAGATCTCGGTGAAGCTGCTTTCATATTGGGCATCAAGATCTATAGAGATAGATCAAGACGTTTGATAGGACTTTCACAAAGCACATACCTTGATAAAGTTTTGAAGAAGTTCAAAATGGATCAATCCAAGAAGGGGTTCTTGCCGGTATTGCAAGGTACAAAGTTGAGTAAGACTCAATGCCCAGTGACTGCGGAAGATAGAGAAAAGATGAGTGTCGTCCCCTATGCTTCAGCCATAGGCTCTATCATGTATGCAATGCTGTGCACAAGACCAGATGTCAGCCTTGCCATAAGTATGGCCGGAAGGTTTCAAAGTAATCCTGGTATGGATCACTGGACAGCGGTCAAGAATATCCTGAAGTACCTGAAAAGGACTAAAGATATGTTTCTCGTGTATGGAGGTGATCAAGAGCTCGTCGTAAAGGGTTACGTCGATGCAAGCTTTGACACTGATCCGAATGACTCTAAGTCTCAAACCGGATACGTATATATTCTCAACGGGGGAGCGGTAAGCTGGTGCAGTTCCAAGCAGAGCGTGGTAGCTGATTCTACATGTGAAGCGGAGTATATAGCTGCCTCGGAGGCGGCGAAGGAAGGTGTCTGGATGAAGGAGTTCATGACAGATCTTGGAGTTGTGCCTAGTGCACTGAACCCAATGACTCTGTTCTGTGACAACACTGGTGCCATTGCTCTAGCCAAGGAACCAAGGTTTCACAAGAGGACCAGACACATAAAGCGACGCTTCAATTCCATCCGCGATTCGGTCAAGGAGGAGGACATAAACATTTGCAAAGTACACACGGATTTGAATGTTGCAGATCCGTTGACTAAGCCTCTTCCACGGGCTAAGCACGATCAACACCAAGACTCTATGGGTGTTAGATTCATTACCTTGTAATGCTAGATTATTGACTCTAGTGCAAGTGGGAGACTGTTGGAAATATGCCCTAGAGGCAATAATAAAAGAGTTATTATTCTATTTCCTTGTTCATGATAATCGTTTATTATCCATGCTATAATTGTATTGATTGGAAACTCAAATACATGTGTGGATAAATAGACAGACTTTGTGTCCCTAGTGAGCCTCTACAGGACTAGCTCGTTGATCAAAGATGACCGCGGTTTCCAGGTCATAGACATGAGTTGTCATTTGATAACGGGATCACATCATTAGGAGAATGATGTGATGGACGAGACCCAAACGTTAAACATAGCTTTTGATCGTGTCAGTTATCGCTATAGTTTTCTGCATGTCAAGTATAAGTTCCTATGACCATGAGATCATGTAACTCACTAACACCGTAGGAGTGCTTTGTGTGTGCCAAACGTCACAACGTAACTGGGTGACTATAAAGGTACTCTACAGGTATTTCCGAGGGTGTCTGTTGAGTTGACATGGATCGAGACTGGGATTTGTCACTCCGTGTGACGGAAAGGTATCTCCGGGACCACTCGGTAATACGTCATCTCAATGAGCTCAAAGTGACTAAGCAGTTGGTCACGGGATTATGTATTACGGTAACGAGTAAAGAGACTTGCCGGTAACGAGATTGAACTAGGTATAGAGATACCGACGATCGAATCTCGGGCAAGTAACATACCGACGAGACAAAAGGAACTGTATACGGGATTGCCTGAATCCTTGACATCGTGGTTCATCCGATAAGATCATCGAGAAACATGTGGGAACCAATATGGGTATCCAGATCCCGCTATTGGTTATTGACCTGGGAGTGTCTCGGTCATGTCTACATGGTTTCCGAACCCGCAGGGTCTACACACTTAACGTTCGGTGACGCTAGGGTTGTTAGTGAGAAAAGTGTATGGTTACCGAAGGTTGTTCGGAGTCCCGGATGAGATCCTGGACGTGACGAGGGTCTCCGGAATGGTCCGGAGACGAAGATTGATATATAGGATGAAAGGTTTCGGAGTCCGGAAGTGTTCGGGGGAGCATCGGGAAATCTGCGGAGTACCGGAAAGGGGTTTCGGGGGGTCCGGAAGCAGTTCTGGGCCTAATGGGCCACAAGGGGGAACACCACAGCCCTCAGGGGGCTGTGCGCCCCCCCTGGGCCCTCTCCTTGTGCGCCAAGGGGGGTGGACCCCTCTAGGGTGGCCGCACCCCCTAGCCTTGGGGGGCAAGGCACCTAGGGGGGGAAACCCTAGGGCCTGGCCCTGGCCGCCGCCCCCCCTGCCTTGGCCGCCTCCCCCCCTTGCCCTGGCCGCCGGCCCCCTAGGGGGGAAACCCTAGGGCGCCCTCACCTCTCCACCCCCCCTATATATAGTGAGGCAAAGGGAGGGCAGCAAACACAAGTTCGTGCCTCGGTGCTGCCCTCCCTCTCCCACAACATCTTCTTCTCCCGCGGTGCTTAGGCGAAGCCCTGCTGGAATTCTCCTCCACCATCACCACCACGCCGTCGTGCTGCCGGTTCTCCATCAACCTCTCCTCCACCCCTTGCTGGATCAAGAAGGAGGAGACGTCCCCGAGCCGTACGTGTGAAGAACTCGGAGGCACCGTTGCTTCGGTGCTAGGATCTTCGGCGATCTGAATCGCGGCGAGTACGACTCCATCATCCGCGTTCATAACGCTTCCGCTTAGCGATCTACAAGGGTATGTGGATCCTACTCTCCCCTCGTAGTTGCATCTACTAGATTGATCTTGGTGAACGTAGAGAAAATTTTTTGTTTTCCATGCAACGTTCCCCAACAAGTGATTGGGCGAGGACTAGGTGTCCTTAGCTCAAGGGGAATAAGGTGAAGACGCGGTCTTCTGAGTTAAATATCAGCCTCCCTAACCAGACGTACAGTTGTCACAGCAACTGGAACTGGTCTAACAAATCACTGTCTTCCCCAAGCTACTGGTTCTATCCCTTCCCTCTATTTACTTACTGTCTGCCTTTGTGAAGTCATTGCCTGCTTGCCTTATCTGTTTGACTTCACTGTGTGACTACTTGTTCTGATTGGCTTCATTCAATCTTCCATTCTGATCCATACTACCTAGCTGTTATTAGTCTTAGTGCTTTCACTTCATTGAATACATGACTATGGCTTGTCTAGTGTAGTCTACCTTCCACTGCATACAAATAGGATCGGTTCTACCGTTTGTCTTCGAAATTTCCATGTTTTGAAGACTTTAGTAAAAATCGCCTATTCACCCCCCTCTAGTCGATATACAGCACTTTCACCCACACATCAGCGGGTGGACCCAATTTACCCACTGCCTTTTCTTCCTCCCCGCCTCTGATTTTCGCCGTGCCATGGCCACCATGGCCGAGCGCACGCCGTGCTCGCCCCTCCCCCTCCCAACTTAATCCCCCTCGACGTCCGCACCTAACCCCTTAGGGTTTCCCCATCTCCGCCGCCACCCAACATGGGCTTTTTCCTGCCCCTTCTCCATCCCCGAGCTAGACCGAGCGCATCCAGGAGCACGCCCACGTCGCCGGCGATCCTCCGATTGAGTCTAGCCGCCTCGGGCGCATCCTTCTTCTTCCTCGTCGTCCTCTACGCCACTTATTCCACTCCTTCACCGAGGGAGACGCCAAGATCAGATCAGCGCCCCGCCGCCTCCTCTGCTTCCTCCTTCTTCGGTCGTCTCTGAACACCCAAGGTTCAAAGCTCCGTCGTGTCATCTCCGGCCCGTCTCCAACGCTGTCTCTATGTCCTAGGGTGAGCTAGGTATACCTACTCCCCCTCTCTCTTCTCCTGCCACGTATGGAACGCAGTAGACATTGCTGGGATCGGGGACGCGTTGTGCTCTTGCTACCCGACGTTTTTTGAATTTTTGCTTGGGTTCAGTAGCACGCTCGCTGCCTCCTGCGCATCCCAAAGCCCGGCTGGCTCCATGGTTGACAGCTGGCCTCGCGCCTGCTCCGCAATTAGCCCAGCTCCGCTGCCGTCTCGCCGTGCCATGTTTCCGTCGCTCGCTGCATTTTGCCATGCCCTGGGTCGATCCGTGCTCGAGCTCGAGCGCCCCGCTGCTCCTATCCTGCCAACACCCTCGCATGCATGCCGCCAACCCTCTCTGCGCTCTCACAGTTTTCCCCTTGTCCCATTATTTCAATTGTTCCGGAGGCAGTGGGTTGTTGATTTCATCAAGTATCATCCAATCTTCTCAAGATAATGGTAAATTACTTCCATTTTCAGTTGGATTGTTGTCTGAATTATTTTATTCTTATTCCTTCTTAATCTTTTTTAACTGGAGTGGTTTCAATGTCTATCTTGTCACCTAAGCTCGTCATTCTCGTCGTATTCCTGTTTCTCTTGTCCAACAGAGTGTTTTCAATTTCGTTCATCTCTGTCATGTCATTCTTCAAGTTTTCAACCTCTCAAGGTTTGATGGTTTCACTCATTTGTCGAAGAAGCAACTTTCTTTTACCTCTTCCTTTTACGCTTCTCTCTATCGCCATCCCTAGGATCTCCGGTCGAGATCCTCTGATAGTGTGGGAGAGTTGTGATGCCCCAAGACCGACGCTCCAGGGGACTTCGATATAATTCATGACCGCCGTACATTTTATTTGCTTTCTCTATTTTTATTTGTGCATTGCATCATGTCATCATGTCATTAATCTTTGCAACTCAACTAAGTAAATTGTGTGGATCTTCGATCCATTTAAATTGAGGGATGTCATATGATGATTTTTCTTTAAAACATATCCTCCCAATATTTAGAGAGCTACATTAAATCATTCCATTAACTTGGAATCACCCATAACACATTTGCGCTATTCTTCAACTTACCTTCGCCCAAGCTCTCTTCCTAGCCCTTTCTTCCTTTCTCCAAATCTCTATTTTTCTAGAGAATATAAAGAGAAAGAAGAGCAGTGCATAACCGCAGCCCGCTTAGGGCCCACCTGCGACCTAATCTAGTTGGCCCAAGAGGCCTGCCCGATCTCTCCTTATCCCCTTGCTCCCGCAGCTCCTCACCCGGTCGATCCCCTGGTCTCTCGCTCTCGCGCCGCCACCACAGTCAGAAGCTCGCGGAGGAGCGCTTGTGCCCGTTCCCCTCGATCCAGCGACCCCATCAGCCCCGCTGGTCGCCTCTTCCTCCACTCCCTTGGTCCTCTTCTCCGCCTCCCGCTCTTATCCTAGCACGCCCACGCCGCCGCGGAGCCCTCAGCCTCCAGCAGCCGTTGCCGCAGTCTGGCGCCCTTGCTTCCTCCTCGGCGCCTCGCAGCCACCCGCCTCCTGCAGCCCTCTCCATACGCCGCTTGCTACCCCGAGCTCCATCGCTTCTCACTCTTCGGTCCATCGTCCGCGCTTCCTTGCTGGTCGCACGCCGGCGACCACCAAGAGCTCTGCCACCGGTCGCCTCAACCTCCAGGTCTGACGACATCCTCGGGATCCATGTCGTTGTTGGTGGTGGCCCCTGTCCCGCTGCCGTCGGCCCCACTTCTTCTCCGTGTCGACCTCTGCTGCTACCCGTCGCCCTCACGCCCTGCCTCGTGATGCTTTGCACCACCACCAAGTCGTAGCCGATTTTGTTGCTTCCCTGTTGGGCATGAGCAGCGATGACCCGACATCTTCTGTCGTTGCTCGTTTTGTCGCTGCCAAGACCTGGCAACCAGGAACGTGTACGACTACATGACGATACGCCAAGTACCAAGACGTTAACGACCCTCAAGTTCGACTACACGGTGACGTGAAAAGTTCCACTACGACCATCCCTCGCCAAGACCGACCCGAAGGGTTTGGGTTTGTCAAGTTCTACTACATTGACTGCGAACGGTGACGACCCCAAACATCTAAACAGAGTGTACGACTACAACCACCACGTGAATGACTACTTCCCACTATGACCCGTGTACCACTACTTCCACTACCGCCGAACTCATTCCGCCCCGAAAACGCACGCTTTGAAGGTATAACCGCCAAGTCGACCTGTGGACGAATGCATGTTGTATGAGATGCTCACGTTCGCACCGTGCCCGACTTGTTTTGTGCATGTTCCTCGTTTTCCGTGTAACCAACATGTGGGAACCCGGTTACCGGGATCACCCGATCATCTTTTTCATGGCACGCTCACATTCACACTTCATCTTTTGCACCGACATCTTGAAGAGTTGTCGGAACCGAAATGATGTTGCGCATTATTTTTGGATTCGATGTCGTGGCACCCCATTCGTTCTGCCATGGCGACCAAATACTCCATATCATCTTGATGTCAACTTTTAACTAAAATTGCATATAACTTGTATATGTCATCCGCATCATGGTAACAACATTTTATTTTAAATTGTTGCATTAAAAATGGCTAAATGACATGTGGATTTTTTTCGGAATCGATTTTTGTTGTTTTGGGCCCCATTTAAATTGCTTAAATAGTGTAATTTTATTATGCTTCAGCTCTTGCTATGTTAACCAGCATTTAATCTTGTCTTGTATATAAATGAGAGCGAACTAAATAATTCAATGTTGTGTTTCGTCAATATGCAACTCATTGCATATTGAGCTCCACTTAATTTGTAGTATTATTTGTTGCACTTTGCCATGCTTATTTAAACCGGACATGCATCATACTTGGTTGTGCATCATGCCATGCTTATGGTTGTGTGTTTACCATGTTGTTTGCTTCTTTTCGGTGTTGCTTCTTAGTTCCGGTAACGATGCATTTGTGAGGATTCGTTCGACTATGTCCGTTTTTCTTCTTCATGGACTCGTTGTTCTTCCTTGCGGGATCTCAGGCAAGATGACCGTTCCTTGATATCACCTCTATCTTTACTTTGTATGTTGTCTCGCTCTATCGCTATGTCGTGCTACCTACTACTTGTTTTGTCAGCCTCCCACATTTCCATGAAATCCTCTAACCACCTTCCTAGCAAACCATTGATTGGCTAAGATATGCTTTTGCTCAGCCCCTCTTATAGCGTTGTTAGTTGCAGGTGTAGTTGCAAGATGTTCCATGTTGGAACATGGATTCTTTGGGATAAAACAACATCTCTTATTTAATTAATGCACCTATATACTTGGCCATGGGTGGAAGGATTAGCCTTTTTTCTTGGTGTTTTGTTCCACTCATGCCACCTTAGGTTCCGACAAACCGGTGTTATGTTCCTTGATTTGCATTCATAACACGGTTGGGGTTTATGGGACCCCATCAATAATCCGCTCTTTAAAGCTCTTCCAGCAAGGCCCAACTTTGGTTTTACCATTTGCCTAACAACTAAAAACTGCATAGGGAGTAATTGACCCGTGGATTCTTAATCAACCCCCGTGCCAGTGCTCCTCATGAGTGTTGGTCCAACCCAGAGCACTGTTGATGTTGGGTGGAACCCTAGGGGGCCAATCTTTCATGAAATGGAGGGATCCCGCGAAGAACACGATGAACACGGGGATAAATCACAAGGGGAAAACACTCAAGAACGACAAAAACAATCACACATATGCTAGATCGATGAACAACACGAGTATCACGATGATCCAAACACAATAACGGATGAAACAAAAGATAGTCTTGTCGATGAGGAGGTCTTGATCCCACGAGGGTCTTCTTCGTGCGGAGGTCTTGAATCCGGTGTGGATCTTCTCTGAAGAGGGGCCGCGGTCTCTCAAAGGAGTAGAACCACTAGATGAGCAAAGCTCTAGGTCTAAAGATGAGCTATCACAATGCTAACCCTAGAAAGAGGGGGGG
>LR738715.1:554398870-554415851 GCA_902687465.1 Secale cereale | reverse complement strand
GGGGGGGGGGGGTGGAGGTCCATATATAGTCTAGAGACACAAAAGGGTAAGTGGACTTCGGCCCAACACACGGGCGGCACACCGGTGTCGGATGTTCGACCATCACCGGTCGTCCCGAAGCTCGCGAGGGATCGGACGTCCGGCCAGGTTCGGTCGTCCGATGTTTTGGTTCTGGTGGGGCTTCGCCGGATGTCTGGTCGTGGTCGGTTGTCCGGTGCTCCGGTCATCCGGAAGTCTCCATACTTCTGATGTTTTGGTTCTATCGTGGTGGCGCCGTTCGTCCGGAAGGCGTCGGTTATCTGGTGGCTAGAGAGCGTCAGTCGTTCGGTCGGTGTTGGACGTCCGGCCACTGTAGTGTGCTCTGGCCTGGTCTCTTTTGGCTGGTGCATCCTTCAGGCATTGGACGTCCGGTCTCGGCCGGTCGTCTGGTGGTTGGGACTTTTTTGCCAACATCTTCTATTGGCCCTCGGACTTCTCCTCGCCGTCTTGATCACTTGGTGTAGCACCTTCACGTTCGTCCTCTTGATACCTGATCATGCATATGATCTCTGCCTTAGGTAGTAGCCATGTCTCATGTGAAGAGAGTGGTAGTTCGGAGAGGAGCGAGTTCACCTTATCTTCGACAGACCTTGCTCGAGCTCTTGTCATTGGTCCAAGTGGTGTCGTAGGCGATGAAGATACGTCCATGGGGATGCTCGTGGGATGCTTCGCGTCACCCCCCCCCCCGGGAGAGGTCCGACCTTGGATCAAAGCTTCATCACCATAGTAGGGAGAGAGGTCCTTGACATTGAAGATGTCGCTCACGGAGTACTTGTCGTGTGGGATGTCGATCTTGTATGCGTTGTTGTTGTTGTAGTGTGAAAGCACCTTGGATGGTCCGTCGGATCGAGGTAGTAACTTGGACTTGCACTCGTTGGGGAACCATTCCTTGTGAAGGTGTATCCACACATGATCTCCAATGTCGAATCTGATGGATCGCTTGTTGACGTAATCTTGGACGCGAGGCGTTGGACTTAACGCTTGATGGTGTGCCTTGTATCTTCGTGCATCTTCTTGAGATAGCTTGCTCGTGTACTTGCGTCCATATTGATGCGCTCTTGGAGAGGTAGAGGTAGAATGTCCAATGGGGACAATGGGTTGATGCCCTAGATGACCTCGAAGGGGGACTTGCCAGTTGTTGAGTGTCTTGCACGATTGTAGGCGTACTCGGCGATGGGCAAGCATTGCTCCCATTTCTTGATGTTCTTCTTGATCAACACACAAAAAAGCGTCGAAAGTGTGCGGTTCGTCACCTCCATTTGGTCGTCGGTTTGTGGGTGGTATGCCGAAGAGAATAGTATCTTGATTCCGAGCTTGGCGCAAACCGTCTTCCAAAAGTAGCTTAGGAACTTGACGTTGCGGTCGGAGACGATTGTCTTGGGTACTCCATGTAGGCACAATATTTACCTACAAAAGAGATTTGCAACATGTGAAGCATCGTCTATATTGTTGCATGGAATAAAATGAGCCATTTTGGAAAATCTATCCACAACAAGAAAAATGGAATCCCTGCCATTTTGAGTCCTAGGCAAACCAAGTACAAAATCCATGATAATGTCTTCCCAAGGTTGATATGGTATATGAAGTGGCATGTAAAGACCGTGAGATTGAGCTTTTGACTTAGCTTTGCGACATGTAGAGCACCGGTTGGTGAAGCGTGATACGTCACGAAACATCTTGGGCCAATGGTTGTTCTTGGAGAGCATTGCAAATGTCTTGTCACGTCCGAAGTGTCCCATAAGTCCTCCTCCATGAGACTCTTGCAGAAGGAGCAAACAAAGAGAATACTCGAGAATGCAAAGTTTGTTAGCTCTCATAACATAACCGTCCTTGATATAATATCATTCCCAAGAAGTATGCGTCAAACACTTAGCATAAGGATTTGCAAAGAAAGGATCATGCTCATACAAGTCTTTTATGTGCTCAAAGCCAATAACATTTAATTCAAGTTGGGTAACAAGCATGCATTTGCGGGAAATCGCATCCGCCAGAACGTTCTCTTTGCCTTTAATGTATTTGATGAGATAGGGAAAAGACTCTATGAACTCACTCCACTTAGCATGAAACTTGTTCGACTTAGTTTGACCCTTAAGATACTTGCGTGTCTCATGGTCCATGTGAAGAATGAATTCATGAGGACGGTGTAGGATAGAAAGTATGTCTAGAGGGGGGGGGGTGATTAGACTACTTGACCAAATAAAAATCTAGCCTTTTCCCAATTTTAGTTCTTGGCAGATTTTAGCAACTTAACACAAGTCAAGCAATCAACCTACACATGCAATTCTAAGAATATAGCAGCAGAATGTAAAACAATTGCATATGAAGATAAAGGGAGGAGTTTGGAGGGGGCAAACGCAAGTGTAGACATGGATGTTTTTGTCTTGGTTCCGATAGGTGGTGCTATCGTACATCCAAGTTGATGGAGACTTCAACCCACGAAGGGTAACGGCGGTGCGAGTCCATGGAGGGCTCCACCCACGAAGGGTCCATGAAGAAGCAACCTTGTCTATCCCACCATGGCCATCGCCCACGAAGGACTTCCCTCACTAGGGTAGATCTTCACGAAGTAGGCGATCTCCTCGCCCGTACAAACTCCTTGGTTCAAATCCACAATCTCGTCGGAGGCTCCCAAGTGACACCTAACCAATCAAGGAGACACCACTCTCCAAAAGGTAATGGACGGTGTGTTGATGATGAACTCCTTGATCAAATGCTTCAAATGATAGTCTCCCCAACACTCAAACAGATCCTCATAGATTTGGATATCATGGAAGAGTGATTTGAGTGGAAAGCAACTTGGGGAAGGCTAGAGAACAAGATTCATATGGTAGGAATGGAATATCTTGATCTCAACACTTGAGTAGGTGGTTCTCTTCTCAGAACATGTATGATGGAAGTGTAGGTATGTTCTGATGGCTCTCTCCACGAATGAAGAGTGGGTGGAGGGGTATATATAACCTCCACACAAAATCTAACCGTTACACACAATTTACCAAACTCGGTGGGACCGATTGAGAGAACTCGGTCAGACTGATTTAGTTCATAATGTGACCGTTAGGCATTTCGGTGGGACCGATATGATCACCTCGGTGGGACCGATTTCAATAGGGTTAGGGCATAACGTAATCTCGGTGAGACCGATTACACAAACTCGGTGGGACCGATTTTGGTAATAAGCACACCAGAGAGTTGGCCAGGCAAACTCGGTGGGACCGATTCACTCGTTTCGGTGGGACCGAAATGTTACGAAGAGGAAACAGAGAGTTTGCATTGTGAACTCGGTGGGACCAATCGCTCATCTTGGTGAGACCGAAATGTTATGAAGGGAAACAGAGAGTTTGCAATCCCATCTCGATGAGACCGAGATCCCTTTCGGTGAGACCGAAATGATTAGGGTTTAGTGGAAGTGGCTATGTCAAATGAACTCGGTGGCGCCGGATAGAACTTTTCGATGGGGCCGAGTTTATCTTTTGGTTTGGGACATGTGTGGATGTGCGAGAGTGGTTGAGGGTTTGGAGCATATCACTAAGCACTTTGAGCAAGAAACCCATTAAGCAACACCTCATCCCCTTTTAATAGTATTGGCTTTCCTATGGACTCAATGTGATCTTGGATCACTAAAATGGAAAATGTAGAGTCTTGAGCTTGAGCCAATCCTTTGTCCTTAGCATTTTGAGGGGTTCACATTCCTAGTCCATGCCATGCCGATCATTAAACTTTCCTGAAATATTTATCTTATAATAGCATAAGTTCAATGAGCTATATGTTGTTAGGAATTACCAAAACCACCCAGGGATAGTTGCACTTTCAATCTCCCCCTTCTGGTAATTGATGACAACATATAGATCAAAGCTTTGACAAATAATAATCAAAGTATGTGATAAACAAGATCTCCCCCTAAATTTGTGCATTATTTAAAATTTGCGTTTGAATGCAAATGCACAATCGATTAGGATCATGGGTTACTCTTCCATGTCACATACATCTTCGTGGAGCGCTCAAAATGATATAAACTGAAAACATGCACTCATCACCAAGCAAAGTGAATGATCATATGACGATATAAAAGATAGTATCATCCAAGCAAGCATTAAGGTAGCATATGATCAATCACATGGTCAAACAAGTATCTCACACACAGACATAGAGTATAAAGCAAACGCATAATAAAGTTCAACCAAAAGCAAGAGAGACCAAAGAGGCAAAACACTCTCTCTCGAAGCCTATGATCTATACATATTTCTCCCCCTTTGGCAACAAGTTACCAAAAAGTTTGAAACTGCATAGTGCTATGCGTCTCTCAGTCTTGGTCTTCGGGAGGTGGTGTAGAGTGAACTCCAAGGACGAAGGCTTCAGATGACGTAGTTGGAGCTGGTGGAGTGGCTGCTGGAGGTGGCACTGAAGCTGTGGCTGCTGGTGCTGATGTAGTAGCTCTCGTATCAAGCACTAGCACTGCAGCAAATCTCTGACCTCGAGGCACTCGCTGGAATGCATCTATGGTAGCCTCTCCTCTCCTCTCCTCTGCTTCCTGCTGAAGCTTCTCAACTGCAGACTGAATCTTTGTCACTTTCAGATCAAGACCATATAACTTAGTTTCGATGATCCTCTCCAAGCTCTCCTGATTCCGAGTCAGGGTGGCCAAGCCCTTCTCAATCCTCATAGTTGCTTGAATTAGATATGCCATTTGTTCTTGCTTGGACTTCAGGGTCATTTGAGATGCTTCTGCAGCACTTGGCATCTTGGCAGCTTTCTCAGCTCTGGCTTTCTCTCTCCTTTCATGTGCTTGCACTGATGATGGTTCATTTTCATCCATGACAACTGTGTTGTCCTCAAAGTCAGGCACCACGGGAAGATATTCTTTGTCTAATCAGTATGTGCATGTGCCCATCTTGGAGTTGATGAGCATCTGGATGTGTGGAGCATACCCACATGATCTCTTTTGGTCTGCAGCAGTCCTCTTGATTGTCTCTACAATCAGGCTCATAACTTTGAACTTCCGAGGCACATCAAATATATGCAGCAAGTTGATTGAATGTCCTCTGGTCATCTTTTGATCTCCAGATTTGGGCAACAATGTATGCCTGAAGATTGTGTTGATTGTGGCTAGACCAGACATCAAGTGATGTACAAATCCAAGCTTTGTGTCTCCAAGTCATCATGAGGGATCTCCTTGTACATTTTGGCCATAGAGTTGTGGTCTTGATTCTTCTTGGCATACACATCCAAATCATCTTCATGCTCTTCAGGGGCATTAATCAGCTTGGCCCACTCATCAACAATCGACTGGTACCTTGTACCTTCAGACATCCATACAATTCTACCATCAGGATAAAAGTGAGCTGTGGAGTAGAATTACATGATGAGTTCATCATTCCACTTTGTCAACTTCTGAGCCACAAACTTGTCAACACCACATGCTTTGAAGCTTTCATGCACATTGGGAAATTAATTTGCATTCTCATCAATGAAGTCCCAGTTCACCTTCTTCATATCACACACTATGGGCTTCTTGTCGAGCAGAACTGTCTCATATAAGTCTTGATGTTCCTTGGTGTGAAACCTGTAATCCACAATAGTCCTTCTCCTTACAGCATATGGATCAGCTTGTCTCCATTTTCTGAGACCTGCATCCTTCCTCAATTTCATGTCTTCTGCTACTAGATGAGCATCATTGTGATCAGGTGTCTTGGGCTTCAAATTTCTGAGCACTTGGGCCTCAGCTTCTTCAGCAACCTCAGGCACTGGGGCCTTGTTCTTCTCTGAAGCTGGAATGTTTCTAGTGCTTCTCTTGGGTGCAGACTTGGTGGCTTGAGCAGCTTTGGGAGCAGTCTTGGGCTTTGAAGGGGCAGACCCAGACTTGATAGCATCTCCCATAAGCTTCTGAGCTTTAGGAACTGGTGCAACAACCTCTTCTTCTTCTTCTGCAGCTTCATCATCATCCCTCATGGATGGTTTGCCAATCACTCTAGCCGTTGTCTTTCTAGCTCTCTTCTTTGTACCTGCTAGCTCATCATCTCTGGATTCAAGTGTGAATATCATAGTCTCTTGAGTAGATGATCTGGCCTTTGACATAGGAACTCTCTTGGCAGGGATCTTCTTTTACTGACCTGGCTTAGTTACCTCAGCTGTGCCATGCTCCTTCCTGAGCACCTTCTTTTGTGAAGTGGCCTCATCAGCCACAAAGTCCTCATCATCACTGTCAGAAGCTTTCTTCTTCCTGGTCTTGGTAGCTGCCTTGGGCAAGTTGCCAGGTGTGCTCCTGCTACCCTCATCACAGCTGCTAGAGGGACTAGTGTCTTCACTCAAGTTGACTTGCTCCTCAGACAAATTCTGGCTATCACTCTGGTCAGACATCTTGTCACTGCAAACTGAAAAACTGACCCTGCGAATAGATGTAGATGAGGTAGAGTGGATGAGCATCACAAAGCGCGGAATTTTTGCAAAACAGATGAAAAAAAACTTAGTTTTAGTTCTCTACAGAAAGCATTTCAGAGCTACCGATTTGTTAAACTTGGTGATACCGAAGCAATTCTGGAGCCTGAACTAGTGAACTCGGTCAGACCGAGTCACAGTTCGGTGGCACCGATATTGCTAGGGTTTCACAAAGAGTTGAACTCGGTCGCACCGATTTGCAATTTTCGGTCAGACCGAAAATCACTTGTGCAATGGCCTAAGCCAAATCGGTGAGACCGATTTCTACAACCCGGTCGGTCCGAGATGAGTTCGGCGGAGACCTAACCCTAAATTTTTTGAATCAAAACTACTTTCTACGAAGTTTCTACTGGGTAGGAAGATTTCAAACGTGGCAAGAATCATGGCAAAGCAATGTGCTACGAATCGTAGTTAAAGAATAGCACAAAGTGTCAAGTTCATACCCTAACTCGGCGGTGAACTTGCTACGGCGGCGAAGATTGCCGTTGACGGCAATGGAGACCAGCGGCGGAGACTGCCGTTGACGGCGATGGAGACCAGCGGCGAGAGGTCGCTGGCGACGAGGAGATGATCCGAGGACCCGATGAGGCAGAGCAGGTTATGCGCGGGCGAAGAGTTTCGATTTTTTTTCCAAAATGTCGGTATATATAACCTGACCCTGTCGGTGCTACCGAGTGCAACAACTCGGTGGCACCGAGATGCAAAACTGCTAGCAGTTACTGCAACTCGGTGTGACCAAAAAGTTCAAATCGGTTGCACCGAGATTGAAAACCTAGATTAACTTAGTGAACACGGTGTGACCGAAATGGATGACTCGGTCATGCCGAAATGCACAAAGAGGTTTTGGAAGTTTAAGTCTATGACGAATCGGGGACTCCGAGTGCTCCTTACACAGAGTGGTTCGAATCTGACTTGATCAAACTTTGTGATGTAGCATGAATAGAGTTTGAGACGAGAAAATCATAGATAGCTAGAGGGTGTTCTTAGGCATTCTTGTCCATCCATTTGGCAAAAGAAAAAGGGCCAAACAATCAAAGGAACAAATGGATGTCCTCGAATGAGAAAAATATGCAGTCGACATGCTCACACAATAAGACAGCAAATGAAACATGTGGCAAAGCATGCACAACCATTCTAGCATATATCAAGCAATTGGCGATGACTAGGTGATCTATATATGAGTATATTGACTTAGGAGTCAAATGAGAACATTTGATCATAGGTCATACTCATCGTTTAAGCACAAGTGGGGTTACCACTTTTAGATAAAGCATTGTTGTGTTCACATCATTAGAGTTGCTTTACCTCAATTGATTAGAGTAAAGCTCCCCCTAGATGTGATATCCCCCCAAAGAGGGATGGACTAACCTTGGGTTTTGTCGATGATGACTTCATGTAGGTGTTGAAGATGTAGATGCTCAATGTTGATGTAGATCATTTGGAGCAATCCATTGCAGTGAGTTGCACTTTCAATACCTACACGGGTTAGTCCCACAAGGAACAAACAAGGATATCCATAGACATATAGTGAATGGCACACATGATGATGTCCATGAAAGCATTAGGTTACCTTGTCCCTTGTCTTACCAACAAGAGGGTTTGTGACTCCTTGAACTAGTGCAAGATATGGAAGTTGTTTGCACTTGTCCTCGCCAAATGATATGAGTGAAGTATGTTGGCGGAGTCACCCTCAATGTGCACACGGTGTCATATTTTCCATCCAAGGCTCTTAGGATCTTCTTGATGATGAATCCGTCGATCATCTCTTCACTTCCTAAGCCGGCAATCTCATTTGTGATGAGAGCAAGCCTAGAGTACATTTCAGCGACACCTTCACCATCCTTCATTTTGAACTTGTCAAGTTGACTTTGAAGCACATCCAACTTGGATTCCTTGACTGAGTTGGTACCTTCGTGCATATCAATCAAAGTATCCCAAATTTCCTTTACATTCTCAAGACGGTTGATTTTGTTGAAATCTTCGGGGCACAATCCATTGAAGAGGATATCGCAAGCTTGAGCATTGTATTGCAACATCTTCAACTCTTCCGTGGATGCTTCACGATTCGGTTCCTTCCCATCGAAGAATTCATCTTGCAAACCAATACACACAATAGCCCAAACGGCGGGGTTATGTCCAAGAATATGCATTTTCATCTTATGCTCCCAACTAGCAAAATTAGTACCATCAAAGTAAGGACCTCTACGGTGGTAACTTCCCACGCTAGACGCCATACTCTCCTAGGTTGTGAAACCAAGGCTATGATCACCAAAGCTATGGAAATCACGACAAATGGAGACCAAAGCTCTGATACCACTTGTAGGATCGAAAATATGTCTAGAGGGGGGTGATTAGACTACTTGACCAAATAAAAATCTAGCCTTTTCCCAATTTTAGTTCTTGGCAGATTTTAGAAACTTAGCACAAGTCAAGCAATCAACCTACACATGCAATTTTAAGAGTATAGCAGCGGAATGTAAAACAATTGCATATGAAGGTAAAGGGAGGAGTTTGGAGGGGGCAAACACAAGCGTAGACACAGATGTTTTTGTCTTGGTTCCGATAGGTGGTGCTATCGTACATCCAAGTTGATGGAGACTTCAACCCACGAAGGGTAACGGCTGCACGAGTCCACGGAGGGCTCCACCCACGATGAGTCCATGAAGAAGCAACCTTATCTATCCCACCATGGCCATCGCCCACGAAGGGCTTGCCTCACTAGGGTAGATCGTCACGAAGTAGGCGATCTCCTTGCCCGTACAAACTCCCCATTGCCCACGAAGGGCTTGCCTCACTAGGGTAGATCTTCACGAAGTAGGCGATCTCCTTGCCCGTACAAACTCCTTGGTTCAACTCCACAATCTCGTTGGAGGCTCCCAAGTGACACCTAACCAATCTAAGAGACACCACTCTCCAAAAGGTAATAGACGGTGTGTTTATGATGAACACCTTGCTCAAATGCATCAAATGATAGTCTCCCCAACACTCAAACAGCTCCTCACAGATTTGGATATGGTGGAAGAATGATTTGAGTGGAAAGCAACTTGGGGAAGGATAGAGAACAAGATTCATATGGTAGGAATGGAATATCTTGATCTCAACACTTGAGTAGGTGGTTCTCTTCTCAGAACATGTATGATGGAAGTGTAGGTATGTTCTATGGCTCTCTCCATGAATGAAGAGTGGGTGGATGGGTATATATAGCCTCCATACAAAATTTAACCGTTACACACAATTTACCAAACTCGGCGGGACCGATTCAGAGAGCTCGGTCAGACTGATTTAGTTCATAATGTCACCGTTAGGCATTTCGGTGGGACCAATATGATCAACTCAGTGGGACCAATTTCATTAGGCTTAGGGCATAACGTAATCTCGGTGAGACCGATTACACTAACGCGGTGGGACCGATTTTGGTAATAAGCACACTAGAGAGTTGGTCAGGCAAACTCGATGGGACCGATTCGCTCGTTTCGGTGGGACTGAAACATTACGAAGAGGAAACATAGAGTTTGCATTGTGAACTCGGTGGGACTGATCGCTCATCTCGGTGAGACCGAAATGTTACGAAGGGAAACAGAGAGTTTGCAATCCCATCTCAGTGAGACCGAGATCCCTTTTGGTGAGACCGAAATGATTAGGGTTTAGTGGCAGTGGCTATGTCAAATGAACTTGGTGGCGTCGGATAGAACTTTTCGGTGGGGCAGAGTTTGACTTTTGGTTTAGGACATATGTGGATGTGAGAAAGTGGTTGAGGGTTTGGAACATATCACTAAGCACTTTGAGCAAGAAACCCATTAAGCAACACCTCATCCCCTTTTAATAGTATTGGCTTTCCTATGGACTCAATGTGATCTTGGATCACTAAAATGGAAAATGTAGAGTCTTGAGCTTGAGCCAATCCTTTGTCCTTAGCATCTTGAGGGGTCCATATTCCTAGTCCATGCCATGCCAATCATTGAACTTTCCTGAAATATTTATCTTGTAATAGCATTAGTTCAATGAGCTATATGTTTTTAGGAATTACCAAAACCACCCAGGGATAGTTGCACTTTCAGACGAAGATAGTGTTCCCAAACATGCAAAACTCTCACTAAGGCATAGAGCCCTTTATCTTCGATGGGGTAGTTAAGTTGCGCTCCAGAAAGTTTTTCGCTAAAATACACAATCGGGTGCTTTTCTTGCATTAACATGCCTCCTATGCAGGTACCACTAGCGTCACAATGTACCTCGAAGGGTTTGTTAAAGTTTGGTAAGGCAAGTAAAGGTGCGTGAGTAAGCGAAGTTTTAAGCTCATTGAACGCGGTGTCTTGGGAAGGACCCCAAATAAAGGGTGCGTTCTTCTTGCTCAAAGCGTGTGGAGGCATAGCAATTATGCTAAAGTCCTTCAAAAAGCATCGATAGAATCTGGCTAGGCCTAAGAAGCTACGCACTTGATGCAAGTTCGTTGGTGTGGGCCAAGTTTTAATAGCTTTGATCTTAGTTTCATCTACATGCACACCTTTTGATGACACAACAAATCCTAGGAATATAAGTTTGTCTACACCGAATTTGCACTTTTACATGTTGGCATAAAGTTTTTCCTTGCACAGGGTTTGTAAAACGGTGCTAAGCTGATTCACATGATCTTTTAGATACTTGCTAAACATGAGGATGTCATCAAAGGAGACTACTACAAAGACTCCAATGTATGGCCTAAGAACATAGTGCATCACTCTCATAAATGTGCCGGCTGCCTTAGATAAACCCATAGGCATAACAAGCCATTCATATAACCCAAACTTCGTTTTGAAAGCAGTTTTCCACTCATCACCCTCTTGGATGAGGATTTGCTAATAGCCACTTTTGAGATCAATCTTGGAAAATATTGTGGCTCCGCTAAGCTCATCAAGCATATCATCTAAGCACAGTATTGGGTGACGATATCAAATGGTGATAGCATTAATGGGATGACAATCCAAACACATGCGGTAGGTACCATCTTTCTTGGGGACAAGGATTACCAGAACGACACAAGGGCTCATGCTTTCGCGGACGTGGCCATTGTCGATGAGTCGTTGGACTTGCCGTTGGATCTCCTTGGTCTCTTTCGGGTTCACGCGGTAAGGTGCCTTGTTAGGAAGAGGTGCTCCAGGGATGAGGTCGATGCGGTGCTTAATGCCGCCAAGGGGAGGTAGTCCCGGAGGTAGCTCATCGGGAAAGACATCTTGGAATTCCTGCACCAATAGAGGCAACACTAAAGGTAGATGTGGTGAATTGTTAGTAGGTTTCGCTTCCCCTTTGCATAGAAGCACAAGGTGAAAGTGTTGGAAATATGCCCTAGAGGCAATAATAAAATGGTTATTATTATATTTCCTTGTTCATGGTAATTGTCTATTGTTCATGCTTTAATTGTATTATCCGGAAACAGTAATGCATGTGTGAATACATAGACCACAACGTGTCCCTAGTAAGCCTCTAGTTGACTAGCTCATTGATCAATAGATGGTTACGGTTTCCTAACCATGGACATTGGATGCCATTGATGACGGGATCACATCATTAGGAGAATGATGTGATGGACAAGACCCAATACTAAGCCTAGCACAAGATTGTGTAGTTCATATGCTAAAGCTTTTCCAATGTCAAGTATCTGTTCCTTAGACCATGAGGTTGTGCAACTCCCGGATACCGTAGGAATACTTTGGGTGTTCCAAACGTCACAACATAACTGGGTGGCTATAAAGGTACACTAAGGGTATATCCGAAAGCATCTGTTGGGTTGGCACGAACCGAGACTGGGATTTGTCACTCCGTATGACGAAGAGGTATCTTTGGGCCCACTCGGTAATATATATCATCGTAATGAGCTCAATGTGATTAAGGGGTTGGTCACGGGATGATGTGTTACGGAACGAGTAAAGAGACTTGCCGTAATGAGATTGAACAAGGTATCGGTATACCGACGATCGAATCTCGGGCAAGTACTATACCGCTAGACAAAGGGAATCATATACGGGATTGATTATATCCTTGACATCGTGGTTCATTCGATGAGATCATCGTGGAACATGTGGGAGCCAACATGGGTATCCAGATCCCACTGTTGGTTATTGGCCGGAGATACGTCTCGGTCATGACTGCATGGTTCCCGAACCCGTAGGGTCTACACACTTAAGGTTCGATGACACTAGGGTTATAGGGAATGTAGTACGTGGTTACCGAATGTTGTTCGGAGTCCAAGATGAGATCCCGGATGTCACGACGAGTTCCGGAATGGTCTAGAGGTAAAGATTTGTATATGGGAAGTCCCGTTTTGGTCACCGGAAGTGTTCTAGGCATTACTGGGACCACCGAAAGGGTTCCGGGGGTCCACCGGAAGGGGCCATCGGCCCCAGAGGGTTGCATGGGCCAAGTGTGGGAAGGGACCAGCCCTAGGTGGGCTGATGCGCCCCCACCAATGCCCAGGGCGCAAGGGAGAGGAGAGGGGGCAAACCCTAGGTGCAGATGGGCCTTAAGGCCCACCCTAGGGGCTCCCCCTCCTGCCCCCGAGATGGGATCTGGGGTTGCCGCCACCCCTAGGGGGGAACCCTAGATGGGGGCGCAGCCCCTCCCCTCCCCCTATATATAGTGGGGGTTTCGGGGCTGCCAGACACACGAGTCCCCTCTTCTCTTGGCGCAACCCTACCCCTCTCCCTCCCTGTCTCTCGTAGTGCTTAGCGAAGCCCTGCTAGAGTGCCACGCTCCTCCACCACCACCACGCCGTCGTTCTGCTGTTGGACGGAGTCTTCCCCAACCTCTCCCTCTCCCCTTGCTGGATCAAGGCACGGTAGACGTCACAGGGCTGCACGTGTGTTGAACGCGGAGGCGCCGTTGTTCGGCGCTTAGATCGGATTCGACCGCGATCTGAATCGCTTCGTGTATGACTCCACCAACCGCGTTCTTGTAATGCTTCCGCATCGCAATCTTCAAAGGTATGAAGATGCACTCCCCTCTCGTTGCTAGTAATCTCCATAGATAGATCTTGGTGATGCGTAGGAATTTTTTTGTTTTTCTGCAACAATCCCCAACAGTGGTATCAGAGCTAGGTCTATGCGTAGTTACTATGCACGAGTAGAACACAAGATTGTTGTGGGCGTAGATCATGTCAATTTACTTGCCGCTACTAGTCTTATCTTGATTTGACGGCATCGTGGGATGAAGCGGCCCGGACCGACCTTACACGTACGCTTACGTGAGACAAGTTCCACCGACTGACATGCACTAGTTGCATAAGGTGGCTAGCGGGTGTCTGTTTCTCCCACTTTAGTCAGATCGGATTTGATGAAAAGGGTCCTTATGAAGGGTAAATAGTAATTGGCATATCACATTGTGGTTTTTGCGCATGTAAGAAACGTTCTTGCTAGAAACCTATAGCAGCCACGTAAAAACTTGCAACAACAATTAGAGGACATCTAACTTGTTCTTGCAGCATGTGCCGTGTGATGTGATATGGCCAAAAGGATGTGATGAATGATATATATGTGATGTATGAGATTGATCGTGTTCTTGTAATAGGAATCACGACTTGCATGTCGATGATTATGACAACCGGCAGGAGCCATATGAGTTGTCTTTATTTTATTGTATGACCCGCATGTCATTGAAAACGCCATGTAATTACTTTACTTTATTGCTAACCGTTAGCCATAGTAGTAGATGTAATGTTTGGCGAGACAACTTCATGAAGACACGATGATGGAGATCATGATGATGGAGATCATGGTGTCATGTCGGTGACGATGATGATCATGGAGCCCCGAAGATGAAGATCAAAAGGAGCAAAATGATATTGGCCATATCATGTCACTATTTGATTGCATGTGATGTTTATCATGTTTAACATCTTATTTGCTTAGAACGACGGTAGTAAATAAGATGATCTCTCACAAATAATTCAAGAATTGTGTTCCCCCTAACTCTGCACCGTTGCTAAGGTTCGTTGTTCTGAAGCACCATGTGATGATTCAGGTGTGATAGGCTCCAACGTTCGCATACAACGGGTGTAAGCCAGATTTACACATGTAATACACTTTGGGTTGACTTGACGAGCCTAACATGTACAGACATGTCCTCGGAGCATGGAAGACCGAAAGGTCGAACATGAGTCGTATAGAAGATACGATCAACATGAAGATGTTCACCGTTGATGACTAGTCCGTCTCACGTGATGATCGGACAGGGCCTAGTCGATTCGGATCATGTATCACTTAGATGACTAGAGAGATGTCTATCTGAGTGGGAGTTCATTAAATTTGTTTAGATGAACTTAATTGTCATGAACTTAGTCTAAAATCTTTACAATACGTCTTGTAGATCCAATGGCCCAAGCTAATGTTGCCCTCAACTTCAACACGTTTCTAGAGAAAACCAAGCTGAAAGACAATGGTAGCAACTATACGAATTGGGTCCGTAACTTGAGGATCATCCTCATAGCTGCCAAGAAAGCATATGTCCTTGAAGCAACGCTAGGTGACGCACCCGTTTTCCCAGCAACTCAAGACGTTATGAACGCCTGGCAGTCGCGTAGTGATGATTACTCCCTGGTTCAGTGCGGCATGCTTTACAGCTTAGAATCGGGGCTCCAAAAGCGTTTTGAGCAGCATGGAGCATATGAGATGTTCCAAGAGCTGAAAATGGTTTTCCAAGCTCATGCCCGAGTCGAGAGATATGAGGTCTCCGACAAGTTCTAAAGTTGTAAGATGGAGGAGAATGGTTCTGTTAGCGAACATATACTCAAAATGTATGGGTTGCACAACCGCTTGTCTCAGCTGGGAATTAATATCCCAGATGACGCGGTCGTTGACAGAATCCTTCAGTCGCTCCCACCTAGCTACAAGAGCTCTGTGATGAACTTCAATATGCAAGGGATGGAGAAGTCCATTCCCGAGGTGTATTCAATGCTGAAATCAGCGGAGGTGGAGATAAAAAAGGAACATCAAGTGTTGATGGTGAATAAAACCATTAAGTTCAAGAAAGGCAAGGTTAAGAAGAACTTCAAGAAGGACGGCAAAGGAGTTGCCGCACCCGGTAAGCCAGTTGCCAGGAAGAAGGCAAAGAATGGACCAAAGCCTGAGACTGAGTGCTTTTATTGCAAGGGAACGGGTCACTGGAAGCGGAACTGTCCCAAATACTTAGTGGATAAGAAGGCCGGAAACGTCAAAGGGTATATGTGATATACAAGTTATTGATGTGTACCTTACCAGCGCTCATATTAGCTCCTAGGTATTTGATACCGGTGCAGTTGCTCACATTTGTAACTCAAAGCAGGAGCTGCGGAATAAGCGGAGACTAGCAAAGGACGAGGTGACGATGCGCGTCGGGAATGGTTCCAAGGTCGATGTGATCGGCGTCTGCATGCTACCTCTACATCTACCTTCGGGATTAGTTTTAAACCTCAATAATTGTTATTTAGTACCAGCTTTGAGCATGAACATTGTATGTGGATCTCGTTTAATGTGAGATGGCTACTCATTTAAATCTGAGAATAATGGTTGTTCTATTTATATGAGAGAAATGTTTTATGGTCATGCCCCGCTGGTCAATGGTTTATTCTTATTGAATCTCGAATGTGATGTGACACATATTCATAGTGTGAATGCCAAAAGATGTAAGGTTGATAATGATAGTCCCACATACTTGTGGCACTGCCGCCTTGGTCATATTGGTGTCAAAGGTATGAAGAAGCTCCATGCAGATGGACTTTTGGAGTCTCTTGACTATGAATCATTTGACACGTGTGAACCATGCCTCTTGGGCAAGATGACCAAGACTCCATTCTCCGGAACAATGGAGCGAGCAACCAACTTGTTGGAAATCATACATACCGATGTGTGCGGTCCAATGAGTGTTGAAGCTCGCGGTGGCTATCGTTATGTTCTCACCCTCACCGATGACTTAAGTAGATATGGGTATGTCTACTTGATGAAACACAAGTCTGAGACCTTCGAAAAGTTCAAGGAATTTCAAAATGAGGTTGAGAATCAACGTGACAGAAAAATAAAGTTCTTACAATCAGATCGTGGAGGAGAGTATTTAAGTCACGAATTTGGCACGCACCTAAGGAAATGTGGAATTGTTTCACAATTAACGCTGCCTATAACACCTTAGTGTAATGGTGTGTCCGAATGTCGTAATCATACCCAGTTGGACATGGTCCGATCTATGATGTCTTTTACCGACTTACCGCTATCATTTTGGGGTTATGCTTTAGAGACTGCCGCATTCACTTCAAATAGGGCACTGTCTAAATCCATTGAGACGACACCGTATGAACTATGGTTTGGTAAGAAACCTAAGTTGTCGTTTCTAAAAGTTTGGGGATGCGATGCTTATGTCAAGAAACTTCAACCTGAAAAGCTCGAACCCAAATCGGAAAAATGCGTCTTCATAGGATACCCTAAGGAAACTATTGGGTATACCTTCTACCTTAGATCCGAAGGCAAGGTCTTTGTTGCCAAGAATGGATCCTTTCTGGAGAAAGAGTTTCTCT
>LR738715.1:554385320-554398860 GCA_902687465.1 Secale cereale | reverse complement strand
ATTCATAGTGTGAATGCCAAAAGATGTAAGGTTGATAATGATAGTCCCACATACTTGTGGCACTGCCGCCTTGGTCATATTGGTGTCAAAGGTATGAAGAAGCTCCATGCAGATGGACTTTTGGAGTCTCTTGACTATGAATCATTTGACACGTGTGAACCATGCCTCTTGGGCAAGATGACCAAGACTCCGTTCTCCGGAACAATGGAGCGAGCAACCAACTTGTTGGAAATCATACATACCGATGTGTGCGGTCCAATGAGTGTTGAAGCTCGCGGTGGCTATCGTTATGTTCTCACCCTCACCGATGACTTAAGTAGATATGGGTATGTCTACTTGATGAAACACAAGTCTGAGACCTTCGAAAAGTTCAAGGAATTTCAAAATGAGGTTGAGAATCAACGTGACAGAAAAATAAAGTTCTTACGATCAGATCGTGGAGGAGAGTATTTAAGTCACGAATTTGGCACGCACCTAAGGAAATGTGGAATTGTTTCACAATTAACGCTGCCTATAACACCTCAGTGTAATGGTGTGTCCGAATGTCGTAATCATACCCAGTTGGACATGGTCCGATCTATGATGTCTTTTACCGACTTACCGCTATCATTTTGGGGTTATGCTTTAGAGACTGCCGCATTCACTTCAAATAGGGCACTGTCTAAATCCATTGAGACGACACCGTATGAACTATGGTTTGGTAAGAAACCTAAGTTGTCGTTTCTAAAAGTTTGGGGATGCGATGCTTATGTCAAGAAACTTCAACCTGAAAAGCTCGAACCCAAATCGGAAAAATGCGTCTTCATAGGATACCCTAAGGAAACTATTGGGTATACCTTCTACCTTAGATCCGAAGGCAAGGTCTTTGTTGCCAAGAATGGATCCTTTCTGGAGAAAGAGTTTCTCTTGAAAGAAGTAAGTGGGAGGAAAGTGGAACTTGATGAGGTGATAGTCACCCCTTCCGAACCAGAAAGTAGCGCAGCGCGAGAAGATGTTTCTGTGGTGCCTGCACCGACTAGAGAGGAAGTTAATGATGATGATCATGAAGCTTCAGATCAAGTTACTGTTGAACTTCGTAGGTCCACAAGGACACGTTCCGCACTAGAGTGGTACGGCAACCCTGTCCTAGAAATCATGTTGTTAGACAACGGTGAACCTTCGAACTATGAAGAAGCGATGGCGGGCCCGGATTCCAACAAATGGCTTGAAGCCATGAAATCCGAGATAGGATCCATGTATGATAACAAAGTATGGACTTTGGTTGACTTGCCCGATGATCGGCAAGCCATAGAAAATAAATGGATCTTTAAGAAGAAGACTGATGCAGATGGTAATGTGACCATCTATAAGGCTCGGCTTGTCGCTAAAGGTTATCGACAAGTTCAAGGAATTGACTACGGCGAGACTTTCTCTCCCATAGCAATGCTGAAGTCCGTTCGATTCATGTTAGCAATTGCCGCATTCTATGACTATGAGATATGGCAAATGGACGTCAAAACGACATTCCTTAACGGCTTCCTTAAGGAAGAACTGTATATGATGCAGTCGGAAGGTTTTGTCGATCCTGAGAATGCTACCAAAGTATGCAAGCTCCAGCGCTCCATCTATGGGCTGGTGCAAGCATCTCAGAGTTGGAACATTCGCTTTGATGAGGTGATCAAAACATTTGGGTTTATACAGACTTAGGGAGAAGCCTGTATTTACAAGAAAGTGAGTGGGAGCTCTGTAGCATTTCTCATATTATATGTGGATGACATATTGCTGATGGGAAATGATGTAGAACTCTTGGAAAGCATAAAGGCCTACTTGAATAAATGTTTTTCAATGAAGGACCTTGGAGAAGCTGCTTACATATTAGGCATCAAGATCTATAGAGATAGATCGAGACGCCTCATTGGTCTTTCACAAAGCACACACCTTGACTAGATATTGAAGAAGTTCAATATGGATCAGTCCAAGAAAGGGTTCTTAACTGTATTGCAAGGTATGAGATTGAGCATGGCTCAATGCCCGACCTCGGCATGAGATAGAGAAAAGATGAGTGTCATCCCCTATGCCTCGGCCATAGGTTCTATTATGTATGCCATGCTGTGTACCAGACCTGATGTGAACCTTGCCATAAGTTTGGTAGGGAGGTACCAAAGTGATCCCGGTATGGAACACTGGACAGCGGTCAAGAACATCCTGAAGTACCTAAAAAGGACTAAGGATATGTTTCTCGTTTATGGAGGTGACGAAGAGCTCGTCGTAAAGGGTTACGTCGATGCTAGCTTTGACACAGATCTGGATGACTCCAAGTCACAAACCGGATACGTGTATATTTTGAATGGTGGGGCAGTCAGCTGGTGCAGTTGCAAGCAAAGTGTCGTGGCGGCATCTACATGTGAAGCGGAGTACATAGTTGCTTCCGAAGCAGCGCAGGAAGGAGTCTGGATGAAGGAGTTCATCACCGACCTAGGAGTTATTCCAAGCGCGTCGGGCCCGATGACTCTCTTCTGTGACAACACTGGAGCTATTGCCACTGCCAAGGAGCCCAGGTTTCATAAGAAGACCAAGCACATCAAGCGCCGTTTCAAATCCATCCGAAATTATATTCAAGATGGAGACATAGATATTTGTAAAGTGCATACGGATCTGAATGTCGTAGATCCATTGACTAAACCTCTTCCACGAACAAAACATGATGAACAACAGAACTCTATGGGTGTTCGATTCATCACAATGTAACTAAATTATTTACTCTAGTGCAAGTGGGAGACTGTTGGAAATATGTCCTAGAGGCAATAATAAAATGGTTATTATTATATTTCCTTGTTCATGGTAATTGTCTATTGTGCATGATTTAATTGTATTATCCGGAAACAGTAATGCATGTGTGAATACATAGACCACAATGTGTCCCTAGTAAGCCTCTAGTTGACTAGCTCGTTGATCAATAGATGGTTACGGTTTCCTAACCATGGACATTGGATGTCATTGATGACGGGATCACATCATTAGGAGAATGATGTGATGGACAAGACCCAATACTAAGCCTAGCACAAGATCGTGTAGTTCGTATGCTAAAGCTTTTCCAATGTCAAGTATCTGTTCCTTACACCATGAGGTTGTGCAACTCCCAGATACCGTAGGAATACTTTGGGTGTGCCAAACGTCCCAACGTGACTGGGTGGCTATAAAGGTACACTACGGGTATCTTCGAGAGCATCTATTGGGTTGGCACGAACCGAGACTGGGATTTGTCACTCCGTATGACGGAGAGGTATCTCTGGGCCCACTTGGTAATATATATATATCATCGTAATGAGCTCAATGTGACTAAGGGGTTGGTCACGGGATGATGTGTTACGGAATGAGTAAAGAGACTTTCCGTAACGAGATTGAACAAGGTATCGGTATATCGACGATCGAATCTCGGGCAAGTACTATACCGCTAGACAAAGGGAATCGTATACGGGATTGATTGAATCCTTGATATCGTGGTTCATCCGATGAGATCATCGTGGAACATGTGGGAGCCAACATGGGTATCCAGATTCCGATGTTAGTTATTGGCTAGAGATATGTCTCGGTCATGACTGCATGGTTCCCGAACCCGTAGGGTCTACACACTTAAGGTTCGATGACGCTAGGGTTATAGGGAATGTAGTACGTGGTTACCGAATGTTTTTTGGAGTCCAAGATGAGATCCCGGACGTCACGAGGAGTTCCGGAATGGTCCACAGGTAAAGATATATATATGGGAAGTCCCGTTTTGGTCACCAGAAGTGTTCTGGGCATTATAGGGACCACCGGAAGGGTTCCGGGGGTCCACCGTCCCCAGAGGGTTGCGTGGGCTAAGTGTGGGAAGGGACCAGCCCTAGGTGGGCTGGTGCGCCCCTACCAAGGCCCAGGGCGCAAGGGAGAGGAGAGGGGGCAAACCCTAGGTGCAGATGGGCCTTAAGGCCCACCCTAGGGGCGCCCCCTCTCTCCCCCTCCTGGCCGCCCCCGAGATGGGATCTGGGGCTGCCGCCACCCCTAGGGGGGAACCCTAGATGGGGGCACAGCCCCTCCCCTCTATATATTGTGGGGGTTTCGGGGCTGCCAGACACACGAGTCCCCTCTTCTCTTGGCGCAGCCCTACCCCTCTCCCTCCTCGTCTCTCGCAGTGCTTGGCGAAGCCCTGCTGGAGTGCCACGCTCCTCCACCACCACCACCACACCGTTGTGCTGCTGCTGGACGGAGTCTTCCCCAACTTCTCCCTCTCCTCTTGCTGGATCAAGGCGCGGGAGACATCACCGGGCTGCACGTGTGTTGAACGCGGAGGCGCCGTTGTTCGACGCTTAGATCGGATTCGACCACGATCTGAATCGCTTCGTGTACGACTCCACCAACCGCGTTCTTGTAACACTTCTGCATCACGATATTCAAAGTTATGAAGATGCACTCCCCTCTCGTTGCTAGTAATCTCCATAGATAGATCTTGGTGATGCATAGAATTTTTTTTGTTTTTCTGCAACAATCCCCAACAGAAAGACACACGATGGGTTCTCACACACTTCTCTCATCTCACTTTTGGTGGAAAATAACACTAGTTGCTTCTTGTCGCTCATCGTGGAGGTGCTCGAATTTGGCTTGTGGCTCTCACTCTCCTTTTAGTGGCTCACTCTCTCACCATTCTCTCCACAATGGTTGGTAGATACTTGCTTGTTGGCGACCACTTGACTTGGAGACATAGGACGTAGCACAAACTCCTTGCCCTTCATCTTGAAGCTATAATGGTTGGTACATCCCTTGTGGGTGACCCCGTGATCGTATTGCCATGGCCTTCCAAGGAGGAGGTGGCAAATGGACATAGGTACCACATCACACTCAAATGTGTCCTCATAGGCGCCTATCTTGAAGGATACTTGCACGGTGTGCTCGACTCAAATAGTTCCGCCGTCTCTAAGCCATTGGACCTTGTAGGGGTGAGGGTGCTTCGTCTTGACCAATTGAAGCTGGTCGCATAGCTCTTCACTTGCTAAGTTATGACAACTTCCTCCATCGATGATTACCTTGACGGAACATCCATTGATGCCGACCTTGGTGTGGAAGATGTGACAACGTTGATCTTCCTCTTGTTGATGTTGAAGTGTCAAGACCCTGGAGACAACAATATTGGGACCCGAGTCATTGTCGCAAAAGACTTGATTGTCTTCATCTTCATTCACTTCACAATGCATAGCTACATGCTCAAGGGCTTCCATCTCGTCATCGCTCATAGAGTCATAAGATCTGTCATCATTGATGATCATTGTTCGAATGGTCTTATACTCAAACGACTTGTGGCCTCATCCTTGGCATTTGAAACACTTGATGGAGCTCGTCTTGGAGGTATCCTTAGTTGGAGTTGTATTTCTTGAAGCTCTCGGCTTGAAGTTGTTCGAAGTAGGAGGACGACTTGATGTAGTGGAATTCTTGTAGCTTGAGTTGTCACCTATGGTTGTAGATGGTCTGGTAGAGGTAGGAGGTGCCGAAGTCATTGAAGCTTGGTTGTAGGAGCCTTAGTTCTTGGATGTGAACTTGGAGTACTTGTAGTCTTCTTGTACTTGTTGCTCCGCTTTGGTTGCTTGGTGTACTAGCTCGAGGAGATTCGTGTATGGTTGGAAGTCCACAATTTTATTGATAGGATAATTGAGTCCATTCAAGAATCTCTCCATAGTTTGCTCTTCATCCTCCGTGATGTTGGCTCTTATCATGTCAATCTCCATTTCCTTGTAGTACTCTTCAACGGACTTGGTTCCTTGCTTGAGGAGTTGTAACTTTTTGAACAAGTCGCGATTGTAGTATGTTGGCACAAAACGTGCTCTCATGGCATCCTTCATTTGAATCCAAGTAGTTATGGGTGGTTCGCCATTTGCTTCTCTTCTCTCCATGACTTGCTCCCACCAAATAAGAACATAGTCTTGGAACTCAAGGGATGCCATTGCGATATTCTTTTCTTCATCAAAGTTGTGGAGTTGAAAGATCTTGTCAAATTTCAATGCCCATGAGAGATAGTCTTCGGGATCAATGCTTCCAGAGAAATTTGGCATTGTGAACTTGAGCTTGCCATAGCGATTTTCTTCATTGTTTGCTTGCCTATTGGAAGGGCGTTCTTGACATTGAGGATTGTTAACCTCATGTTCCTCTTGGCGTTGTAGATGCTCATCATCATGTTGCTCTTGCCAAACTTGTGGTTCTTGTTGAGCTTGTTGCTCTTGTCTCGCTTGTGGAGGAGCTTGGCGTTGCGTTCTTGCTTGAAAGAATCTTTCTTGAACTTCATCTTGAAGTGATTCTTCCTGTAGGCGATTGTGTCGATTGCGTGTTGCAACATTGCGATGTGATTCACGTAGTGCATGTTGCGCTACAAGAGGTTGTTCTTCTCGCCATTGTTGTACTTGGTGTTGTGCCTCGACATTTTGCTCTTCTTGGTGTTGGCGCGCTTGTTCTTCTTCTTGTTGGCATAGTCGTTGCCGTTCTTGTGCTTGCTCAAGTGTAGCTTGGTTTTGACGTTGTCGACATTCTTGCTCTTCAAATAGCTCTTGTGAACTCTTGCCAAGAAGTGGGTTCTAGTTGTCATGTCAGGCTTGATGCGCGGCTTGGCGAAGAGTGTTCTATGTAGGTGTACTTGAGCCTGAAGTGTAGTGAGAATGACGAGTTGAGTGGCTCTGTCTTTGATATGACGTTGATGAAGAGCGTCGATTGATCATAAAAGCCCGTAGCTCATCGAATTGAGTAGACATGTTGGCATTGATGGTGTTGAATTGCTCTCTTGTTCACTCTTTGGAATGTCGCAAGTCGGTGGCGATTTGCTCAATGCGCTCTTGCATAGCTTCATTCTCTTGATGTAGAGCTCGTTGAACACCAAATAGATGTAGTTTGGTGACATAGTTGTTCGATTCTTGAGGATCATCAAATAGCGGGTTCGTAGATGTACTTGGCCTACCCATCATTGCAAGTAAGAATGTGAGTGGAAGAAGGAAAAGACAATACCAAATGTACCTTGACCGATATTGAGAATGTATCAAAGATCACTCAATGATGTTGCAAAGAAATAGCACAATTGGTACTGTATCTCGTTGATCTCTCACACCTACACAACAAAAGATTTTGGTGGAGATTGGTTAGGATGGTGGACCAAAGTGTGTAGTTGTTAATAAGACTCAATGATGTTGAAAAAGATTCGCAATTTGCCAAAGCAACAAGAAGACCAATAGCTATATATGTACAAGGAAACACACGCACAAATAGATAAATGGGGATGTGCAAACCAAGGTTGAGCGCAAAATGTGGAATCCACGGAAAATGCTCTTGTTGCACATTTCTAGAGAGACACAATAGGCGGATACGAGACTTGTGCATGACCTACTAGGAAAAAATGCAACGAATTCTATCCCAAGTATGCTATATGCTTGGTGTTTCGATGATATGATCCAAGATGATCAAGTATGAAAATCTTAATGTTGCTATGGTTCTTGGTTAAAAGCTCTTTGATTATCTTTCTCTTTTGCTTAAAAGCTTGTTTGGCTCTTTGTCTTTGAGTTCTTTTGCTATGACACTTATGTGATGCTTTTAGAACCAAGAGAGCAATTGTGTATATGCTATGGCAACCTTGTGACACAAGAGATGATGATAAGATACCACAATGTTGTATGAGATGCAATTGAAGCTCATATCAATGGTACCAAGATGACTTCTAGTATGAAATGGTGAATATGCAACGGAAAGTGTAGCTCAATGATCACTAATGTGCACAAGTGTCGTTTCCCGACAATACTCAAATGGCTAATCTCGATAGGAAAGCTACACAAAATGGTCGATGAGGGGTTATCAATGCAAATGCAATGTATATACAAGGTGTCATCGATGTTACCGTCCTTGTCGAGGTTGAGAGGTGGTCTTGTCGATGTCGTTCCGTTCCAAGATAGCCTAAACACACAAGGAAACAGACAAACCAAAACTCAAATGATCCAAGACAAAACGAGGCAAAATCATTGTGATGGCGGGTAAGTGATGGTGGTTGCGGAAACATTTGTGGTTTGCGGTATTGCAAATGTAGGTATTGTCATATGGCTATGCGTATGTGGCTGTTGGAGTATATCGGTAGTATGGTGGTGTAAATGTGGAAGTGGTTATGGGTATGCATGTGCAGAAGCTATATAAAAAACTGAAGAAATTCAGTTTCGTCAGGGTTGGTCAGACGTCCGGTGGTTGTCGGTCGTCCATGCATCGGACGTCCGGTAGCTGTCGGACGTCCGATGCCTGGGCGATTTCGGGCTCGCGCAAAACTGCTAGGGTTCGTGGAAATGGTAGCCAAATTGGTCAAAATTGGTAGAATTTGTTGGTGAAATTTGGGGAAAATATGGGGGAAATCTAGATCCACTCGTGGCAAAGCAAATCCACGGATCAAATCCAACAAAACTTTGTCAAATCAACAAATCACAGAAAATTTTTGTGGCCATTTTTGTGAGAAATTTTTTAAATTGGGACAAAATCAACAAACAAGGCTAGAAAACAAGGGTAGGGGCTCCAAATTCGTGATCAACCTAGGCTCTGATACCAAGATGATGTAGGGTGGAACTCTAGGGGGACGATCTTTCACAAAATGGAGGGATCCCGCGAAGAACACGATGAACACGGGGAGAAATCACAAGGGGAAAACACTCAAGAACGACAAGAACAATCACACATATGCTAGATCAATGAACAACACGAGTACCACGATGATCCAAACACAATAACGGACGATACAAAGATAGTCTTCTCCGTGAGGAGGTCTTGATTCCACGATGGTCTGCTCTGTGAGGAGGTCTTGAATCCGGTGTGGATCTTCTCCAAAGAGGGGCCGCGGTCTCTCAAAGGAGTAGAACCACTAGATGAGCAATGGTCTAGGTCTAAAGATTAGCTATCACAATGCTAACCCTAGAAAGAGGGGGACGGACGTCCATATATAGTCTAGAGACACGAAAGGATAAGTGGGCTTCAACCCAACACACGGGCGCCACACAGGCATCGGACGTCCGACCATCACCGATCGTCCGGAAGCTCGCGAGGGATCGGACGTTCGGCCAGGGTCGGTCGTCCGATGTTTTGGTTCTATTGGGGCTTCGTCGAACGTCCAGTCGTGGTCGGTCATCCGGTGCTCCGGTCGTTTGGAAGTCTCCATACTTCCGACGTTTTGGTTCTGTCGTGGTGGCACCGCTTGTCCGGAAGGTGTCGGTCGTCCAGTGGCTGGAGGGCGTCGGTCGTTCGGTCGGCGTCGGACGTTCGGTCGCTGTAGCGTGCTCTGTCCTGGTCTCTTGTGGCTAGTGCATCCTTCATGCGTCGGACGTCCTATCCCGGTCGGGCTTCTGGTGGCTGGGACTTTTGTGGCAGCATCTTCTCTTGGCCCTCGCAATTGTCCTTGACGGCTTGATCACTTGGAGTAGCACCTTCACGTTCGTCCTCTTGATACCTGATCATGCATAGGATCTCTGCCTTAGGTAGTAGCCATGTCTCATGTGAAGAGAGTGGTAGATCAGAGAGGAGCGATTTCACCTTATCTACGATAGCCCTTGCTCGAGCTCTTGTCATTGGTCCAAGTGGTGTCGTAGGTGATGAAGATACGTCCATGGGGATGCTCTTGGGATGCTCCGCATCAACAGTGCGGGGCACCCCTTGGCAACTTGGGTCTTTGGCACCTGTACGCTTCGCTCATCCGATCGTGGCCTGAGACATGGTACGCGCGGCTCCTATCAGGGTGTTGGCACGTCGAGACGTCTTGCTGGATTAGTTTTACCTTTGTCAAAATAACTTGAGCACGGGATTCGAAAAGCACTCGGGTCTTGTGATAGCCTGGCTTATTAGGGATGATAGACTACTCATATCAATAAGGAATTCCTTCTTTTCCGGAGCCCATTCAGATAGAACTCCAAAGTTAAGCATGCTTAGCTTGGAGTAGTTTTAGGATGGGTGGCCGACCGGTAAGTTGGTCCCGGGGGCGCATGAGTGAGGACAAAGTGGGCAGAAAAGACTAGTATTGATATGTGGGGCCAGTCTACATC
Source organism: Secale cereale (assembly GCA_902687465.1). Lineage (NCBI taxonomy): Eukaryota > Viridiplantae > Streptophyta > Magnoliopsida > Poales > Poaceae > Secale > Secale cereale. The sequence continues at coordinate 554,388,814 of LR738715.1, read as the reverse complement.
CCGCCAGGAGTAACGACCATCGGCGGGTGTGTCCGGGGCGTTACAAGTTGGTATCAGAGCCGACCCTCGCGGTTACACGAATGTTTGCGGACAGGTGCTCGGTCATGTTGTTCATGATGTTTGTGACCCGTCGTGGCACACGGCATGGCACATGTATCGGACTGGATGCACAGACGGTTGTGCCAAGAGGGTACGTTCCTGTGGACCGACGAGGACGTCAGTTCCTCTGAGTGGGGGTGTATGTGATAGCCTGGCTTATTAGGGATGATAGACTACTCATATCAATAAGGAATTCCTTCTTTTCCGGGAGCCCATTCGGATAGAACTCCAAAGTTAGCGTGCTCAGCTTGGAGTAATTTCAAGATGGGTGACCGACCAGGAAGTTGGTCCCGGGTGCGCACGAGTGAGGACAAAGTGGGCAGAAAAGACTAGTATTGATATGTTGGGCCAGTCTAGATCCCGCCAGGAGTAACGACCACCGACTGGTGTGTCCGGGGTGTTACAGGTCTTCCCAATTTGGAGTTGTACCTCCGCTGATCGTGAGAGCTTGTGATGGGCTAAGTTGGGACACCCCTGCAGGGTTATGATCTTTCGAAAGCCGTGGCCGGGGTTATGTGGTAGATTGGAGTTGTTTATATCCGGTTGTAGATAACTTGACACAAAACTCAAATAAAATACACTACTTGTGTGAGGTACCGTGATGGTCTCTTTTCGAAGGGGTTCGGAAAGAGAACATGGCGGGGTTATGACTCGTAGGTAGACATGATCACTTGGTGATCATTACTAGTTTGCGATCGTTGGCGTAGCTTCTCATCTTACTCTAAAAGTTTGTAAGCTAGCCACCTCATATATGCTTAGCACTTGCTGCAACCACTTTGTACCCTTCCACACCTATAAGGCTTTGATAGTTTTGATACCCGGGAACAAGATTGATGAGTCCTTGTGGCTCACAATTTACTACACAAACAGGTGCAGGTTCAACTGAGTTTGATGCAGGAGATGGGCAAGAGCTCCAGTGGGAGTTCGATGAAGAGCGTGGGCATATGTACGTGACGTACCCCGACAATCAGTAGTGGTTCCTACTAGGGCCGGTCAGACTTTGCATGGGTGGCATCTTTTCTTCATTTGATTTCGTCCATAGCCGGACTCTGTGTTCTCTGGATGATTGTATGAATATTGAATAATTTGTGTGACGTGGCGAGTGTAAGCCAACTTTATCTCTATCTTTCTGTTCATTACATGGGTTGTGCAAAGATACCCCACGCTTGCGACAAAAATCCAGAATGCGGTTATGTCTCTAAGTCGTGCCCCGACACGTAGGAGCTATAGCCGCATCCTGGGCATTACATAGTCCGTCGACTGGCCTTCCCCCTTTTTCTCTGGAGAGACTCTGCGCCCCTCGTTCTCGACCATGGATGAGGAGGATAAGGGCGAGGTGGGGATCTTGGTTGAAGCAGTTGTTGAGCTGATCGGGGGTGGAATGACAGGCTTAGACCTGCTGGAAGTGTTTCTCAGTCGACGCCTCCAGCCCCTGCAAGCGTGTGACCATCCGATGTGGTTGTACCCGGGTGCAGTTGATACCGCTCGGACCCATCCAGAAGAAGTCGGCGAGGATACCGTGGCCCAGTGGCTTAGGAGCATCATCAGAGCTCGTGAGAAGCCACATGGAGCCAAACGAATTCAGCCTTTCGATGCCAAGCATCTACCTGGAGAGGTGAGACATAGCTTGTCGAGTGAATTATATCTATTTTCAACATGCCACTGTATTGGAACTTGACTGATTTTGAAATCAGTGTCTTGCAGGCATTCATGGCGATGTACTCGCCCGTGCCGAATGGGGAACAGTTCAGTGGAGGAGTGGAAAGCGAGGGCGGGAGTGCTGACATTGATTATGTTGACAATAGTGAAGACGACAACGGTGACTCTTATGATAGCGAAGAAGTCGAGTCACCACCACGCACTGAGCATCGTACCAAGCGGACTCAAGATCCAGCGGCTGGCCAGGGCAAGGCTATGGTGTCGAGTGTCGGGAACCAGAGGCGCACTCGGACGTCAACTCCTGAACCGACTGAGGAAACTGCCAAGCAAGCCAAGACTATTCCACCTAAGCCTCGGAAGGCCCTTCCAAGAATAAAGAATATTGTGCCCATTGCTTCAACATGAGTACTTTTTATTTTTCACTTTCTATCTTATTGTTGCAGACCTTCATGTTTTTGTTTACCGAGTGAGAATTGTGCCAGGGCTGCTACTTCGGTAACATCACCTATGCAAGTTGATGAGGAGCACATGGTGGCGGAAACTGCGGATATGGCAACTTCTCGGCGAGGTATGTCAAGATTTCACTTTGTTTTCCTTCAGTGGTTGACTCAACAATTGAATGAGCTACCATTGTCGAATGATTGCGGTGCCAACAGACATCATCCATCTAGGAGATGACGATGAAGATGAGCCTCAGAAGGACGCAGGTGATGCAGGTACAACCTCAACTACCCCCTGAGGATTTTCTCGAAGAGTACCGTCGGGCCGAACACCCCGTGCACCTCAAGAGCCAGGTGGTTCATCTGGCGCTCGTACCATCACTACTGCTCCACCGTCAACCACTTCGTCTTTGGTGTCGACTTTTCCAGCTTCAGGACCTACTGGCCAATCTCAAGTGACAATCCTTCCGACTGCATCGCTGACTTCTGCATCGACTATGTTCACTCTGCACCACGTCCGTGAAGACCAGACCAAGGCTAGTAAGGAAGCCATAATCCAAACCGGTCTTATGATGCAACACCTGAAGGAAGTGTATGAAAGCAACAAATTGTCTTATGATGCCAGCGCAGCTCTCCAAGCGAATGTGCGAGTAAGTGCGATCGCAAGTTGATTTCCGATTGGGTTTCATCCGTCTTGAACCTGTACACCACTGGGTGCTTTCTTTTTACTCTGTAGTCCTTCCACTCAGACCGGTCAGGCCACACCAAGTGGGAAACTAATCCAGTGGGGGCACGTTGAGTGCACCCACTGGGTGTAGTCCCCGATATCGCCATCAAATATTTGATTCAGCGGGGGTCTTAGAATATACTTGCTTAGAGCTCTTTGCTCGGGCCGGTCAGGCTGCGCCGAGTGGGAAACTGATCTAGTGGGGGCACACTGAGTGCACCTGCTGGGTGTAGTCCCCGAGACCGCCGTCAAATGTTTGATTTGGCGGGGGGTCTGAGAACAAGTTGTTTGCTCTTTTTTTGCATTCAAATTAGTCGGGCTGAGACCGAGAGGAAATGGAACTAGTGGGGGCACTCTGAGTGCACCCACTGGGTGTAGTCCCCGAGACCGCCGTCGAATGTTTGATTCGGCGGGGGTCTTAGAATATATTTTGTAGTACCAATCTAGATTTGTTGTTATCCACTCATAAGTAGAGGAAACACTTTGATAATTTTTCTCATCGTTGACTGAGTATTTTTTGTTGATCTCATAAATCTTGTGAACTTGGAACTCAGTATGTTGCTCTGGAG
>LR738715.1:554355231-554385310 GCA_902687465.1 Secale cereale | reverse complement strand
GCCAGGGCAAGGCTATGGTGTCGAGTGTCGGGAACCAGAGGCGCACTCGGACGTCAACTCCTGAACCGACTGAGGAAACTGCCAAGCAAGCCAAGACTATTCCACCTAAGCCTCGGAAGGCCCTTCCAAGAATAAAGAATATTGTGCCCATTGCTTCAACATGAGTACTTTTTATTTTTCACTTTCTATCTTATTGTTGCAGACCTTCATGTTTTTGTTTACCGAGTGAGAATTGTGCCAGGGCTGCTACTTCGGTAACATCACCTATGCAAGTTGATGAGGAGCACATGGTGGCGGAAACTGCGGATATGGCAACTTCTCGGCGAGGTATGTCAAGATTTCACTCTGTTTTCCTTCAGTGGTTGACTCAACAATTGAATGAGCTACCATTGTCGAATGATTGCGGTGCCAACACACATCATCCATCTAGGAGATGACGATGAAGATGAGCCTCAGAAGGACGCAGGTGATGCAGGTACAACCTCAACTACCCCCTGAGGATTTTCTCGAAGAGTACCGTCGGGCCGAACACCCCGTGCACCTCAAGAGCCAGGTGGTTCATCTGGCGCTCGTACCATCACTACTGCTCCACCGTCAACCACTTCGTCTTTGGTGTTAACTTTTCCAGCTTCAGGACCTACTGGCCAATCTCAAGTGACAATCCTTCCGACTGCATCGTTGACTTCTGCATTGACTATGTTCACTCTGCACCACGTCCCTGAAGACCAGACCAAGGCTAGTAAGGAAGCCATAATCCACACCGGTCTTATGATGCAACACCTGAAGGAAGTGTATGAAAGCAACAAATTGTCTTATGATGCCAGCGCAGCTCTCCAAGCGAATGTCCGAGTAAGTGCGATCGCAAGTTGATTTCTGATTGGGTTTAATCCGTCTTGAACCTGTACACCACTGGGTGCTTTCTTTTTACTCTGTAGTCCTTCCACTCAGACCGGTCAGGCCACACCAAGTGGGAAACTAATCCAGTGGGGGCACGTTGAGTGCACCCACTGGGTGTAGTCCCCGATATCGCCATCAAATATTTGATTCAGCGGGGGTCTTAGAATATACTTGCTTAGAGCTCTTTGCTCGGGCCGGTCAGGCTACGCCGAGTGGGAAACTGATCTAGTGGGGGCACACTGAGTGCACCTGCTGGGTGTAGTCCCCGAGACCGCCGTCAAATGTTTGATTTGGCGGGGGGTCTGAGAACAAGTTGTTTGCTCTTTTTTTGCATTCAAATTAGTCGGGCTGAGACCGAGAGGAAATGGAACTAGTGGGGGCACTCTGAGTGCACCCACTGGGTGTAATCCCCGAGACCGCCGTCGAATGTTTGATTCGGCGGGGGTCTTAGAATATATTTTGTAGTACCAATCTAGATTTGTTGTTATCCACTCATAAGTAGAGGAAACACTTTGATAATTTTTCTCATCGTTGACTGAGTATTTTTTGTTGATCTCATAAATCTTGTGAACTTGGAACTCAGTATGTTGCTCTGGAGAAGGAGAAGATCGAATTCCAACTGGACTCAGAACTCACCAAAAAGAACTTGGAGCGTGCTCAGACAGAGGTGAAGACCATGGGAGGTAATTTCCGTCGACCGTGAGCATAGTCGCTTTTTTCTGTCCGTTCTTTGAATTTAGTACTTTCACTCGAACAGATGTGCCTAGTGAAAACCATTGGCTACAAGCTCGACTCAGAATTGTTGTTTCTTTAGACACCATGAAGCAGGCCTTGGAGTATAAGGATGAAGATCTCACAGCATCACAGAAGATGGCCAGGGAGAAGACCCGAGCTGCCGAGACGAAGCTGGCCTCAGTCTGTAAGCTTGAGGAGGAGAATCCTGCTATGAAGACTGTTGTCGAAGAGCTCAAAAAGGAGCGAGCTGAGTGGGCCAAGAAGGTTGAAGACCAGGCGAGTGCCTTTGACCTAGAGCGAACAAGCCTGAACGATAAGGTTGGAGAGCTCACATAGAAGAGAGATGCACTAGAATAGTATCTAGGGGGCTTCGCGAAGAAGATGTACATCATGCTGGAAGGTATCTTTTCTATGTCCGAGTGAATTTCTTGTGGAACTTGCCATTTCGAGTGAATTTCCAGTAGGTGTCATAACTGATCCTTTCTTTGTTACTCAGAGTTCTGACAGGATCTCGAACATGAGACAAGTTGGATTGAGGTCTTGACCCGACCAAGTCACTCGTCAAAGATGCAGCAGCTTTGAGTATGATGCGACTGGAAGCTCGTCTCAACGACGTCATGGGATATAGCACTCGTCTGAGGACTGCATTGGCACAGATTGACAAGGAGCTCTGGCCTGAAGACACGTTCCAGAATGACCTTGAGTCTATGATGGCCCACCTCAACGACATCCCTGGCCGAGTGCAAGCGTGGAAGAAATCATCCGCTCACTGTAGGGCGGATGTGGCGCTTTCACTCGTCCGTGTCCATTGTCGAGACATCAAGGAGGAAAAGTTGGCAGCTCTCCAGGTTGGAATACGAAGAAGCTCCAGTTCCACTCCGTCATGAAAACTTTCCTTGATGTTGCCACTCGGATTGCATATGGAATCGACCTTGACACTTTCGTCGAGCTGGCGAGCCCTCCAAGCGCGTAAGAAACTTTTAGTCTTTGAGTACCTCAACTGAAACTTCTATTTTCCTCGGTATGCCTAGTGATTTTGTAATCTTTAAAAATCCCGCGGGCCTTCAGCCCGAGTACCTCGAACTTTGCTTGAGATACTGAACTTACTGAATGTTTGCTTTCTACTAGCTTGCTTGGTTGAGTCTTTCTCATACCTTGGGTGAAGCTGGTTCGCGGCCGAGCCCTCCGAGTGGGAGCGATGCGCTCACTCGGAGGAGATTTTTAACTTACGCAAGGACTGGCACGCGGCTAAGCCCCCCGAGTGGGAGGGATGCTCTCACTCGGAGTAGTTTTTTAACTTAGGAGAAAACAGGTTCGCGGCTAAGCCCCCGAGTGGGAGGGATGCTCTCACTCGGAGTAGTTTTTAACTTAGGCAAGGACTGGCTCGCGGCTAAGCCCCCAAGTGGGAGGGATGCTCTCACTTGGAATAGTCTTTTAAGTTAGGTGATGATTGGCTCGCGGCTAATCCCCTGACTGGGAGGGATGCTCCCACTCGGAGTAGTTTTTAACTTAGGCGAGGACTGGCTCACGGCTGAGCCCCCGAGTGGGAGAGATGCTCTCACTCAGAGTAGTTTTTAACTTAGGCGAGGACTGGCTCGTGGCTAAGCCCTCGAGTGGGAAGGATGCTCTTACTCGGAGTAGTTTTTTAACTTAGGCAAAGGATGGCTTGTGGCTAAGCCCCCCAGTGGGAGGGATGCTCTCACTCGGAGTAGTTTTTTAACTTAGGCAAGGACTGGCTTGTGGCTAAGCCCTCGAGAGGGAGGGATGGTCTCACTCAGAGTAGTTTTTAACTTAGGCGAGGACTGGCTCGCGGCTAAGCCCACGAGTGGGAGGGATGCTCTCACTCAGAGTAGTTTGTTAACCGAGGCGAGGACTAGCTCACGGCTAAGCCCCCGAGTGAGAGGGGTGCATGATACGTCTCCAACGTATCTATAATTTTTTATTGTTCCATGCTATTATATTATCTATCTTGGATGTTTTATATGCATTTATATGTTTTTTGGGACTAAGCTATTAACCCAGTGCCCAGTGCCATTTTATGTTTTTCCTTCTTTTTGAGTTTACAGAAAAGGAATATCAAACGGAGGCCAAACAGAACGAAACTTAACGAGGATTTTTCTTGGACCAGAAGACATCACATGGACTTGGAGTGCACGTCAGGGGAGTTGCGAGGCGGCCACAAGGACGGAGGGCACGCCCTGGGGGTAGGGCGCGCCCCACCCTTGTGGGCCCCTCGAGCGTCTCCTGACCTAATTCTTCAGCCTATATATACCCATATATTCCAAAAACATCAGAACATCCATCGAAACCATTTTTCCGGCGGCGTAACCTTCTGTTCTCGTGAGATCCCATCGGGAGGCCTTTTCTGATATTCTGTCGGAGGGGGAATCAACCACGGAGGGCATGTACATCAACCCTATTGCCCTTTCGATGAAGTGTAAGTAGTTTACCACAGACCTACGGGTCCATAGATAGTAGCTAGATGGCTTCTTCTCTCTCTTTGATCCTCAATACCATGTTCTCCTTGTTGTTCTTGGAGATCTATCCGATGTAATCTTCTTTTGCGGTGTGTTTGCCAAGATCCTATGAATTGTGGGTTTATGATCAGATTATCTATGAATTTTATTTGAGTCTTTTCTTAATTCTTATATGCATGATCTAATATCTTATTAATTCTCTTTGAACTATCGGTTTTGTTTAGCCAACTAGATTGATATTTCTTGCAATGGGAGAAGTGCTTTGCTTTGGGTTCAATCTTGCGGTGCTCAATCCCAATGACAGAAAGGGACATGACACGTATTGTATTGTTGCCATCGAGGATAACAAGATGGGGTTTTCATCATATTGCTTGAGTTAATTCCGCTACATCATGTCATCTTGCTTAAGGCGTTACTCTGTTCTTATGAGCTTAATACTCTAGATGCATAATCGTTTCAGTCGATGTGTGGAGTAATAGTAGTTGATGCAGGCAGGAGTCGGTCTACTTGTCTCGGACGGGATGCCTATATTCATGATCATTGCATTAGATTTCTTCATAATCATTCGCTTTTCTATCAATTGCTTGGCAGTAATTTGTTCACCCACCGTAATATTTGTTATCATGAGAGAAGCCTCTAGTGAAACCTATGACCCCCGGATCTATTTTACATCTTATAAGTTTCAAATCTACTATTTTGCAATCTTTTACTTTTCAATCTATAAGCCAAAAACCCAAAAATATTTACTTTACTTGTTCATCTATCTCTATCGGATCTCACTTTTGCAAATAACCTAGAAGGGATTGACAACCCCTTTATAGCGTTGAGTGCAAGTTGTTTGATTGTTTGTGCAGGTATTTGGCGACTTGTGTGTAATCTCCTACTGGATTGATACCTTGGTTCTCAAAACCGAGGGAAATACTTACTTCACTTTGATGCATCTCCCTTTCCTCTTCAAGGGAAATCCTAACGCAAACTCAATAAAGTAGCGAGGAAGCAAGATTTCCAGCACCGTTGCCGGGGAGATCTATGCCAAGTCAAGACCTACCAAGTACCTTTCATTAAACTCTCATCTCTCACATTTACATTATTTACCATTCGCCTCTCGTTTCCCTCTCCCCCACTTCTAAAATGATTTTCGAAAAGATTTGCCTTTTCTTGCACCACTATCTCGTCTACTTAAATCCATTTTTTGTTCATCATGGCCGAATCTGAAAGGGGTAGGGGTCTTTCCCCAAGTTTCACTTTAGATAACCCCTCTGTCCTTGCTAAGCTCATAAACAATGATGCTACAGAAAAACCCTCCGGTGTTAGCAGGGGAGAATTGAACAACTTTGAAAAGATAATCCCGAAAATTTCTGTTATTTGCTTGATGAATCTTTGATGGATGCTTGGAATAGACTATTGAGAGTTCGAGCTAGCCATGTGCCCCAATATCATATCAAGATATACTTGAGAAGCTTTTATGTGGGTTTGTCTCTTTCTTTTAAACAAGTTTTGGACTCTATATTTGGAAATGATTTCCTTGGAGGAGTTGCCTTTGGTACTTATGAAAGGATGATAACCATATTGTAATGCCTAGGATGCGACTATATCTCCTACGTGTCGAGGCACGAGTTAGAGACATAAGCGCATTCTAGACTGATCGCAAGCATGGCATCTTTTCACAACTCATGTAATGAACAGGGATGAAAGAGTAAAATAGTTGGCTTACACTCGCAACGTCACACAATTAATTTAACATTCATACATTCATCCAAATAACACATGGTCCGACTATAGACGAAATCAAATGAGAAAAGACACCACAACCACAAGTCCTGATCGCCCCTAGTAGGATCCACTACTAATCGTCGGGATACGTCACATACATACGACCACGCTCTTCATCGAACTCCCATTGAAGTTCTGGTCCATCTCCTTCGTCGTACTCAGTTGTACCTGCATCTGGTGTGTGTTGTAATCTGTGAGTCACAAGGACTCAGCAATCCCATTCCCGGGTATCAAAACTAACAAAACCTTTAGGTGTGGAGCGGTAATAAAGTGTCTTCAGTAAGCACTAAGCAACTAGCTTACTAATTCAGAGTGAGATGAGGATATGTGCCAACAGTTGCCAAAGATGATCAATAAGTGATCCTAGCTACTCACATTCAAGCATAACCCCACCGTGTTCACTTTCCGATAACCCCTTCGAAAAGAGACCGTCACGGTTACTCACACATGTAGTGTATTCTTAAGGATATGGTGTCAAGTTATCTACAACCGGATATTAACAAATTCCCATCTACCACATAACCGCGGGCACGGCTTTCGAAAGTTCATAACCCTACAGGGGTGTCCCAACTTAGCCCATCACAAGCTCACAATCCGCGGAGTCGCAACTCCATGTTGGGAAGACCCGAGTGTTCTCGGAATCCCGTGCTCAAGATATTTCGACAAGGGTAAAACTAATCCAGCAAGACCTCCCGGCGTGCTGACACCCTGATAGTAGCCGCGTGTATGTCATCTCAGGCCACGACCGGTTGAGCACTACGTATAGCAACCAAAGGCCCCAGAAAAACTGGGTGGCACCGCAAGTGGCTCTAGTTTGGACCAATACTGATGAGGAGCACTGGCCCAGGGGTTGATTAAGAACTCGGGTTTATAACTCCCTATGGAAGTTGTAAGTTATTAGGCAAATGTAGTACCAAAGTTGGGTCTTGCTAGATTATTGAGGGGGGCCCGTAAATCCCAACCATGTTAGGAACGCAAAATCAAGGAACATAACACTGGTTTATCGGGTCCTAAGGTGGCATGAGTGGAACAAAACACCAAGCAGAAGGCCAAGCCTTCCACCCATTACCAATATATATGTGCATTAATTTAATTAAGGTATATATTGTGTTATCCCAATAAACAAGTCCAAACATGGAGCAATCTTCAATCTTCACCCGCAACTAACAACGCTATAAGAGGGGCTGAGCAAAAGCGCGCTTAGCCAATCAATGGTTCGCTAGGAAGGTAGTTAGAGTGTTTCATGGCAACATAGGAGGCTGATAGACAAGAATAGCCATCGAGGCATAGCTATAGAGCGAGACAACTAGCAATGCAAAGATAGAGGTGATATCGGGGAACAGTCATCTTGCCTGTTAAGTCCTCGATGGAATGGTAAGACGGCTCCTCAAACTTAGTCTCAACAAGATCCTCGAACTCGGTACCGGCTCCCGGCTCTACCCAACACAAGAGCACAACAACGGCACAAGATCAATCATGGTGCAATGCACAAACAACATGATGCAAGACATGTCATGGGATGCAAGTCATGATGTGGATATGCATGAGGATGCTCTCGAGCCTAAAGGAGAAGATGATGGAAATGGCTTCATCTTGGGCAACCAAGCAAGCCACTGGATAGAGGGGAAGATTTCGGTCTAAATCGATATAAGGATCATTGGAATCGGATGCATGGTTTGCAAATGGCAAGCAAAACAAGATGCAATTTAAAACTAAAGTTAACAACAACAAAGCATCTTTGGAGCAAGGTGTAATTATGCTACAACACCCAAACATGATGACACAATACATGGATGTGAAGTAGACATGATTCTTAACATGTATCAACTTAGAGAACACCCAAAAACTTGCTGGAACACAATTAAACAAGCATAGAATGATTCAATAAGTTAACAGATTTCTCAGACTTAGTGAAAATTACTAGGCATGCAACCAGGAACATTTTGTAGCTTCCTTTGGAGGCACACAACGGCAAGCAAAACAACTATAACAAGCATGAAATTCACATGAGCATGAAGAGGACATAATATACTTCCAATTCATCCAAAGAAACAATTCATTCCATGCAAGGGTTGCTTAACATGAGCTTTGCAAAAGTGAATGTTTTGTTAACAGGCTTACAGTTTTAATTTCAAGCATTTTGAGAGCAAGATTACAACAATCTACATCAGGGAATATATGCAAACAAAGGCATGGATTGATAGACAACAACATGGACATCAAGACATGCTCCCTAGTTATTCCAAAACATGCATGGAAAATATTATGGCATCAAGTTTACATGGCAATATATTATTACAGATTCCAGACTTAGCAGTTTATTCACTAAGTATAAAATAGCAACATTGACATGGCATGTTTACAAGCTTGTTTAAGTCACCATAGAGCGTGGCGATGGTTTTAATTTGTAGAAATTTTTGAACTCTCTTGCTTCACCTATATTATTTGAGAGTCTTAAAGAACAACATGGTAATTTGATTGGGTTATGAATTTAGTCCTAATATGATAGACATCCAAAGGAGATATAATAAAAACTCTCATATATAGAGCATTGAATACTATGTGAATTTTGACTCCTTGTAATTGTTTTGAGATGTTAAGATGGTGATATTAGAGTCATGCTAGTGGAAATTTGTGAGGTTAAAGAAATAATTGTGTGAAAGTTTGCGATTCCCGTAGCATGCACGGATGGTCTCCTAACTATGTAACCGAATTGGAGCACTTTGTATTTTGAGTGTTTGTCTTTGCGTGAAGGTAGGGGGCGTGCGATGGTTAACTCCTACCAACCTCCCCCCTAGGAGCATGCGTCGTAGTACTTTGCTTCGAGGGCTAATTTTTTTTCCGCAATAAGTATGTGAGTTCTTTCTGACTAATGTTGAGTCCATGGATTATACGCACTCACCCTTCCACCTTGCTAGCCATTCTAGTGACGCGCAACTTTCGCCGGAGCATAAACCCTTCTTATACCTTCCTCAAAACAGCCACCATACCTACCTATTATGGCATTTCCATAGCCATTCCGAGATATATTGCCATGTAAATCCACGGTTCCATTTATTATGACACACTTCATCATTGTCATATTGCTTTGCATGATCATGTAGTTGACATAGTATTTGTGGCAAAGCCCCCATTCATATTTTTCATACATGTCACTCTTGGTCATTGCACATCCCGGTACATCACCGGAGGCATTCAGATAGAGTCATATCTTTGTTCTAGTATCGAGTTGTAATATCGAGTTGTAAGTAAATAAAAGTGTGATGATCATCATTATTAGAACATTGTCCCATGTGAGGTTAGCAATAAAGAGGCCAAATGAGTCTCAAAAAAAAAGAGAAAAGGGTCTCCAAAAAAAAGAAGAGATTACAAAAAAGAGAGGGAAAAAGAGAGAAGGGACAATGTTACTATCCTTTTTCCACACTTGTGCTTCAAAGTAGCACAATGTTCTTCATGATAGAGAGTCTCCTATGTTGTAACTTTCATATATCACTAGTGGGAATTTTTGCTTATAGAACTTGGCTTGTATATTCCAACGATGGGCTTCCTCAAATGCCCTAGGTGTTCATGAGCAAGCAAGTTGATGTACACCCACTAGTTGCCTTTTTGAGCTTTCATACACTTATAGCTCTAGTGCATCCGCTACATGGCAATCCCTACTCACTCACATTGATATCAATTAATGGACATCTCCATAGTTTGTTGATTTGCCTAGTCGATGTGAGACTTTCTCCCTACTTTTTGTCTATTACCACCTTCTATTCCACCCATAGTGCTATATCCATGGCTCACACTCATGTATTGCGTGAAGAGTCGAAAAGGTTTAAGAATTTTAAAGTATGAAAACAATTGCTTGATTGACAGTGGGATAGGTATGATTTTTTACTTTGTGTTAAGAAGTGGGAACATAAATGACTATATGATTTTGTAGGGATAACTTTCTTTAGCCATGTTATTTTTGGAGCTTCATAGATTACCTTTTAGTATCCTTGAAGTATTATTGTTTTGATATTGATAAACTTTTGTTTTGAGTCTTATGGATCCGAACATTCATGCCACAATAACAAATATTGCATTAATAAATATGTTGGGTAGCATTCCACATCAAAAAATTTGTTTTTATCATTTACCTATTCAAGGACGAGCAGGAATTAAGCTTGGGGATGCTTGATATGTCTCCAACGAATCTATAATTTTTGATTGGTCCATCGTTTATAGTATCTATCTTGGATGTTTTATATGCATTTATATGCTATTTTATATGATTTTTGGGACTAACCTATTAACCTAGAGCCTAGTGCCAGTTTATGTTTTTTCCTTGTTTTTGAGTTTTGTAGAAAAGGAATATCAAACGGAGTCCAAACGGAACGAAACTTCACGAGGATTTTTCTTGGACCAGAAGACATCAGATGGACTTGGAGTGCATGTCAGGGTAGCATGAGGCGACCACAAGGATGGAGGGCGCACCCTGGGGGTAGCGGGAGCACCCACCCTTATGGCCCCTCGAGCGTCTCCTGACCTAATTCTTCAGCCTATATATACCCATATATTCCAGAAACATTAGAACATCCATAGAAACCACTTTTCCGTCGCCGTAACCTTCTATTCTCGCAAGATCCCATCTGGAGGCCCTTTCCGGTACTCTGCCGGAGGGGGAATCAACCACGGAGGGCATCTACATCAACCCTATTGCCCTTCCGATGAAGTGTGAGTAGTTTACCACAGACCTACGGGTCGATAGCTAGTAGCTAGATGGCTTCTTCTCTCTCTTTGATCCTCAATACCATGTTCTCCTCGTTGTTCTTGGATATCTATCCGATGTAATCTTCCTTTGCGGTGTGTTTGCCAAGATCCAACGAATTATTGGTTTATGATCAAATTATCTATGAATATTATTAGAGTCGTTTCTCAATTCTTATATGCATGATCTAATATCTTAGTAATTCTCTTCGAACTATCAGTTTTGTTTGGCCAACTAGATTGATATTTCTTGCAATGGGAGAAGTGCTTTGCTTTGGGTTCAATCTTGCGGTGCTCCATCCCAGTGACAGAAAGGGACATGCCACGTATTGTATTGTTGCCATCGAGGATAACAAGATGGGGTTTCCATCATATTGATTGAGTTAATTCCACTACATCTTGTCATCTTGCTTAAGGCGTTACTCTGTTCTTATGAACTTAATACTCTAGATGCAGAATCGTTTTGGTCGATGTGTGGAGTAATAGTAGTAGATGCAGGCAGGAGTTGGTCTACTTGTCTCGGACGTGATGCCTATTTTAATGATCGTTACCTTAGATCTCTTCATAATTATTCGCTTTTCTATAAATTGCTTGGAAGTAATTTGTTCACCCACCATAATATTTGCTATCATGAGAGAAGCCTCCAGTGAAACCTATGGCCCCCAGGTCTATTTTACATCTTATAAGTTTCAGATCGTCTATTTTGCAATCACTACTAGGAAAAGAGCTATAGCTATTATGGACATTAATGGCGCACCATGTATGTGGTGCGCCACTGCTATGTAGCAGTGTAGCAGTGGCGCGCCAGATACATGTGCGCCATTATTGATATATTACTAATGGCGCACCTGATGTGTGGTGCGCCATTACTAGTTTAGAAAAATAAATAAATAAAAAATTTGTTAGCAGTGGCGCACCAGGGGATAATGCGCCATTTCTAGTTGACATAGTAATGGCGCACCTTCACAAAGTGCGCCATTACTATGTGTATGACTTGGTCAAACCTTGGTCAAACTTAAGTGCGCCATTACTATGTGTATGACTTGGTCAAACCTTGGTCAAACTTAGTAATGGCGCACTTTGCATAGGTGCGCCATTACTATGTCAAACATAGTAATGACACACCTACACAAATTGCGCCATTACTAACTTTGACCAAGGTTTGACCAAGTCATACACATAGTAATGTGGCACTTTGTGAAGGTGCGCCATTACTAACTTTCTTTGCAACCCCTGTGGACCGCCTTTTCAGTTTAAAAATAAATAAAAGAAAATGATGGAAATGTGAAAAAATAAAAGAAAATAAGTTTCCTATGTGATATGTGGTCTGGTTGTTGGGAAAATTTATAAACATGAATTTTCGACTTTTTTGTAAAATCTCTCTGGAATTTAGTAAAATGGGCGTAACATTTGCATACGAACTCAGATAAAAAAGTTTTTTATATGAAAAATCATCTACTCAAAAAGTTACATCCGAATTCAATCGGGGGAACCCCGTTGAACATTTTCAAAATCCCCAAAAACCTAACAGAATGAAAGTTATGGGGCTTTTAGGAACTAGAGGGGGGGAAATAAAAAAAAATCAAACTTACTAGTGGCGCACCATTTGCTAGGTGCGCCACTAGTAACAGAAAAAAAATCGGTTTCAATTTTTTTTTTGGATTTTTTTCAAAATATGATACGTAATATGACCGGGAAGTTTGAAATATTTTTTCAGAATTTCATCACACGCATGAACACGAACAAAGTCCTAGACATCAACAAGGTTTAATAGGATTGATATGATAGATATATCAAGAAGTGCATGTGAAGTGAGCTGGTGCTGGGGTTGGATAGAACTGCGAAGTTAAGCATGCTCGGGCTGGAGTAGTGTGAGGATGGGTGACCTTCCGGGAAGTTTGACCACAGAGTGCGATTTGACTTGAGATTAAGCATATTAACCCGAGATTAAGCCATAGTGACGTGAGATTAAGAAAAAAAAGAAAAAAAGTTGAATTTTTTTTTTTAAAAAAAAATCTGATTTTTTTTGTCAGTAATGGCGCACTTCTATGTGGTGCGCCATTACTAAGTCAGATAGTAATGACGCACTAGATAGGCATAGTAATGGCGCACTATAGGTGCGCCATTACTATCTGAGATACTAATGGCGTGATAATAGTGGCGCACCTGTAGTGCGCCATTAATGGCCAAAACAGGAGCGCCACTAATTAGCCTTTTCCTAGTAGTGAATATTTTACTTTTCAATCTATAAACCAAAACCCCCAAAATATTTACTTTTACAAATAACCTAGAAGGGATTGACAACCCCTTTAGAGCGTTGGTTGCAAGTTGTTTGATTGTTTGTGCATGTATTTGGCGATTTGTGTGTAATCTCTTACTGGCTTGATACCTTGGTTCTCAAAACTGGGGGAAATACTTACTTAACTTTGCTGCATCTACCTTTCCTCTTCAAGGGAAGTCCCAACGCAAACTCAGGAAAGTAGCGAGGAAGCAATGCTCTCACTCGAAGTAGTTTTGTAACTTAGGCGAGGTCTGGCTCGCAGCTAAGCCCCCGAGTGGGAGGGATGCTCTTACTCGGAGTAGTTTTTGACTTAGGCAAGGACTGACTTGCAGCTAAGCCCCCGAGTGGGAGGGATGCTCTCACTCGGAGTAGTTTTTCACTTACGAGAGGACTGTATCGTGGTTAAGCCCCCGAGTGGGAGGGATGCTCTCACTCAGAGTAGTTTTTTAACCTAGGCGAAAGCAGGTTCGTGGCTAAGCTCCCGAGTGGGAGGGATGCTCTCACTCGGAGTAGTTTTTTAAACTTAGGAGAAAATAGGTTCATGGCTAAGCCCCCAAGTAGGAGGGATGCTCTCACTGGGAGTAATATTTTAACTTAGGCGAGGACTAGCTCACATCATAGTCCCCGAGTGAGAGGTATGCTCTCACTCAGAGTAGATTTTTAACTTAGTCGAAAATAGGTTCGCGGCTAAATCACCCACTGGTGGTTTTGAACATACGCCTATGCGTGAGAAATCATCATGGACTGCAGGAGTCATGTCTTGATAAACAATCAAAAAGTACTCTTATTACATCTCGACCATCCGAGTGCTAGGTATAAAATCGATGAAGGAGATCAACATTCCAGGTATGCGGCCCGTCGATCTTCTTCACGAGGTTGTAGAGGTGGTAGGCCCCGTTGTGTAACACCTTGGTGATGATGAAAGGGCCTTCCCACCCGGGGGAAAGTTTGTGTGGTCGCTGCTGGTACACTCGGAGCACGAGATCTCCCTCTTGAAATGCTCGTCCTGTGACATACCTAGCGTGGAATCAATGAATATCTTGCTGATAAACAGTCGACCGAGTGATGGCCATCTCAGGTTCCTGTTCCAGGAGATCAATGGTGTCCTGTCGTGCTTGCTCTGCCTCAGCTTCCGAGTAGAGTTCCACTCGGGGTGAATTGTGGAAGAGGTCACTAGACAACACACCTTCAGCTCCATACACTATGAAGAAAGGAGTGCGGTAAGTGGACCGGTTTGGAGTTGTCCGTAAACCCCATAGGATAGACGTGTCAGTGCAACAAACCCTGGGTCTGTTGCCCTGACTGTGCATAGGCACGGGAGCAAGGTTGAGGCACCAACCCCAGTCAGAGTGCAAGAAACCAAGAGGTTCGAGGAACTAGCAAGCAGATCAGAGAGACCATGGCCAAGCCAGAGGAGCAAGATATCACCAAGAGAAAGGCCTCCCTTGCCGGGCAGGCGAGCCCGGCAAGGGGCGAGGTCACCCCCAGAAGAAGACAATCGATGCGTTCCGGCAGAGCCTGCCGGGACTCGCGGAGGCTAAACCACCTCACCAACCACTCCTCCACGACTCACGTCGTCGATCAGTGCAATGTCAAGCTGCAAAGTGACTAAGTGGCAGCCATTAGCCACATGGCAGCCTCTTCCTATAGGAAGAATCCACAGATGACACCCGTCCTGCGACGTGTCAAACAAGCAGGAGCGAAGCTGGCAAGATAGCCCGGCAAGCCTTGCGGGGCAACTAGTGATGTGACATTAAGCAGTGCATTTAATGCGCCCTGTTAGCCCGTAGAGTTAGGTATGATAGCATTGTTGTTATCATATCAGTGCATAATGACTACTTTGCCACTTTGGTAACCCCTTAATATATAAAAGGAGGCCCATGGCAACCGTAGACAGGGTTAGGAGATTGGATAACTCACACACCCATACGCGCGTAGTCGCTGCTGCCCAGAGGCAACCCTTGCCGGGCAAGTGTACTGCGCTCCACCACCTCATTTCCACCATCAATCCACCAAAGTAGGAGTAGGGTCTTATGCCACAATGGCAGCCCGAACCTGGATAAAACTGACGCATGATCTCTGCCGTGATGTCCCACGCTCATCTACTCTTTGTGCAACGCGACATCCCCCTGCCGAACAAGCAAGGGGCCTCTTGGTCCCATAGGTGGCCATGGTTTTCCCCGACATCTTTGGTGCGCCAGTTAGGGGGCTCGCTTGCACGAACCTGAAGGCGTGTGCAGCGCGTCATCTTCATCGCCGTCCTCATCTTCAATGGCGCCACCGACCATGGCGCCCAAGAAGAAACTTGCTTCTTTGGCGCGTCCATCCACCTCAAAGGATCCGCAGCCCGCAGCCTCTAATGCCGCGGGAGGTGTGGAGGCTCACGAGGACGCGGATGCTGCTGGGGACGTGGTCGGAGCAGGAGGCACCGTCACCACTCCCCCCATAGCCGACACCGGAGCAGGAGGCATCGGAGGAGAGCGGTATCAGCAACACCCCGATGGCCATGCTCCCCAAGGCCCAGGCGAAGGGGTTACTCAATCTGCGTCCCTTCTGCCCACCGACGAGCACAGCCGTAGCAACAACACTCGCACCCGGGCAAATCGCCGTCCTCAGACCGTTCCCACCACAGGTACTGTTGTAGCACGTGCGCCTCCCGTGGGATGGGTCGACCAAGTCACTGACCTTGATGGAATTGCTGGCCCTCGTGCTCCTTTGCCGCACCACCCTGCCATCCATGTGGTCGCCCCGCAGCAGCGGAGGCGTAGTGCTGCCACCCCTGGCACCGTAAGGAGTCAGGCGGCGGTATGATTGACTTCTTCATCACCCATGCCAAATACAGCCTCGGAGGCCATGGCGCGGGTTCAACCGCTGCTGAGATTTCCGCCAGCAGGAGAGCAGATGGACGAATGGCGTGCCACCTTCCAACGTCTGCTCGGTTTTGCCGAAGGTGGGGGCTCACAGCAAGCTGACCCACCGCACCCTCCCCAAGCGACCGCAATGGCTCGTGCTGCTGGTCGTATGGAGGGAGCCATCCCCACGGTGCAGTCGCCACCACGGTAGCCAGTGCGAGCGCGACAGGATGAAGACCCCGACGACGTCTCGATGGTCTCTTCTGGCCCTCGAGCGCGTCGTGGCCAGTGTCGTGCCCCGGAGGATAGGTGGAGAGGAGACGCGTGCGTCGCTGTCGAGCAATGCCACGGAAACCTCCGCCATACAGACGAGTGTGACGGTCCCGACGTCGACGAGCCCGCGCTTGGTATCGGCGGGTGCCTACCTTTCGAGGTTGGCTGCCCTGCCTTTACTCGTGAGCGAGGACAAGTCCATTGGCTGTCCATTCGCACGTTCATGCCAGATATACGTGAGAAGTATGACGGGAGGCTGAACCCAACAGAGTTCCTGAGCATCTACATCATCGATGTTCATGCTGCCAAGGGAAGAGATGAGAAGGTGTTCACCAACTACTTTCCTCTGGCCCTCAAGTCCAATGTGAGGTCTTGGCTGATGCACCTGCCAGAGAACACCATTTCGTCATGGGGTGACATGTGGCACAAATTCATCGGCGCCTTCACCAATGGCCACCAAGAACCCGACAGGCCTAGCGACTTGCAGCTTCTCCCACAGAAGGAAGGAGAAACCCTCCGTAAGTATTTACAAAAATTCAGCAAAGTTCATAGAAATATCCCAAATATCCATCCAGCAGCTGTGATAGCCGCCTTCTAGTACAATGTGCACAACCGCCGGATTCATTCTAAGATGAACGTGCGGTTGCCCAAGACTGTGAAGGAGCTCTACACCCTGGTGGATAAGTGTGCTTAGATGGAGGAGGGAAGGAAGTTGCCCGGAGAGGAAGATTGTATCAATGTTGATTCAGAGGATGATGATGAATCAACCAGTTAGAAAAAGAGCAAGAAGCACAATAAGAAGCGGAGAGATAAGGCAGTGATGACTGTCGATGGATCGGGTATGCCAAGTACCGGCAAGAAGGCCAAAGTTGAGGCCCCCGGCAAGGAAGCTGCCGTGTGCACTGATTGCCGGGAAGCCGCTGCTGCCGAGAAAGCCGAGAAAGGTGATGGGCCTTATTGCAAGATTCATCAGACCAAGTGCCACGAGCTTCAAGAGTGTCATCAGGTTGAGCAACTTGTCAAGAGATAGAGAGCAGAGTATGAGAAGCGTGATAAGGAAAAGAGTCAAAATGTTGCTGGCGGTAATGGCCGAGCTGATGAAGTAAATTACCCCGACAAACCCCTTCAGAACCAAGGAAAGCCCGCCAGAGGAAGAGAAAAGGGAGTCTATGATGATGAGAGTGATGGGGGGGATGGTGAGGAAACTAGTGAGCAAGAGTTTCAGAAGGCCATTGACGCCCTGTGCATTGACGTAGGTGATTCTCTGCATGCCTCTCTCCGTCAACTCAAGCGGTGGGCATGAGAAGTCAATGCCATGGAGCCAGCGCCAGAGGCCCAGAAGCCACTCAAATGGCCCCGTACGCCCATCATCTTTGACAAAGAGGATCATCCTAGCCGTACCACTGCGGTAGGATGCTTGCCGTTGTTGGTCTCCCCAACAATCTGCAACCTCAAGGTCACAAAGATGTTGGTGGACGGCGGGGCCGGGTTGAATCGGATTTCCCTAGCAGGTATCAGCAAGCTTCAGATAGCAGAGGAAGAGCTAGAGGTTACCGGCATGTTTCAATGAGTTAATCCCGGCAGGAGTCATCCTAAGGGAAAGAGCACGTTACCGGTGACGTTTGGGGGAGAATTGAGCTACCGGACTGAGAGGATTGTGTTTGATGTGGTTGATCTCCCCCTGTTGTACAATGGGATTCATGGACGCCCTGCATTGGCTAAATTCTTGGCGGCATCCCACTATGCCTACAACACCTTAAAGATGCCTGTGCCGCTGGGAGTTATAGCTATCCCATCAGATGAGAAGGATGCAATCATTTTTGTGGACAAGATGTACCGGGACGCAGTCGCAGCAGAAGCAACGGCAACAACAGTTCCCGCCAAGGAAAGTAAAGGAAAGAAGAAGGATTGTAGGACCTCCGGTGAGGAGCCTAGGAAGCGTGCCTCCACCAAGTGCACAAAACTTGTTGACGATGTGCTGGAGTGTTCCTACAACAAGAGAGCCAGGGTTGCTGCGCCCCAAGTTAAGAAGGTCCTGACAGGGCTGGCTAGTGTTGATGGTACCTTTACTATTAGCGCCACCCTCGATGACAAATAGGAAAGTGTGCTTGTTGCCTTCCTGCGGGCAAATATCGATGTGTTTTCCTGGCAACCATCTGATCTCCCCGGTGTTCCCAGGGAGGCAATCAAGCACCACCTTGCTATCTGCCCACATGCCCGACCTGTCAAGCAGAAAGTCCGGAAGCAGGCCCTGGAGAGGCAACAGTTCATTACAGAAGAGATCAAGAAACTTGAGGCAGCTGGTTTGGTCAGAGGAGTGCTACATCCAATGTGGTTGGCAAATCTAGTGGTAGTCCGGGAGGCTAACGGGAAGTGGAGGCTTTGCATAGATTTCACAGATCTCAACAAGGCTTGCCCAAAGGACCCGTTTCCCTTGCCGCGTATTGATCAGATTGTGGATTCCACTTCAGGTTGTGATTTTCTCTCCTTTTTGGATGTGTACTCTGGGTATCACCAAATCTTCATGTACAAGGAAGATGAGGAGAAGACGTCGTTCATCACTCCATGTGGTACGTACTACTTTGTACGCATGCCATTCGAATTAAAGAGTACCGGGTCCACTTTTGCAAGGGCAGTCCAGATTGGTTTTGAGCCACAACTTCATAGAAATATAGAAGCCTATTTTGATGATATTATGGTCAAGACCAAGGATAGGGCCACCCTTATTCAGGATTTAGAGGAGACATTTGCTAACCCGCGCAAGATCAATTTGAAGCTCAACCCGGAGAAGTGTGTATTTGGTGTTCCCTCGGACAAGCTACTTGGGTTCTTTGTATCCCATCGCGGGATCTAAGCCAACCCCGACAAGATCAAGGCTATCGAGCAGATCCAAGCGCCAAGGACAGTTAAGGATGTGAGGCGTCTAACAGGATGTACTGCCACGCTAAGCAGATTCATCTCCAAGTCTGCCTAGCACGCCCTGCCATTGCTCAAAATTTTGAAGAAGGCAGGGCCCGTGAAGTGGACCTCGAAAGCAAATGCAGCTTTCCAAGAGTTGAAGGCATATTTATACTCTGTGCCTACCTTGGTTGCTCCCAAGCCCCAGGAGCCGTTGTTGCTATACTTAGCGGAAACCAACCAAGTGGTCAGTGCAGCCTTAGTAGCACAACGAGAAGTAGATGAGGCCGAAAGTGAACACATGCTGGTAGGGCCAGAAAAGGATCAGGACAACAGTGAGCATGGCAGCAAGAGCAACCCCAAGGACGCGACAAGGAAGAAAGTGGTGCAGCACCCAGTGTATTTCGTCGGCTCCCTGTTACAGGGGGCTAGATCGAGGTACTCTGGCGTGCAAAAGTGGATCTTTGGTCTCATCGTGGCCTCAAGGAAACTGTGCCACTACTTCCAAGCCCATGAGATTACGATTGTCACTCGTTTCCCTTTGCAAAGGATACTCCGAAACCGCGAGTCTACCGACAGAATAGTGGAGTGGGCTTTGGAGTTATCCAGCTTTGGTTTGAAGTTTGAGAGCTCATCAATTATTCAGAGCAGGGCATTTGCAAAGTTTATTGTAGAATGGATGCCAACCCCTGATGAGGAAACAATAGAGACATCTATCCCCGACAAAGAATCACCCCAAGAATGGATTATGTATTTTGATGGTGCTTTTTCCCTACAAGGTGTAGGAGCTGGCGTGCTTCTCGTCGCCCTCTCCGGGGAGCGCTTGAAGTACGTCGTCCAAATGCACTTTGCTCAGGAAGAAGGAACCAACAATACAACTAAGTATGAAGGGCTCCTTGCCGGGCTGAGGATTGCAATGGAATTAGGAATTAAGAAATTGATCATTCGAGGAGATTCAGAGCTTTGTGGTGAGATAAGTCAACAAGGATTATCAAAGTCCATTGATGGAGGCGTACGCCGAGGAAGTGAGGAGATTGGAGGAGCACTTTGACGGATTACAAAGAGAGCTTGTATCCCGTGCGGAAAACAGCATAGCCGATCATCTGTCAAAGTGTGTTGCGCAGAAGCTTCCTGTGGAAACAGGAACTTTTGTTCTCCATCTCACACAACCCTCCGTATCCCCAGTAACAATGGCCCGGAAAAGGAGAAAGTTGGACACTGGTAAGCCTCTCCTGGCAAAGCTGTCCGCTCTCGGCAGAGACCCTACCGGAAACAACTCCTCACAGCCTTCCGGACCACCCCCTCCAGCTACGTCCCCGGACCCCGCAAACGAGGCGTGTGCTCTCGCAGCAGAGGAGGTGATGCTAGTCCTCGTTGCCGAGCCCCAGGCTCCAACTTGGGCAAGGCACATTATCCACTTCCTCCAAACCGGAGAGCTTCCCGGCAACCAAGATGAAGCTGAAAAAGTAGCCCGGAGGGCCAGTATGTATCGGTTTGTCGCTAACACTCTATACGGAAGGAGGCCCAACGGTGTGAAATTGAAGTGTATCTGTTGGGAAGTAGGAAAGGAATTGCTGGTTGAATTACACAAAGGCATGTGTGGCTCCCACACTGGATGCAAGGGCATTAGTTGGGAAAGCATTCCAGCAAGGATTCTATTGGCCCACATCCCTCCAAGATGCGGTCGAGCTCGTCACGAAATGTGTAGCCTGCCAGTTCCATTCCAAGAAAATCCACTTGCCTGCCCAAGCTCTTCAAACAATCCCTCTCTCATGGCCGTTTTCGGTCTGGGGGCTCGATATCCTCGGCTCTTTCCCCCCAAGATGCAGGGGGCTTTGAATTCTTGTTTGTTGCCATTGACAAGTTTACAAAGTGGCCGGAAGTAGCTGCCATGAGAAAGGTGACTGCTCAGTAAGCTATCAAGTTCTTGAAAGATCTGGTGTGTCGTTTTGGAGTTCCGGCAAGGATCATTAGCGACAACGACACCCAGTTCACGAGCCGCGCCTTCATGCAATATGTTCATGCCCTTGGATGCAAAATCTCATTCGCCTCTGTGGCACACCCCGGAGCAATGGACTAGCTGAGAGGGCGAACACTAAAGTGTTGCATGGGCTCAAGACAAGAACCTTTGATACGTTGCAGAAGCACGATAGGCGGTGGATCGAGGAGCTGCCGATAGTTCTCTGGTCCCTCAGAACGACACCAAACTGAGCTACCGGGAATACTCCCTTCTCCCTGGTCTACGGGGCAGAAGCAGTTATCCCCACGGAACTCATTTATGGGTCACCTCGAGTGATTGCCTACGATGAAGTAGCGCAAGTTGAGCACTGGTGTGACGACACTATGCTACTCAAGGAGAACCATCTCCGGGCTGCTACGCGTGCTAGACGCTATCAGCAAGCCCTGTGTCGCTATCATAGCTATAGGGTTCATGCCCGGTGTTTTGAGGAAGGTGACCATGTCCTTAGGCGGATTCAGTCTGCCAAGGGTACACACAAGTTATCACTAAAGTGGGAAGGCCCTTACCGGGTAGTGCGAGTCACCAGACCTAGTGCAGTCCGTCCGGAGACCAGATATGGCATTAAATTGCAAAAGTCATGGAATATCGAGCATCTCCGTAAGTTCTACCCGTAAGGTGCGACTGTCGGGCCCTACCCGGCAGCCACCCATTGTACAAGCCTTGCCTCAGTTGCATGTAACCCCTTGTACAAGCTGGGGCGATGACTCCGTGCAAGAGAAAACATCGCCACTCTCTTGAGGCTTGGGTGCTCCCATCCCATTCTCAAACGTTGCTTCGATCGGGATGGTTGTAGTAGCCCTTGGTGCAAATAAGTTGGCAGGGGGCTGGCCCCTTTGTCTGTTCCCCGGCAGATATGGTTCTCCGGCAATCAAAAAGGGTGCCAATAGGGTAGCTTATCCAGAAAACTCGTTTATTTGCATAAAGAGGCATCTCACCTCTGCATGGACATACACATGCATGGGGTCCCCGGCAAAGTTCATTCTTTTCATTAATATGCTGATACAAGTACAAGCATTATAGAACACAAACCTGGACTCCAGGATTACATTATTTGAATTAAAATTTGTCAAGTGCCTATAGATTTAAGATTAAAAAAAGATAAGTGCCCCGTGATGCCATTTCTTATGCCTCTCCTTCTAGGCACAGTCGTCGAAGGCGAGGAGGGGCAAAGGGAGCACCTGGGCAGGAGCCTGGCCCGCCCCCTTCGGGCTCCAGGAGGGGTAGCCCGACGGGGGCGGGAGCTTAGGGGGAGCGCATAGATAGAGAGCATAGCAGAGGTGAACAGTAGACCACCGTCTCCAGCACCAGTGTGTGGCAACATTAACCCCAACCAAGAGCCCGTGGGCTGGCCCCAGGCTCTTCTCTTCGACATAACCAGCAGAAGCAGAAGACAGAGGAAGAAGAAGGCGGGGATGGGTGACTCTATCCTCCTCCCCCTCCTTTTATAGGCGGTCCAAGGAGGGGAGCTGCTCCCACAGTAGGTGACCACCGTCCTCCTCCGCCAATTCAAGACAACTAGGCCATCACCTTGATGCTCTCCCACGCCACGCGCCTCCGTTACCTACCCCGCGCGATGCGTACATCATACGTGGCTAAGGATAAGGGCGTGGGAGGAGTGAATTGGCAGTTTCTACCCCGTGCGTGAAAGTCATTCACGGGCCATTACTGGAGCGGACCCACCACTGTTGGCTTTACGTGACGCACGGGGAAACCGGAAACTGTCCCGAATTCAAGACTCGTGAAGAAGCAAAGTAGACCTGAAGAGACCACCCTCTTCAGCAACCCCGCCCGTGCAATTATTAGGCCCTACCCCAACGACGCTCGGCAGCGCATTCAGGGCAGGCCCGGGGGCTGCTATCGGTGCAACAAACCCTCGGTCTATTGCCCTGACTATACACATGCACGGGATCAAGGTTGAGGCACCAACCCCAGTCAAAGTGCAAGAAACCAAGAGGATCGAGGGACCAGCAAGCAGATCAGAGAGACCAAGGACAAGTTAGAGAAGCAAGATATCACCAAGAGCAAGGCCTCAGTTACCGGGCAGGCGAGCCCGGCAAGGGGAGTGGCCACCCCAGAAGAAGACAACCGATGCGTTCCGGCAGAGCCCGCCGGGACTCGCGGAGGCTAAACCACCTCACCAACCACTCCTCCACGACTCACGTCGTCAATCAGTGCGGTGTCAAGCCGCAAAGTGACTAATTTACAGCCATTAGCACTACAAAAAAAAGACACATCCGTGACATTTTGGGCCGAACGAAATATTTTCTGTCATGCTTATGACACTTCTATGACAATAATTGTGACAAAAACCCGTATCATCATAGATGTGGTGGGCTCCTACTTCTATTACAAAATATCATGACAGAAAATGGGCTTTTCGTCCTGGGCGGGCTGGGGACGCACCTCCATGACATTCTTTGGGCCGTCCATGACGGAAAAAATCGTGGTAGAAGCGAGGGCGAGGAAAATTTCGGGGAGTTCCCGGTTACGGTGGGTGGTCGGGGCGGAAGGATGCACAGAGGTTTGCACGTTTCTCTCGTACACGTCGCGTGTATGTGCGAGGCATTAGGCTCTAACTGAACCCGAGCAAGGCGTTCGCTTACTGAACCCGAGCGATTTCACTAGCCAAGTTACCAAACCCGAGCAATCGATCCCTGCTGGCTGCTAACTGAACCCGACCGATTCCTTCGCTACTGCTGCTAACTGAAGCCGATCGAACCTTACTGGCTGCCTCTTGATGAACAGTGGCCGTTGTTGGGGTAGGATGAACAGTTCCCGGTGGGGGTTGGATGAACAGGACCCCGTGGTAGTAGAGGCTGTTGTCGTTGGATGAACATGACCCTAATCGAGAGGAGGCCGCCACACACCCGAGACGGTTGGGGGTGGATGAACAGGACCCCGTGGAGGGTTGGTTGAACAGGACCTCCCGTGTGGAGGGCTGGTTGAACAGTAGCCGATGGAGGTTGGATGAACAGGACCCCATGGCAAACAGTAGTTGGTGGAGGCGGGAGGAATTCGACGGTGGATGAACAGTGCAGGTGGATGCGGGAGGAGGTCGACGGCAGATGAACAGTGGCCTGTGGAGGCTGGAGCGAGGCAGTAGACGGTGGATGAACAGTAGCCCGTGGAGTCCCGTTTTGCGGTATGCCACACCCCTCCCGATGAATAGGACCCCCGTTTCGACCGTAGGAGGTCGAAGAAAAGTTCGTTTCCTCTGTTTTGCGGTACGCCACACCCCTCCCGATCAACAGGACCCCATTTCGACTGTAGGTGCTCGAACACAAGTCCGTTTCCTCCATTCTGCGATACGCTAGACCCTTCCCGATCAACAGGACCCCATTTCGACCATACGCGCTCGAACGGAAGGCCGTTTTCCTCCGTTTTGTGGTACGACAGACCACGTTCCGGCTATTCCGTCCAAGCCGGTTGGATCCTGTTGAACACGATGCATTCTGACCTAGTGGCTTCGCACCCGATGAACATGACGATGTTTCTCTGTTCTGACCTAGCCGCTTGTCTGCCAATGAACAAGACACCATTGCTGACATTTGTTGCCTCTCCATGTACACGTGTCAGGGCCGTACGTATGCGCGAGTACCTAGGTGTTTGAGACCCCACCCGTATGTACGTATGTGGCCGTATTTGTTGGCATATGGTTGTCCGTATGTGTACACAGTTTAAACTGGACTGCCTGAACTGCTACGTCGGGGGCTCTACTACTACACGTGTCGCTACTTGCTCGGCCACGGTTCAGCGTTGCAGAGAGACCGATCGACGAGTATGTACGTACATGTTCACGACCAGAATGACAACGCTATGTACACTTCAACCAGGTGGGTCCCGACTGTTAGGGAGGATAAGGAGGCACTTCCTTACGTGCAACGTTATTGATGTGGGTCCCAGTAGTCAGGGGGAGAATCATTTTTTTGCCCGTAATATGGACGCACTTCCTTGCGTGCGAAGATGTAGCTAGTGGGTCCCAGCTATCAGAGGGGAAACATTTTTTTCGAGGCCCTTCCGGTAGGTCCTGATGTCAGGTGGAGGAATCATTATTTTGCACGTAATAAGGAGGCACCTCCTTGCTGCAGCCGTGGACCCAGCTGTCAGGCTCTCCATGTATAATCCTCTTCCTATGGAAGTCGTTTCTTGACCACGTTGACCATGCCACGCGGACAGCACTAGGCGGTGGACGACGGTGAGGCAGGGAACGATGCAAAGCATGGGAACATGCGGAGGGTAGTACGAGGTTGATTGGTCAGGCTGCGGTGTGAGGCTGCCGTCGCCGCAGAACAACAAGGGGTGTGGGTGAGTAGAGGGATGCCCAAGCCAGCGATGGGAATAGTAGGGGGAGGTGAGTCCTGTGCGGCAACATAGCCGGCCGAGGGAGGCAGGAGCACGCAGGAACAGGTGTTCCCACCGGCTCTGGATTTGGCGGCTGGAGCAAGAAGATTAGAGATTAAAGAAGCACGACAGCCGTTGGATTAACATCGAACGGTCACGTATGCTAGAATTGTTTCTTGACGTACATAAGAAGTAAAAAAATATTGCATACGCGTCAACTTAATAGGCCCACAAGTCAGACCATTCCCTATCTTTTTAATAATTTACAGCTCATTGCAACTTCTTATGCAATTTATTGCAGTCCATTTTTTTGTTGGCCAGGGTCAGGGTTAAAAATTTAAATGAAATGTGGAGCCATATTTCGGTGGGGTCCAAACTATTTTTAAAACCGAAATATCGAGCCATATTTAAAGTATATTGAAGATATATTTAAATCAGATTAAAGCCCAGTGAAGTTGGAATATGAAAATGTGAAAATATTCAGAAATTTGAAAGTAATTGCCAATTTGTCATCTATTTCTTATATTTATAGCCCATTTCATATTACTTTCAAGATTTGCAGCAATCTTGAAAGAGTTGCAGCCCAGCAGGGCGTAGAAAAATAAGTAGGCCTGGATTGGGTATTCTTCAAAAAAAAACTGTGCTCATTTTCACAAAGAAAAAAAATAGCTGGGCTGGTCATGTGGTGAATGTAAAAAAGAAGCCTGGGCTAGACGAGCCACAACCCAGTTGAAACCCTGCTCCATCTGAAAAATAACAGAAAAAAATACTGCTAGAGCAACTACGTCCTAGGTGTCATGTGACAGCCTGATTTTTGCCCTCTTTTATTTGCCAAAGTTTTATTTGAATTTATTTCAAACCTTGGATTTTTTTTGAATCATTTCATATGGACTTAAAACACTTGGGTACCCTTGGCTTTCATCCAAGGGCCTCCCATCCATCTCTAACTATTATATATCTCTGGACCACCCCAATATACTCCATGGAATATTTTTCTTATTTGAAAAATATTCATTTTATTCCCTAAAACCCTAGCTAAATTCTTGGTGCTCCAAAGAAACCCCTATTTTTCTGGCTCCAAAAATTCTGAGGAAATTCCTAAATATTATTTGGACCCTAAGGCACATTCCTGAGCAAAAATATTACACTACTTTTTGGAATATTTTTGCTACAGAAAATCTTTTCCATTCTGGACAGAAATGGTAGTTTCTACAGCAACTACCATTTTACTTACTCCAATCCTCCTGAAACTTCTTGGGCATATTCACCTTAGTAACAGACGACTATCCTCCAAAGCTCAGCCTCCAACTATTCACCATTTTACCACAGTAAGCTCTCAAAGTTTCTGTCCAGAAACTTACCAGACCAGTTAATCTCATTCTACAGCGTTTGGAATTAAACCAACCCTGGGTAACTCACCTATCTACCATGAACAACACGCCAGACAAGGTTTTTCGCACCTAGTCAGCCCGCATACTTTGGTTCGTGTGGTGACCACACGTGTACACCGTGCCATGGCATGCAACCGACGCGCTCTGGATGCCGCCAGCGCTCTCTAGAGCGCGTGCTCGCTTCCGAGCCTGCCCAACTGCGCCAAACCTCGCCCCCATCGTCGTCCTCATCTCCATAGTCCACCCCTAGCACTCGCCAACGCCGAAGCTCGTCGCAGCGAGCACGGGCGCGGTCCGGCCAAGGCACAGTGCGGTGCGCACTGTGCTCGTCGCCACCTCCAGCGCCCCTGTGCTCGTCTCCGCACGGCCACAGCTCCCTCGTGACTCCGTCTTCTTCTTCCCCCTCTCACTGACGCCATTTCGTTGCCGGTCGCGGCCAGGTGTCGCCGGTGGAGCACCGATTTCCCCTCTCTCGCTCGCCTATAAATAGGACCTTCCCCAGCCGCTTCGAGCACACCACTCCACTCCCACACGACCCCAGATGGAGTAGAACCCCGTGGCTCGGCCGGGCAGGCCTTAGGCCACCGCTCCCGAGCCGAGCTCACCGGCGATCCCCCTCGGGACGTCGGGGTAGCTCCAATCCCTCTCCGTCCAAGGCGACCGCACCAGGGCCTCTGCCACTCTTTGGTGAAGCTTCTTCACCTAGCTGGAGCTGCTGAAGGTGTCGTAGCTCGTTGTCTTCCCCAACTCCGGTGAGTCCCCTGTTCTACCTCCGCCTCCGAGCTCCATTCCGTCGTCGTCCGTCCACCTCCAGCCACCCTATGGGTACAGGCAGGTACGCCTCAACCTTCTCCATCGATCTATCCTTTCCGTTTGAGCCAAGGGGCAACGTCGCCGGCGTACGCTCCGGCGAAGCGACGACCGCCTCTGCCCATCTCTCTCTCTCCCTCTCACCTGACTAGCGGGGCCCGCTAGTCAGTGTCTCCACTCCCGCGCGAAGCGGTATGAGTGGTGGCGCTCGGGGCGTTTACGCCTTCGACGTCACCCCCCCCCTATTCTATTTATTTAAACTTCTGAATTTTAATAAATTCCAAAGAGCTTCAAAATGTTGTAACTTTTTAACCATAAGTCCAAATGAATTGATTCTTTTTTGCATTGTGTTCCTGGTGAAGAAATCTTGCAGCACACCAAAAATGAAACCATTTGGTGCCTTGTAGATTTTCTGGTGATTTTTTGAATGAATCTTGATCATTTCTTTTTGAACTTTTATTTATTTTCAGAAGAAGAAACTTGTGTTGAGGATCACCATGAGGCTTGTGAGCCTCATTTGAACTAAGGCAAGCCACAGCAACATTTTCATAGCGCCATTTCAATATTTATGATTTTTCCAACTTGAACAAATGATTTATATTATGCATGTTAAATATTTTGTTGAATGGCTCTTTTGGTTGCTGTAGTTATTGGTTTCATTTCACTTTACATAAAGTTGGAGTTTCGTTTAAGTTATTAAGATAGTTAAAATAAAGTTGGGATATTGGAAATGATTATGGACATACATATGTGAAGTATTTTATTTTGTATTAAGTAATTATGATAAAATTTTGCTAAGTCAAATTTTGTTGAAAGTCAAGCATAACCAGAATAATATTGAAGTTAAGATGAAAGTTGACTCAGTTTTATTGTTGCATGGCATTTTACTTGTTTATGTACTACACTTTGGTATATTGCATGGCATTGTATGACACCGGTTATTTTATTTCTTTCTAAGTCGAAACTGTTAATAACTCAACTTGAATAAATTGTTGACCGGGTCATGGTGCCACTGAATCGAGTCTTTCCCAGTGCAACCACATTTACGTTTATGGGAAGGTCTTGATTCTGTCCATTGACATGCCTCCTGTCGGTACCTCCAGGTAGGGAAGGTTATGGGCATGCAGTACCCTAGCCCGGTAAGCAGACATAACCTTGTGTGCCCGTATTTAATTTTATGGTACCAAGTTCCTGTTTGGGACAATTTTTGTTTGGTCATGACGGTGGTACGTGTGTCTTTCGTAGACACAGGGCCACCCAGGACTGTTCTAGTGGGGAACGAGTCGGAGTGGCCGGAGGAGTGTCATGGCAATGGACGGGTTTCGTCAGAATGCCGTTGGACCACCCGAATGGGATAAAGAGGCCATGGGTTCCGTGGTGTCGGTACAGTGCACTACCTCTGCAGAGTGTATTTAATCTATCGATAGCCGAGTCCATGGTCACGGACACGCTCGAAAGTAGGTCACACCATGGGTCAACAGATAATAAAATTTTGCTCACTATGTTCTAAATTTCTGGTGCTATGATAAATTGATGGAAGAGCCTCCGAGATGTTTGGAGACCCAGTATGGGCAGGTTTGTGATCACCGGAAAGGTCACGATTTATATCTTGTTGAAATGAATAAGTTGGTGGTTATAATAAATTATCATGAGTAAGATAGACTGAGGTTTTATTTATGCAAAGTCATGAGCATAGCATGTTAGTAAATTTCCATTTAAGTTTGTTGTTGCATATTTAATATGGATTAATCATCATGGTATTGTTTGTCATTATGATTTTGTTTTGGTGTAAGCTTGCAAGTACATTCAAAGTACTGACCTGACGTGTCATGCCAGATTTCAGGAAAGTTCCGCTGGGAAGGAGTGCCGTCTGAGTCTAGTCCGTATCCACATTGGTGTCCCTGTGAGATGAGTTCCGCTACGACATTGTTCCGCTACTGCGTAGTTTATGCCCAAGTCCCTTTTATGTTCATTAAATAATGTACATATTGTCTAGCCGCACCGTGTGTGCCGCTCGGCCTCGCTAACTGTTGTAATGTAAAAATTTGGTCCGCTAGTATCAATAAAGCGGCTGCTTTCTGTACCAAGATGTTGTGTGTTGCCAGAAGACAAGGTCTCTGGGCTGGCAATGCAAGATCAACCGGTCGCTCTGATCCGGGGTGCCACAACGCTTGGTATCAGAGCCACGCTGACTGTAGGATGCGTTAGACTAAGACGTGCCATTTAAACGCTAGATACACGTTTAGTTTGAGTGCCGGTAGTCTGTCTAGTTGGTTATTGCTTTATCTATACCTGTATTATTTTTATGCTAACCCACTAATGCTTGTGAGTGTATACGGCTCCCGTGCTGTATCCGTGCCAGTTGCAGCTGATGCCGTACACGTGGCCGCACCTCCTCCGCAACGTGTGGCGTCGGTTGTACCCTCATGGAGACGAGCCAGTTTATCGTGTGTACCGGGAGCGTCTAGCTGACTCAGTTTATGAATATCAGGCAGTGGTGACTCTGCGTGTCCGTTCTAATTCCGGCTCCTATACTCGTACTTCTCGAAGCGGTCATGCTTCTACCGCTTCGCTAGTCGTCCAGTTTTCTG
>LR738715.1:554343442-554355221 GCA_902687465.1 Secale cereale | reverse complement strand
ACTAAGACGTGCCATTTAAACGCTAGATACACGTTTAGTTTGAGTGCCGGTAGTCTGTCTAGTTGGTTATTGCTTTATCTATACCTGTATTATTTTTATGCTAACCCACTAATGCTTGTGAGTGTATACGGCTCCCGTGCTGTATCCGTGCCAGTTGCAGCTGATGCCGTACACGTGGCCGCACCTCCTCCACAACGTGTGGCGTCGGTTGTACCCTCATGGAGACGAGCCAGTTTATCGTGTGTACCGGGAGCGTCTAGCTGACTCAGTTTATGAATATCAGGCAGTGGTGACTCTGCGTGTCCGTTCTAATTCCGGCTCCTATACTCGTACTTCTCGAAGCGGTCATGCTTCTACCGCTTCGCTAGTCGTCCAGTTTTCTGCATTTGAGATCCTCGTTGAGCTCCGCCATAGCGAGGTCCGCATGCAGGACCACCCAGGTTTCCAATACTACCCTTCTTTGAACAACAACGGTCATATTCTTTTCCTTGAAATTGATCTGGAGTCTGATTGTGTTGCTAGCCATCTTTCCCGTTATATCACAGCTAGTTACCTCATGATCCACGAGCTAGCACGCGAGTTGACTCAGGCTCGTATGGCTTTAGCCTCTACTAGGTTTCTCACCATTCCCTCTTCCTTGGGATTCACCTTGTACGTCCCCAGTTCCGTTTCCCCTAACTCGCCAGTAACCCCTCCTAGTAGTTCGGGCACCTCGACCATAACTCCTCTTAGTGCCCCTGCCGAGTGGATGTCACTCCTCACTACCCCTGTAGCTCCTATTATCCACCCTACCCCCGCCCCGGAAGGAGAGCCTCCGAGGCAGCGTCACCGTGTTACTTTAACCCTGAGGTTTCCGATAATCTCGTCAGTTCGGGATCCGAGTCGACTTCAGGAGAAAACCCCGCAGCATCCGCAGAGTAGTAGAGCTCCAGAGTATTAGTAGTTGTCAGACTGTTGTACGATGTACGAGTCGTGATGTTTTATGTATGAGAGTAGTGTAATCGGGCATGTTGATTTTCTTTTCATGTATGCGTCCTTGTATAATTATGCTGAAGTTATGTATTTTCTACTCGCTGTTTTCTTCGCAATTCTGTTTTTCCCTCGATTTTTGTTGCTGGCTTTCCCCCCTATTTTTGCTTTTGAATGCTTCTCATCTCGATTACGTTGTCTTGGGAAAATCCCAATATAGGATGACGTGGGGAGGCAACAGTAACAGCTCTCACGAGGATGGTCCTGTTCGTCGCTCCGCCCGACAGGCAGGACACTCCCCCGAGCCATTCATACCACCACCTCCACCGCCACATCCGCCTACCACTGAACAAATCCTGCGTATGTTTGAGGAAAGGAGGAATAATGATCTGCTGGAAGTATTAAAAAGTGTTCAAGCTATGATTGGTCAGAATGGGCAGCAGAATGGTCATTTCTTCAAGCTATCAGATTTTCAGCGAACTCAACCTCCCAGTTTCAGTCAAGAAGTTGACCCACTGGATGCCGATGATTGGTTGCGAACCATTGAGAGGAAGCTTGAAATTGCCCATACAGCCGAAGATGACAAAGTTCCATATGCAACCCACTATCTTGAAGGCGTTGCTGCCGTATGGTGGGAAAATACAAAAGCCATGTGGCCTGCTGATGATGCACTCACCTGGACCAAATTCAAGGATCAGTTCCGGAAATATTACATCCCTACTGGAATAATGAAGACCAAGCAACTTGAGTTTCTTGCCCTCAACCAAGGAAATATATCTGTGGGAGAATATCTGCAGCAATTCAACCATCTGGCCCGTTATTCCCTGTATGACGTGGCCACAGAAGAGAGAAAAATTAACAGGTTTCCTGGAGGATTAAACTCGCAACTCAGGTGCACTCTCAGTATGCTTGATTTCCCAGATTTCCAAACTTTGGTGAATAAAGCTTTTATTGCGGAAAGAGAACACAAGCTCGTACTGGACACCCAGCCCGCTAATAACGAGCACAAACACAAGTTTGAACCAAGAAAGGAAGGACCACCGGTGCTGAAGGCTCGAACCTGGCAGCAAACTCGGGTAGACTACAAGCCCAATTGGCAACTAAATGTTAACAAGACTACTACCCAAGTCAAGAATGTTATTACCAACCCAGTGCATGAGGAGCGCCAGCGCAATAATTCCTGCTTCAATTGCGGGCAAAGTGGACATTATGCTCGTCAGTGTCCCAAGAACAGCAAGGCAAACGCCTTATTCTGGCCACAAGTCAACTTCATGGGGTCATACCCGGACCAACAAAACATCACCGGGCATGTCAATCACCTCTACGCAGATGAAGCCCAAGAAAACCCCGAAGTAGTCATCGGTATGTTTTCTATTAATAACATACATGTAGTAATTTTATTTGACTCGGGGGCTTCCCACTCTTTTATTTCTCGGAGTTTTGTTGCCCAAAAAAAATTTTCTTGTTCTCTCTTGGGCAAAAATATGCTGGTACAAACCCCGGGATCTTTAATCAAGAGCAGTCTGGTCTGCCGTAACTTGGAAATCAATATCAACGGAATTTGCTTTCCAACATCCTTGATACTCATCGAATCAGCACAGTTGGATGTTATTTTGGGCATGAATTGGCTAACTCAATACCAAGTATGCATAAACTGTGCAACCCGAGAAGTCACTTTGATCAATCAAGAAGGGCGGGTTACAAAGTTCTACTCGTGCAAAAGCATACCAAAGAAGGGGATGATGTTTACCGTCGTGGCTGAGTTGGAATTAATTCCTGTGGTCAGTGAATTTCCTGATGTATTTCCGGAAGAGCTACCAGGCATGCCGCCAGACCGAGAACTTGAGTTTGCAATAGATCTGGTACCTGGAACCGCACCGTTATTCAAGAAATATTACAGGATCCCCTCATCAGAGTTAGTGGAATTAAAGAAGTAGCTCAATGAAATGCTCCAGAAAGGGTACATCCGTCCCAGTTCCTCTCCATGGGGATTGCCTGCACTCTTTGTAAACAAAAAGGATGGCAGCCTCCGCATGTCTGTAGATTATCGGCAGCTGAATAATGTCACCATCAAAAATAAATACCCGCTGCCAAGGATTGATGATTTGTTCGATCAGCTCAGTGGTGCCAAGGTGTTCTCCAAAATTGACTTAAGGACCGGATACCATCAGCTCAAGATTAAAAAGGAAGATATTCCTAAGACCGCATTCACCACTCAATACGGTCTTTACGAATATACAGTCATGTCCTTTGGTCTCACCAATGCCCCTGCCTTCTTCATGCAGATGATGAATAAAGTGTTCATGAACTTCCTCGATAAGTTCGTGGTAGTCTTTACCGATGACATACTCATATATTCAAAAAGTGAAGAGGATCACAAGGGACATCTTCGAGCAGTGTTACAATGACTCAGAGACCATCAACTTTACGCCAAGTTCAGCAAATGTGAGTTTTGGCTTAAACAAGTCGGATTTCTTGGACACGTGCTATCCACCGAAGGTATAGCCGTAGACCCCAGCAAGGTAAAAGATGTGCTCAACTGGTTGCCACCCACAACCGTATCTCAGATCCGAAGCTTCCTTGGACTGGCGGGATATTACCGCCGTTTCATTGAAGGATTCTCCAAGATCGCCAAGCCCATGACCGAGCTACTCAAAAAGGACAAGAAGTTTGAATGGACACAAGACTGTGAGCAAATTTTCAGTGAGCTAAAGAAACGCCTCACCACCGCACCCGTATTAACTCTTCCACACATCTATCACAGTTTTGATGTCTACTGTGACGCATCCAGACAAGGTATTGGCTGCGTACTCATGCAAGACGGCAAGGAGGTGGCCTATGCATCACGACATTTGTGTCCGCACGAGGGGAATTACCCTACGCATGATCTGGAATTGGCCGCAGTAGTGCATGCTCTCAAAATATGGAGGCATTATCTCATTGGGAAGAAGTGTCAATTTTTACCGATCACAAAAGTCTCAAGTATATCTTCACTTAGCCTGATTTGAATCTCCGTCAGCGAAGGTGGCTTGAACTGGTCAAAGATTATGATTTGGGAATAAATTACCACCCGGGTAAAGCCAACGTGGTAGCTGATGCACTCAGTCGAAAGCCGGTCAGTTTAAATACCATATTAAATTCCTTGCCCGTTGAACTTCAAGAGGAGATTGCTCAACTCCATATGAACATCATTGAGGCTGGTCTCGCTAACACACTAGAAGTTACCCCCACACTTGAAGAAGAAATCCGCAAGGCCCAGCCAGATGATCCTGTCCTTCAAAAGCATGCCCAGGACATGTAGGCAGAACGTGCATCGGACTTCTCAAGAGATCACCTTGGGACTCTCCGATTCCGTGGAAGGATTTGTGTACCGAATCAGTCAGACCTGAAAAGGAAAATCTTGTCAGAAGCCCATGAGTCCTCATATTCTATTCACCCTGGGGGAACAAAATTGTATGAAGACCTTCGCCAAATATTCTGGTGGGATGACATGAAAAAGGATATTGCCTATTTTGTGGCTTGTTGCGACATATGCAACAAAGTAAAGGTAGAACATCAGAAGCCAACCGGACTTTTTCAACCGCTGCCAGTTTCACAGTGGAAATGGGATGATGTTTGCATGGATTTCATCATGGGATTACCCAAGACTCAGCGGGGAAATAATGCAATATGGGTCGTCGTGGACACTCTAACCAAGGTAGCCCATTTTATTCTGGTCAGGACCACCTATCAAGCAGACCAACTCGCACAACTGTATGTGTCCAGATTAGTCAGTCTGCATGGAGTACCTCGAACCATCACTTCTGACCGAGGTTCACTCTTTACCTCCGCTTTCTGGACACGTCTCCATTAAGCTTTGGGAACAGCCCTAAAGTATAGTACAACCTATCATCCTCAAACAGATGGACAAACAGAGCGGGTGAACCAAATACTGGAAGATATGCTGGGAGCTTGCGTCTTGGCCCAAGGATCTAAATGGGAAGATTTTCTACCTTACACCGAGTTCTCCTACAACAACAGCTTCCAAACCAGTCTAAAGAAGTCACCATACGATGCTTTATATGGCCGCAAATGATGTACCCCGCTAAACTGGTACCAGGCGGGAGATAGCCGTATTTTCGGAATGGACCTCATGATGGAAGCCGAGAAACAAGTCAAGGAAATCAGAGACATATTACAGTTGGCCAAGTCTCGTCAAAAGAGTTATTACGATGTGAGGCACCGACAGATCGGTTTTGAACCTGGAGAGCACGTATACCTCCGAGTCACTCCTATGAAATGAGTCAAGAGATTCCAAATCCGCGGGAAGTTCGCACCCAGATTTATTGGACCCTTCTCAATTATTTCTCGAGCGGGCACTGTTGCTTACCAGTTGGAATTACCCCCGGAATTGTCTGATGTGCACCACGTGTTCCACGTCTCACAGTTGAGACGATGCATATCCCCGCCTGAGAAAAAGACTGTTGTAACCGACATAGAGCTGGCAGAGGATTTAACGTATGAAGAAAGGCCGTTCAAAATTATAGATCAGATGGAAAGAGTCACTCGCAGTAAAATACGGAAGTTTTATAAAGTCCAATGGGAGCATCACACAGAGTCAGAATCAACCTGGGAACAAGAAGAGTTCCTACAAACATATTATCCGGAATGGTTTTCCCAAGCAACCAAATCTCGAGGACGAGATTCATTCTAAGTGGGGGAGGTTTGTGACAGCCTGATTTTTGCCCTCTTTTTATTTGCCAAAGTTTTATTTGAATTTATTTCAAACCTTGGATTTTTTTGAATCATTTCATATGGACTTAAAACACTTGGGTACCCTTGGCTTTCACCCGAGTGCCTCCCATCCATCTCAAACTCTTATATATCTCTGGACCACCCCAATATACTCCATGGAATAATTTTCTTATTTGAAAAATATTCATTTCATTCCCTAAAACCCTAGCTAAATTCTTGGTGCTCCAAAGCAACCCCTATTTTTCTGGCTCCAAAAATTCTGAGGAAATTCCTAAATATTCTTTGGACCCTAAGGCACATTCCTGAGCAAAAATATTGCACTACTTTTTGGAATATTTTTGCTACAGAAAATCTTTTCCATTCTGGACAGAAATGGTAGTTTCTACAACAACTACCATTTTACTTGCTCCAATCCACCTGAAACTTCTTGTGCATATTCACCTTAGTAACTCATGACTAGCCTCCAAAGCTCAGCCTCCAACTATTCACCATTTTACCACATTAAGCTCTCAAAGTTTCTGTCTAGAAACTTACCACGCCAGTTAATCTTATTCTACTGCGTCTGGAATTAAGCCAACCCTGGGTAACTCACCTATCTACCACGAACAACACGCCAGACAAGGTTTTTGGCACCTTTTCAGCCCGCAGACTTTGGTTCACGCGGTGACCACGAGTGTACACCGTGCCATGGCATGGAGCCGGCGCACTCTGGATGCCGCCAGTGCTCTGTAAAGCGCGTGCTCGCTTCCGAGCCTGCCCAACCGCGCCAAACCTCGCCCCCATCGTCATCCTCATCTCCACAGTCCATCCCTAGCGCTCGCCGATGCTGGAGCTCGCCGCAGCGAGCACGGGCGCGGTCCGGCCAAGGCACAGTGTGGTGCGTACTGTGCTCGTCGCCACCTCCAGCGCCCCTGTGCTCGTCTCCGCACGGCCACAGCTCCCTCGTGACTCCGTCTTCTTCTTCCCCCTCTAACTGACGCCATTTCGTCGCTGGGCGCGGCCAGGTGTCGCCGGCGGAGCATCGATTTCCCCCTCTCGCTCGCCTATAAATAGGCCCTTCCCCAGCCGCTTCGAGCACACCGCTCCACTCCCACACGACCCCAGATGGAGTAGAACCCCGTGGCCGGCCGGGCAGGCCTCAGGCCACCGCTCCTGAGCCGAGCTCACCGGCGATTCCCCTCAGGACGTCGAGGTAGCTCCAAGCCCTCTTCGTCCAAGGCGACCGCACCAGGGCCTTCGCCACTCTCTCGTGAAGCTTCTTCGCCTAGCTGGAGCTGCTGGAGGTGCTGTAGCTCGTCGTCTTCCCCAACTCCGGTGAGTCCCCTGTTCTGCCTCCGCCTCCGAGCTCCATTCCGTCACCGTCCATCCACCTCCAGCCACCCTACGGGTACAGGCAGGTGCGCCTCAACCTTCTCCGTCCATCTATCCTTTCTGTTGGAGCCAAGGGGCAACGTCGCCGGCGTACGCTCCGGCGAAGCGACGGTCGCCTCTGCCCATCTCTCTCTCTCCCTCTCACCTGACTAGCGGGGCCCACTAGTCAGTCTCTCCACTCCCGTGCAAAGGGGTATGAGTGGTGGCGCTCGGGGCGTTTACGCCTTCGACGTCATCCCCCCTATTCTATTTATTTAAACTTCTGAATTTAAATAAATTCCAGAGAACTTCAAAATTATGTAACTTTTTAACCATAAGTCCAAATGAATTGATTCTTTTTGCATTGTGTTCCTGGTGAAGAAATCTTGCAGCACACCAAAAATGAAACCATTTGGTGCTGTGTAGATTTTATGGTGAATTTTTGAATGAATATTGATAATTTCTTTTTGAACTTTTATTTATTTTTAGAAGAAGAAACTTGTCTTGAGGATCACCAGGAGGCTTGTGAGCCTCATTGGAACCAAGGCAAGCCACATCAACATTTTCATAGTGCCATTTCAATATTTGTGATTTTTCCAACTTGAACAAATGATTTATATTATGCATGTTAAATATTTTGTTAAATGGCTCTTTTGGTTGCTGTAGTTATTGGTTTCATTTCACTTTACAGAAAGTTGGAGTTTGGTTTAAGTTATTAAGATAGTTAAAATAAAGTTGGGATATTGGAAATGATTATGGACATACATATGTGAAGTATTTTCTTTTGCATTAAGTAATTATGATAAAATTTTGCTAAGTCAAATTTTGTTGAAAGTCAAGCATAATCAGAATAATATTGAAGTTAAGATGAAAGTTGACTCAGTTTTATTGTTGCATAGCATTTTAATTGTTTATGTACTGCACTTTGGTATATTGCATGGCATTGTATGACACCGATTATTTTATTTCTTTCTAAGTTGAAATTGTTAATAACTCAACTTGAATAAATTGTTGACCGGGTCATGGTGCCACTGAATCGAGTCTTTCCCAGTGGAACCACATTTACCTTTATGGGAAGGTCTTGATTCTGTCCATTGACATGCCTCCTGTCGGTACCTCCAGGTAGGGAAGGT
Source organism: Secale cereale (assembly GCA_902687465.1). Lineage (NCBI taxonomy): Eukaryota > Viridiplantae > Streptophyta > Magnoliopsida > Poales > Poaceae > Secale > Secale cereale. Next base: position 554,347,035 of record LR738715.1, on the reverse strand, counting down.
TATGGGCATGCAGTACCCTGGCCCGGTAAGCAAACATAACCTTGTGTGCCCGTAGTTAATTTTATGGTACCGAGTTCCCGTTTGGGACAATTTTTGTTTGGCCACGACAATGGTAGGTGTGTCTTTGGTAGACACAGGGCCACCCAGGACTGTTCCAGTGGGGGACGAGTCGGAGTGGCCGGAGGAGTGTCATGGCAATGGACGGGTTTCGTTGGAATGCCGTTGGTCCACCCGAATGGGATAAAGAGGCCATGGGTTCCGTGGTGTGGGTATAGTGGACTACCTCTGCAGAGTGTATTTAATCAATCGATAGCCAAGTCCACGGTCACGGACACGCTTGAAAGTAGGTCACACCATGGGTCAACAGATAATAAAATTTTGCTCACTATGTTCTAAATTTCTGGTGCTATGATAAATTGATGGAAGAGCCTATGAGATGTTTTGAGACCCAGTATGGACAGGTTTGTGATCACCGGAAAGGTCACGATTTATATCTTGTTGAAATGAATAAGTTGGTGCTTATAATAAATTATCATGAGTAAGATTGACTGAGGTTTTATTTATGCAAAGTCATGAGCATAGCATGTTAGTAAATTTCCATTTAAGTATGTTGCTGCATATTTAATATGGATTAATCATCATGGTATTGTTTGTCATTATGATTTTGTTTTGCTGTAAGCTTGCAAGTATATTCAAAGTACTGACCTAGTGTGTCATGCCAGATTTTAGGAAAGTTCCGCTGGGAAGGAGTGCCGTCTGAGTCTAGTCCGTATCCACATCGGTGTCCCTCTGAGATGGAGTTCCGCTACGACGTCGTTCCCCTGCTACGTAGTTTATGCCCGAGGCCCTTTTTTGTTCATTAAATAATGTACATATTGTCTAGCCGCACCGTGTGTGTCGCTCGACGTCGCTAACTATTGTAATGTAAAACTTTGGTCCGCTAGTATCAATAAAGCGGCTGCTTTCTGTACCAATATGTTGTGTGTTGCTAGAAGACAAGGTCTCTGGGCTGGCAATGCAAGGTAAACCGATCGCTCTGATCCGGGGTGCCCCATGTCAGCTGATCTTGTGTTGTTCTCTTGTCTATTGACTATACGCTGGCAATGCCGTGGGTCCTAGATGTCAGCAAACCACTAGGAGGAAGCATTTTCTTTTTCTATACGCTGACAATGGAGTATATATAACAAAAAATGAGGAACTTGTTTGCCTACGGCCATGGACATGGTGGGCCCCTGGTGTCATCCTCTCTCCATGGTGGGCCCCACTAGTATGCGTCGGTCCTAAACAAACGGTTTTTAACCCCTTTCCGCGATGGCACTTGGAACCGTCGCCAAGTGAGTGTGGGCGATAGGGGGGTCCTTCCCACACGACCCAGAAACCGTCGGAGATAGCCCCCCTATAGTACTCCTACTCGTTTATGCTCGCATTGCCATCATAGTCGGTATTCTGTGGTGCTACGTATATGATGCGCGGCCCATCACAAACGGTTCCCTATTATAGAATGTGTATGATGCGTGGCCCATCACAAACGGTTCACCGTTAAGAAGATTAGCTAATTGTCGTACACGTGCGGACAGGATTACGAAATGTCGGACTTTCGTAACATCGTCGTACACGACAACTATCGCACATGCTATTCTGTGGTGCAACAATTACGATGCATACTTCATCAGAAACAGTTCATGGTTGCGAATCATGTACGATAAGGAAACTAACACAAACATTTAGTTTGCCTGCACCGTTTGTGATATTGTCTCACATCGCACACGCTTTGCAAACGGCAACTGTGGGCACGCTTGCACACATTTCCTCTCTGTGAACCGTCTCGGATTAGGGTGCATATCGCAAATGTTTGTGTTTTACCAACCGTGTGTGCCGTAACAACCTGGAGAGCGTAATTTCACCGTAATTTAATTGCTGATTTTCCAAATTGTACCAGATTTGGATTTGGATTTGAATTTGAATGTACCCTACAGCTTTATTCATATCCATCAGGTTCAAACAACCAGTGCATTATTCGATTCATAGGTACATCAAGGATTACATAAGAACCAAATAAAGAATGATGAACCACAGTTGTATACTTGTACTATTAAAGACGCTAAAGAAAGAGGTCAAATATATTCTGTTTGCTGAACAAGGTGAATCGGAATGCCCATATTGTGCCCTCCTCCATGCAGAAGGCACACACGACTCTAGTCTAACCCCTTGTGATGGTCGACCGCCCATCCTTCACGATCTTCATGAAAACATCTAGATAATCATCGTGTTCCGGTAGAAATATTTTAACCTTTGCATGCCCACCAATCATGTAGTTTGAGAGGTAATCTTGAGTAAACTGCTTTGGCAACCACTGCAAAGGAAAAAGATTCAGACATTTTCATCTAACACAACTCATTATGGGCAGTATAAAGAAGGCTGCAGAGTTCTTACTTACCATCCCACAGTTCGTTGTTGTCTTGGATAAAGTGTAAACAAATAGTTTAATTGCCATCTTTGGACCCATTTTACAAACAATCTTTATTAGCTTTCTCACTTGATGCTGGTTCATCGATATCTCATTGCCCCATACACAGAAAGGGTCGAAACACGGATCTTTACCAATGACACATGTACCTAAAAGCACCAGGTTAATATTAGAAGCTAAACCGCAGTTGCACAATGATGTAGTACAACACTCTTTTATAATATGTCTATATACATCCGTATGTGGTAGTCCATTTGAAATGTCTAAAAAGACAAATATTTAGGAACAGAGGGAGTATGTTATAACATCGAATATACTCACATATTAGATGAATTAACATCTTATCTTATGGGCCGTAAGGAGTTTAGTTCATTCTTAAAAATTATCGGATGATTAACTGCTATTGTATCCATGGTTTACAGTTAGTTTGAGCTAGTTCGGGCTCAAATAGCCCTATAGTATATCTAAACATGAGGGCTAGTTTGAGGTAGTTGCATCTATGACCCACCCAAAAAAACTATCCAACCCAAGAGGTGCTAATTGGAGCTAGTTCTCTTAGTGCATTTATTGTCAATCTAACACTGCTATCCAAACAACTCTTTGGATGGAGTTAGTTCAGGGTTAGTAATGAGCTAGAAACTAACTCTAACCTCTAGCTAAGTTGAGTATCCAAACATGGTTGTGTTGTTGTTGTTGTTGCTGCTCTTCTACGTATATCTAGACATCATTCACTATTGGAATCAAGATCTTTGTCGTCAACCTGCTCTTTTCCATCTGCTAGCTGATGGCAAAGAAGGTCTTTGCCGTCACCTTCGAAAGAGCTGACGGCAAAGACAAGGTTTGCCGTCAGCTAGCTCTTTGCCGTCCGCTAGCTGATGGTAAAGACTCTATGTCGTCCGCTAGCATACGGCAAAGAAGGAGGGTGTCCCACTAACGAGAACCACCTAACGGCCACTTTCTTCGCTGTCTGCTCGCGGACGGCAAATCTTCTTTGCGGTCTGCGAGCAAATGACAAACATAATAGCCAGACTAACGGTCGTTTCCCCCGGCCCCACGTCCCTAGCTACGCTCTTTGTCGTCTGCTAGCAGATGACAAAGAAATTAGACCTAACTAAAAAATGGCCGC
>LR738715.1:554293735-554334684 GCA_902687465.1 Secale cereale | reverse complement strand
AATCCGCCATGGTAACCTATGTTGTTGTTGGTCAAGGTGATCATGGATCTCCACGTGGGCCCACAAATATATAGGCTTGTCACCGATAACCACGCGAGGGAGTGTATCGTTCGAAGGCAACCACACATGCATATGTATGGAGGTGATGCGTGCATGCATGTTTGAATACACAACATTGATGTGGCGTGTGTGTCAAAAATTGTACACTAGCTCCCCACACAGAGCGAGATCGGTTGATGATGTGTCGTTGTACTAGCCACTTCGACTCGATGGGAGGGATTTATGCGTACACATTCATGTTTGTGTGGTCAAACTGTATCATGCATTTCATCCCAGAGCAAAAATAATAATCCCCTCCGAAGTCAAATTAACCTCTCTTGTTGTCAGGCAAAAAGTACTGATGGACCAAGCGTGCCCACAGATGGAAAGCATCGATATCGCTGATAACCGCTTAAGTGGGTGCGAGAGGACAACCACCACCGCTTTGCATGTGGGCCAAACATATATATGTTGAATACCCAAAATGCACAACTTTGATGTGCCACATGCCTCAAAAACCGTAAAACATGCACCCACACAGAGTGAGGTTCATATCAAGCCTACTACATATGATGGTCCCCTTCCCCCTCTTCACCGCATAATATATGCTCCTACCGTAATATATGTACAACCCAAAAGAATCCTCATCGATAGTGAAATTAATTAATAACCTCTCACGATTTAGGTCAAAGTGATGCATGCATGCATCGACGATGGCCTCGTGGGCCCACAGATGGAAGCGTCACCCGTGAGTGTCCTAGCTAGGATATGCATGTGGCCCAAAAAGGTGTTGTGTGATGTTTGAATAACCAATTTCACAATTTTGATGTGGCACGTGCCTCGGTAACCAAAAAGTCCCGACACTGAGTGAGGTGTACTTGTTCACGGACGCGTACGTATCATACATATGCTAGTCCCCTCCCACCTCTTCGACGCGTACTATATACCACCATAACACATACAAAAAAGATTCTACCTTGATGGTCAAATTAACCTCACTGCCGGATGTTTGTCAAAGTGATGGACGATGACCTCACGGGCCCACAAAAAGCGTCACACGCGAGTATCGAGTGTCGTGTAGGACAACCATTGATTGCATGTGGCCAAAACATTTATGTATGAAAGGGTTGTGTAATGTTTTAAATAACGATTTCATGACTCTGATGTGGCACCGACATGCCTAACAAAACGGCCAACCCACACTGTGTATCACAACTCGTAGTGTACTGCGAGCCACCCGCCACCCCAGACGCAAACACCCACACATACACCGCGAATCCACCGCAACTACAATGCATGTTAAATTAATTGTCCCACGATGAACATACATGTTACCAAAGGAGGGACGTTTTAATTTCAAAAAAATCACAGAGATCATTAAGATGTTTTAGTACATTGATTGATTGATTTTCTATGGGTATAATGTGCAAAAATCAAATTTGAGCTACATGCACACGTGGCAGTGCACCTAAATAGATTGCAAAAACACATGTGTCTCACTGGGTGCATGTTTACTCCCCATGCAACAAATTTCAAACATTGAGAATCTTGATTTTTAAATTCTAGTACATGCAAAACTTATTTGAAGTTCATGAAACTTATCGTGTTGTCATATGGACACCAATACAAAGTGACACTATACTTTATTTTGTCAAATTTGAGACCAGTTTTGATGTAATCTTTATCAAATTATAGACGGGAGATTATTAATAATTGGGAACCAATATCCCAAACGGATTATTTATTCGAACCGCGAGCGTTAGACCAACAATGGATACGTGCCATGCTTTGGTTAAGCAATAAAGCGGCAGCATTAATCATCCAAATAGAAAAAAATATACGTGCCACCGCGCGAACCATGTGGCGTACGAGCAGGCGTGAGTTGACGGGACGCATGCGAGCAGTCCGCCGCGCAGGAAGACGGGGAGGCATGCGTGCAGGTGTGTGAATTGACGGAGGCATGCTCGCTGCGCAGTGTCATCAGGAGGCGTGTGAGTAGCTGTGTGAAACTTTGGTAGGCATGCCAGCAGTCCGGTGCGCAAGCTCACCAGGAGGCAAGCCATTGGTTGGACCTCCGCCCGCCTCTCTCCCACAACTCCATATTAATGGTGCGCCCGAGCGGCCGCACCCCCCATCCTTGCTACGCACACACAATCCTCTCTCTCGACTTGCATCCTCAACGATGCTCTCAGTCCTCAAAGCCGTTAGAGGATGCCGGCGAAGCTCCCCATTGGATGGAGTGGCGACGCCGGGGCTGCTAAAGCACCGGAGCACGGCGTGGAGATGGAGACAGAGGTTGCCGTCACCGCCGGCGAGTTATCGCTGCACCCTGATGTCGTCGATGGCGTCGAACTTCCACAACCGAAGGAGGAGTTCCGCACCGACTCCGACTACCACTCTGGCGATGACTCCGACGACCACTCCGGCGACGAATTCGACAATGACAGACAGCTGGTTAGTCATCTATACCCATTTATGTGTCAAATAGATCATATGGTTTCTCTGGTTACTCCTGCCTCCCCCTTTTTGGAATAGAAATCATGTGGTTATGTTCTCCCAATCCATGAAATCTGAGTAAGTTTCATTAGATTCGTGTAGCGTATTGATTGTTTGAATGGTACACGTGATAAGTGATTAGTTGTTTCATCTGTGCAAATGATTTTTGCTAGTAATCTGACTAGGGTTAGTGGTCGTGCTAATAATTCCTAGCCAGGACTGGACAATTGATTTTGAATGACCTACATATGTTTGTGCCATTATTTTCTCCGAGATCGGTATGTACATAGACGAATGTGCTTAAAAATCGAACCATAATCTCTGGATATCTATAAATAAATATCCATAAATTCCTAATCCTATTTCACGGCATGTAATCAGTGATTTGATGCCAAATTTGTTTTACTATTTGTATATGTGATGTCTGACGATATGGACATCGAGGATGAAGATGCCGAGAGGAGGTACAAGAGGTGAATCCTGAGGGAGCTTTATGCGGGAATGCATAATAGGCGTATTTGGACCTGGAACAACGGCTATGGATGCCCATTTTGCAACCACAAGCTTCATGAACCGTATCTAAGTGTTCTGGCGTATGCAAGAGGATGGGCCGTTGGCTCCCTCAAGCAGAAGTATTCTCGTAGGGTGGTGCACGACGCGTACGCCGAGTACCTGGAGAAGCTTCAGGATCGTACCGGCCGCATGTGAGATAAGATGTGGGATGGATCGAACTATGTACGCTTGAGTATGATTAATGACGGTTGAACTATGTAGTTATGGTTGAACTATCCTTATGTACGTGTACGCTTATTATCTATGTCTGAGTATGTTAAATATTTCGCCAAATTTTGGTAAAAAATACAACGGGGGACCAATAAACCAGGATGGAGGTAGTACGTCAATCACACATGGTTCCCAAAATTGAAACCATGTGCAATGACTTTCATTTTGCCTGCTGCGTCAATCACACACGGTTCGCTCTAGCAAACCGTCGCCCCAAAAATTCTTTGTGGGACATAAAACCCTCGCCACCCAATTCAAAAAACAAAAAAGAAAACCCTCACCATCCCCACGTCACAAAAACCCTCACCCCGCCCGCCACCCCCTCGGCCCCTCCGGTACGTTCCCCATTCACACCTCCACAAGCTCCTCCACGTGTATGCCATGGCACCGCCTATCGTGGTGGTAAACACTTAGCTCGACGTCTGCCGCCGCCAGGCTGCCGGCAAAGCCCACCACATTTCGCCACTTCTGATTGCCGCCGCCTATCACCATCGACTTTCTCGATGCTGCTCGCAGTCGACCCAGCTCTGCTCGGTTGGGGAATCTGTCGTACTGAGGGTTCTTTCTCATGGACGACAAGGTAACTAATTTAACGAGATATTATCTCATCTCTTATCCCAGTTCATCTGCCTCCTTTAATCACCCGACGGAAATCGCCGTGAATTCATTTTTATTCAAGCTGATTTGAGGGTTTTCTTTCATTCATAGAATGTACATTGCACCGACACTTCAGGACTTTGCGACCGCCGGCGGAGATTCCATCTCATCGTACAAGATAACTTGCGGACGCGCGCGGTATGTTCAATCTCACCCAAAATCGGTTGGCATGGCCTACTTTCCTGAACATATTCTAAATATTGCTACATTTGGATAAAAGGTGCCACACACACCATATACGTCAAAGGGGATCCCCCCCCCACTTCTTTCTATGTTAGGCAAATTAATGATGTATTTTTCTTTCGATTACTCTCATTTTTCCATGACATCATGTTTACCCTATCTGTTTAATTATAGATCTCTATCCTTCGATTTCAACTGCTATACAGTTCTTTCAATTCGGGCCCATATTTGCATGTTACCATATTTTCTTTAAGAATCCTAAAATTTTCTGCAGAACATCCCTCGCTATGCAACAGATTATGTAGTGCACAATTTTTCCCTTTACATAGATCAAGGCTCCACAGATGTCATATTGCACACAAACCATGGATTTACAATTGTTGCTACTGTAAGACTTGATGAACATGGTGACTCCTATTTTGGCACTGGCTTTTGGAATGAAATTGCAAAGTTTTATGTACTAAAAGCTGGCACTAAAATTGCACTGCACAAAAAAGGGCCTGATCATGAGATATATGCTAACTTCCCTGACAAAATCATCCGTCCAGACTTTGTTCAAAATAAGTTTTCTTTTCAAATATCTGCATATGTTGACTTACCCAGCAATGTCAAATGAATTGTGTAGTATTTAAGCAACCAATTGTTATTCCCTTTTCTTACTACATTCCTACCTAATAACTTCTAGTTACCAATACACTTTCTATTGCCTTGTTTTAATTAAATATTCCCTGTACTCCCATTTCTATCAGAAAGCGCCGCTGACAAGGAGACTCCAGAGGTGGAGAACGGGGCTACCAACTAGCGGAGGCGGGGCGAGCTAGAACCGCAAGCGACTCCAGCAGGCCTGGACTTAATCAAAACCTCCCCGATGATATGTTGAGAGTCATCATCTCCCTCCTCCCAATCAAATATGGGGCGCGGACAACCCTCCATTCTCGGTGGTGGTGCCCCCTATGGAACTCCAGCACTCTCGACCTCATCGACACCCACGAGCTCTGCCATGGCTATCGCAAAAGCTTGGATGCGTTCTCCAAGATCCTCGGCAGTCACCTTGGCCCAACCAAAGGCCTCAGAATTGGCAAGTTCCGTTCCAACAGCAAGGACCGAGCCAAGCTTGATGACTGGTTCCGATCCCCCGCCCTAGATCAGCTCGAGGAGCTCACTTTCGATCATGGGCATATGCGGTCGCTACCAACGTCCGCACTCCACCTCGTGCCCACGCTGCGCTTCGCCAAGTTCAGGAACTGCCATTTCCCGCCCCTTAATGACGCGCCCACTCTTATTCTACCATGACTGAAGCACCTCGAGCTCATCGTTGTCTGCCTCTCAAAGGGTGACATGGAGCGCCTGCTCCGTGGCTGTACTGCACTCGAGTACCTTCTTCTTCAGGCGATCAATGGGTTGAGTACTGTCGGTGGAAAACGACACCTATGGGATCACTGGAATCCCTTCTACGGTTGGCGGGCGCGAGGTTGTGCAATGAGCGGGTCTAAGAGTCAGTACAAGGATCGTTTACCCAGGTTCGGGCCGCTTGAATGCGTAATACCCTAGTCCTGCTTTGGTGTGTATTTGAGTGTTCTTGAGTTATTGAACTAGCTACGGTGCATGTCTAGCCCAAAAGATCCGAATCCTCCTCCAGTATGCCTCGAGCCTCCTTTTATAATCAAAAGGGGCTGCCACAGTGGCACACAAGAGGTGGAAAGGTGTACAGTGCACATGCTTATCTCATGCCATTACGGTACAAGATGCATTAAATGCGCTACTTAGGTGTCCACTCGCTTTATCGGGGATGGAAACGAGGCCCGTCCCGTCCGTGGCTACTCCGTCTGGTTGCGACGCGCGTCCAGGCCAACAGGGCAAGCAGCTGAGATGGCGTGGTGGTAGGGTCTTCATGAAGATCTGCATGCCACCACGCAGGTGCTTGACTAGCTGGACCAGGAACCACGTACTGCCACATGGGTACCTGCCTGGGTGAGTGGGTCGGCCGCCGAGCTTAGGCGACGATGGGGCGGCAAGGGCTTGCCGTAGTCCTGCGTCTATTCCCGGCAAGGGTCTTGCTGTGGCCTCTTTGAGCGTCCTCGGCAAGAGGCTTGCTGGGGCTTCTGTGAGCATACTCGGTAAGAGGCTTGCCGGGGTGTCTTCGGCGAGGAGCCTTGTCGGGGCCTCGTGGGCATCCTCGGCAAGGAGCCTTGCGATTGCCTTGTCTTCTGGTTCTCATCTTAGGAGTCATAGACCCTTGTCTTTACAAAGATATGCATGCCATCACGGAGGCGCTTCCCGAGACTTAGTTCCAACATTGTTGTTGATGATGCTGGAGCTCCTAGGCCCAAGGGTGGCTGCAACGGAGGCGTTGAGTGATTTGCCCCCGTAAGGGGTCTTGCCGGGGGAAGCCTGTCTTCTTGCTTGGCCTTCTTGTGCCATCATCTTGGTGTTGCTCTGGTAGCCTTCTGTCTCTGGCTTCCCTCCTCTGCCTTGTTATGTGTGGCCGCAGGCGCGGCTCTGACTGCCCGTGCACAAGTAAGGGGTACAAAGGAGCGCCCCTACTTTTGTACACCGATAGGATCCCCCGGGCCTGGGCCATACATAAGTGCGACGCGTTGTTGGGCTAGGCCCAGAACGGTGTGCGGGCAGTGGGGTTGGATCCTTTTTACTGCAGTAACTCCCCTGGTGGTTGCGCTTCCCCACGATCTGCACATGACGTGGGGATCGTGCGTGGGGTGATCGCAGCATGTTTGCGTCATCTCGTGGTTTCCGAATAGTAAAGATGCGGCTCACATACTCCCCATAAAAATAGAGGAAGTTGCGGGGGCGCGGATCATTTACTAAGTGGACTCGAGTCGCCCCACGATCACGGGGTGCAAAAAATGGTCATACCACGTGCCATCTGAACCCCGATCTGCCCGCCACGTGCCCCTCATGCATCGGGGAGGGCAGGCGGCGGACGCAGAGGGTGCGGGATTTAACGCCGGGGCGGGGGGCCGGGCGCCGCTGATTGGAGCAGCGGGTCGGTCTCGTTTTCTTGTGCCTTTGGCGCTTGGACTAGTCGATTCAGGCGGTCGCCCTCCTATAAAGAGGGGGGAGAGGGACGGTGCTCCCCCTCTCCACTCATCCTCTTCCAGTTCGATTCCTTCCCTCCCCAAGTTATGCCGAGAGGGCATGGACGTGGTCGTGTCCCAGCGGAGGCGACCAGGTCGTCCTCTCTTCAAAGGGCGGCGGCGGTCAAAGAAGAGCCGGTTGCCCAAGACGAGGGCCATGCTGGAGGTAGAGGCACCGGCCGGGGTCGTGGTCGGTGAGGCGGTCGAGGCAGAGGCGGGCGACGTCAGGGGACACCCGCGCCGTCATCATCTCCGTCTCCCATCTCCTCCGCCGTCTCCTCGTGCCTCCCCACGCGGCCCTGTCGGGGACACGATGTTGGAGTTCATCTTGCAACTGCGCGAGCCGCCACGCAGTCGCCTCCGTCTTCTTGAAGCATTCGCGAGGGTGTTGGAGGCCGATCTACCATCGAGGTTGAGGCTCCACATGGAGGGGTGTTGCAATGGCGCCATGTGGGTGAACACCAAGTTCCCCGCTTTTCATGTAATGCTCCTCCACCGGGGGTGGAAGACCTTCGCGCGTGCCCACTGCTAGATGAAGGGGCACGTCCTCTGCTTCAGGTTAGCGGAGAGCGAGCTGCTCTCCGTCAAGGTCTTCGGGCGCTCGGGACACAAGCTAGGGTGCTGTGCGGAGAGCTCGACCGATGACGAAAACTCCTCCCCAAGCGATAGTGATGGGGAGGACAGTGACAACGATGATGAGGGCAGCGGGCGGGAGGATGACGGGTCCGACTAGGTGTCGGACACGTCGTTCCTGGGCGATGCTGGCAGCACCATCATCTGCATCACCAGCCCCTCAAACTTCTCAGAGTCGCCTCCTTGGGAGGCTGGCGTTGGGAGGCCAGAGAAGAGGAAGAAGGTGGGCGGCGGCCGTCATGTCAGAGTACGCGGGCATCAACTCGCGCGTTGCCGGCCCGCTGCCCCATCTTTCGGCTCTTCTCCTGGTGCCATCAATGCCAGCGTTCTTCGGAACAGCCACCGAGATGTTCTCTTGGTGCTTTCTGCTGCTCGCGCTTCGCCTAGGCGCTCCATTTTCCCTTTGCCATCTTGTTCCATTTCCTGAGGAGAGGGACAAGAAAGGGATTGCGTGCATCTTATCTCTTTTTAGTTTTTAGGCCTATGGGCCTTTGCAAGATTTAAATCTTGTAACCCCCTCGCTCATGTATGCATTCCGTACGAATTGTACTTGTTTACAATGCATTAATCGAGAGAAGGGTGTTTGCCGGGTTTCTTTTGTGCGCGGGCAGGAGCCACACCAAGGAACGGATCCTTGTTATCTTAAGATAAACATCGTACCCTCGCAACAGGCCTTGCCGTCCCCCCCCCCCCGCTCCATAGCTCGACCGTATTCACGCCCTTGGCGGAAGTAGGAGAAGAGTAGGATTAGGCCCTTCGTCTGCTCATTTGCCATCACACTACTACCAAGTTCCGGTCCAAAACAAAGTTTGTTGGACACGGGGAAAAAGGGCACATGATGGCATAAGAGCGAACGAAGTCTCGTACGTTCCAGTTTCATACGGAAGTAAGGAGTGGGGGATGAAAGACTTATCTGGTCTTGTAGCCCCCGACAACCTTGTCTTGCCATGGCCTGACCCTTGGATTTACTGCCCCCGAAAACCTTGATTTTGCCCGGGTCGGAGCGTCGGCCCGTCCTCTTTCTTCCAAACAGCTCAGCAGAAATATCCATGCATCCTGTGAACAAGAGGACAGAAAGGAAACAGAGAGACGCATACTCGACCTCTATGCCAGGGGTTAGCCGTTGCCAAGCACTATCAACCCTAACAGAGAACGAGACTCAACCTATCATGCATGCTAAAACTTAGGGCACCAACGCTTCATTTATTTATGCTTAGGGTATGCGCCTGGCTTTGTACGAAGGGTTACATGCCTTGCTGGCAGGGCTTGTACAAAGGGGGGCTTGCCGGGGAGCCCGGCAACCACGCCTTACGGGTAAAACTTGCGAAGATGTTCGATGTTCCAGGAGTTGCTCACTAGAATACCATCTTCGGTCTCCAGGCAGACTGCGCCAGGCTTGGTGACTCGTATTACTCGATAAGGGCCTTCCCACTTCGGTGCCAACTTGTTGGAATTCTTGTCCGACTGAACGTGTCGAAGAACAAGGTCGCCTTACTCAAAGCTTGGGAATGAACCTTGCGGCTATGATAGCGGCGCAAGGCTTGCTGGTAGCATGCTGCTCGCACAGCCGCCCGAAGACGATCTTCCTCGACGAGCATTGCGTCATCTTGCCGCAGCTGCTCTTGCTCAAGCTCATCATAAGTGAGCACTCGGAGTGACCCGTATGTGAGTTCCATGGGGAGAACTGCTTCCACCCTGTAAACGAGGGAGAAGGGTGTCTGGCTGGTGGCTCAATTTGGTGTCGTTCTAATTGACCGAAGAACCGCCGGTAATTCATCAATCCAGTGCCTTCCGCTCTTGTGCAATCTGTCAAAAGTTCTTGTCCAGAGGCCTCGCAGTACTTCAGCATTTGCCCTCTCCACCTGGTCGTTGCTTCGAGGGTGCGCAACAGAAGCAAAACAGACCTTGCTGCTGAGGTCTTGAATATACTGCATGAAGGTGCGGCTTGTGAACTGCATGCCATTGTCGATGAGGACTGTGTTTGGTATACCAAAACGGCAAACTAGGCCCTTGAAGAACTTGACGGTTGATTGTGCTGTCACCTTTCTCACTGCTTCCACCTCTGGCCACTTTGTGAACTTGTCAATTGCAACGTACAAGTACTCAAAGCCCCCGACAGCATAGGGAAAGGGGCCCAGTATGTCGAGCCCCCAGACCGAGAATGGATCTGGCATGCTTCACACTTGGTTACTAGTGCCGTCGCATCCTGGAGGGCAGTGGGCCAGAAGAAACCTTGCCGGAATGCCTTGCCGGTAAGGGCCCTTGACCCTATGTGGGAGCTCCAGTCCTTCCTCCTGGGGAATGCACTTCAATTTCACACCGTTCGGCCTTTTTCTGTACAAGACGTCATCGACGAACTGGTACATAGCGGACCGACGGGCTACTTTCTCCACTTCTTCCTGCTCCTCAGGAAGCTCCCCGATTTGGAGGAATTGGACGGTATCCCCTGCCCATGCTGGAGCCTGGGGCTTGGCGGCAAGGATCAAAGGCATCTCCTCTGCCACAGGAGCAATTGTCTCCACGGTCAGGGCTTGACGCCCTGCCAGAGTCTGTTGCCCTACGGTACGCTCAGTGTCCCCGGCAACATCTTTGCCGGCGACCCCTGGGGGCTCGGCGGGAAAGTACTTGCCGGGGCCTGATTTCCTTCGCTTGTTCTGCTCGGTCGATGGTTCAACGGATGGCTAAGTTAATCGAAGCACAAAGGTACCTGGTTCCACAGGCAGTTTGAGGGTGGCGCGCTTTGACAAGTAGTCGGCGATGTCATTCTCCGCTCGGGGAACAAGCTCTTCTTGTATACCGTCAAAACGCTCTTCCAGCTTCCTCACTTCATCTACGTAGGCCTCCATCAATGGGCTCTGGTAATCTTTGCTAACTTGCTTGACGACAGGCTGTGAATCACCTCTGACGATGAGCTTCTTGATTCCGAGGTCTGCCGCGATCCTGAGACCAGCAAGCAGTCCCTCGTACTCGACAGTGTTGTTCGTTGACATCTCTCTGGGGAAGTGCATCTGGACGACATACTTGAGGTGCTCTCCGGTGGGCGCAATGAGCAGCACACCAGCACCGACGCCTTGCAGCGAGAAAGCCCCGTCAAATTGCATAATCCAGTTGCGACTCGTTTCCTTGCCGGGGAGAGTAGTCCCCTGGATCTCTTCATCGGGCGTTGAGGTCCATTCTGCAACGAACTCCGCCAAGACTCTACTTTGAATTGTCGAGGTGCTTTCAAACTTCAAACCAAAGCTCGACAGCTCCAAGGCGCATTCCACAATCCTCCCGGTCGCATATGGATTATGCAATATCCGTTACAACTGGAGGCGGGTGACGACGGTAATTTCATGTGCTTGGAAGTAATGACACAGCTTCCTCGAGGCCATAAGGAGGCCGAAGAGCAGTTTTTGCACACCGGAGTACCTCGACCTAGCCCCCTGGAAGAGGGAGCTGACAAAGTAAACCGGGTGCTGCATTATCTTCTTTTTCTACACTACTTCATTTCGTTGCGTCGCTTCGGCCCCAGTGGCATCAGGTTTGTCGTTGATATTGCTTCTATATAGAACTCCGTCTAGGATACTAGCGCAGCACTGACCACTTGATTTGTTGCCGCTAGATACAGCAGCAATGGCTCTTGTGGTTTGGGCGCGACCAGTATCGGCGTAGAGGAGAGGTATTTCTTCAAATCTTGTTGTGCTGCTTCGGCTTCTGCTGCTTCGGATTCTGGGGTCCACTCCATTGGGCCCGACTTTTTCAAGATCTTGAAAAAGGGCATGGCACGCTCGGTAGATTTGGAGATGAATCTGCTCATGGCGGCAACGCAGCCAGCAAGCCGACACACATCCTTGATCCGCACGGGTGCTTCAATTTGCTCGATGGCCTTGATCTTGTCTGGATTCGCCTCAATTCCACGATGTGACATGAAGAAACCGAGAAGCATGCCGGACGGAACACCGAAGACACACTTCTCAGGGTTCAGCTTAAGGTTGATCTTGCGCAAATTCACGAACGTCTCTTCCAAATCTTTTACGCACGTTGCTTTGTCCTTGGTTTTGACCACTATATCATCCATGTAGGCTTCCATATTTCTATGTAGCTGAGGCTCAAAACCAATTTGGACTGCTCTTCCGAATGTTGAGCCAGCACTCTTCAACCTGAAAGGCATCCGTATGAAACAATACGTACCACATGGGGTGATGAATGTTGTCTTCTCTTCATCTTCTCTTGTCATGAAGATTTGATGGTAGCATGAGTAAGCGTCGAGGAATGATAACAGGTCACACCTGGTCGTGGAGTCTACAATCTGGTCAATGCGCGGCAACGGGAAAGGGTCCTTTGGACAGGCCTTATTGATGTCTGTGTAATCAATACACAGTCTCCACTTCCCATTTGCCTTGCGCACCACCACCAGATTGGCCAATCACGTTGGATGGAGTACTCCTCTCACTAAGTCTGCCGCCTCTAACTTCCTGGTTTCCTCTCTGATGAACTCTTGTCGTACCAGAGCTTGCTTCCTGAACTTCTGCTTGATGGGCGGCGCATGAGGGCAGATAGCAAGATGGTGCTCAATCACCTCCCTAGAAACGCCGGGGATGTCGGATGCTTGCCATGCAAACACGTGGACATTTGCCCGCGGGAAGGTGACGAGCGCGTCTTCCTATTTGCTGTCGAGGGAGGAGCTTATGGTGAAAGCCCCTCCCGTGCTATCCTCCTTGACGGACACCTTCTTGGTTTCTGGCTGTGCAGCTCTAGATTTCTTGCTCTTGCTGGTGGAGCTCTCTGGCACGTCCTCAACGGGAGCATTGCACTCTGAAGAGGTGCGCTTGCCGGAGTGGGTACAAGAGGTTCTACCGGTCTTCATTCCTCCCGGGGCATCAGCGGCAGGAGCGAGTGCTTTGGCGGCAGTTGCTGCAACTGCCTCCCGGTAAAGCTGATCAGCGCAGATCAGCGCATCCTTCTTGTCGGAGGGGACAGTGATGATGGACATCGGCCCATGCATCTTCAGTGTGTTGTAGGTGCAGTGTGATGCTGCCATGAACTTGGCCAACGCTGGGCGGCCGAGGATCCCGTTGTAAGGCAAGGGGATCTTGGCAACATAAAAAACAACCCTTTCCGTCCTGTAGTTCAGGTCGCCTCCGAATGTTATGGGCAGTGTGACTTTACCCTTGGGATGACTCCTTCCTGGGTTGACCCTTGAAACGTGCCCGTCTCCTCGAGGTCTCCATTATGAATTTGCAGCCTTTTGATCACAACAGGTGAGATCAAGTTCAGACCGGCCCGCCATCAACCAGCATTTTCATCACCTTGAGGTTGCGTATTGTTGGTGAAACCAACAATGCCAAACACCAGACCGCAGTTGTGCGATCAGGGTGATCCTCGATGTCAAAGGTGATAGGAGTGCTGGGCCACTTCAGTGGCTTCTAGGCATCAAACGATGGTTCCACTACTGTGATCTCACGCGCCCACTGCATGAGATGGCGGTGAGAGGTGTGCAGGGAGGCACCACCATCGACGCACATGGCCTCCGTAGCTTTCTGGAACTCTTGCTCACCGGACTCATCGTCCTCATCATGATCATCATCATCTCGCTTCTTGTCGCGGCCCCAGGCGGGCCTTTCTTGTTGGTTATCTTTGCTGCGGCGGCCAGGCTGGCCGCCACGTTTCCTGCCGGATCCCTCAGCACCATCCTGGCCCTTCTCCTTGTCCCGCCTTTCATATTCAGCTTTTTGCTTCTCTACGAGCTGCTCGACTTGTCGGCAGTTCTCGAGGTCATGGCCTTTGGTGCGGTGGATCTTACAGTATTGCTTGTCGGAGCTTCCTAGCTTGTCGACAGCCGCCAAGGCCCGGCAGGCGACACACCCAGCAATTTCCTTGCCGGGGTCGTCTGCCTTGGTTTTCTTGGTAGCGCCGGCATCGTCGGATCCCTTGACGGCAAGCACGACCTTGCCTTTGCGTTTCCTGTTGCGGCATCAGCCCTTCTTCGTCGGGGCGACGTCGTCTTTGTCCGAGGAATCGGTTTCCACATCGGCGTCTTCGCCGGAGTACTTCCTTCCCTCTTCAGCTCGAGCGCATCTGTCGGCCAGAATATAGAGTTTGGTCGCATCCTTGACCTTATTGATCGCCAGCTCCTCACGCATCTTGCGGTTGCGCACATTCTGATGGAATGTGTTGATGATGGCGGCGGGATGAAAATATGGGATCTTGTATGGCACTCGGCTGAATCTCTGTATGTACTTGCGCAGGCTTTCACCTTCTTTCTGGGGGATGACATGCAAATCGCTTGCCTGGCCATGAGCCTGGTGGCCTCCTGTAAAGGCGCCAACAAACTCATGGCACAAATCCGACCAGGAAGAAATAGAATCTACTGGCAAGTGCATCAACCATGACATGACGTTGGGTTTAAGTGCCAATGGGAAGTAATTGGCAAGCATCTTGTCGTCACGTGCTCCGGTGGCCTGCATCGTGATGGTCTAGATGCTGAGGAACTCTGACGGGTGAGTCTTGCCATTGTACTTCTTGCCGACGTCAGGCTTGAAGGTGCGGTGAGTGGGCCATTGGAACCGCTGCAACTCGCGGGTAAAGGCTAGACAACCTACCTCGTAAGGTAAGTCTCCAGAGCCTCCCTATGGTGGGTGGTCCGTAGTGGTCCCTGCCCGCCTATCTGACTAGTGGCGTGCCTCGCGCCGGCGCTCGATGGTAGTTCGAGCGTCATCATGGGCACGCTCCCGAAGAACTTGGTGCTGATCGCGGTGGGTCTGTGGGTCGGACGACGCTATGGATATGTTATCACAAGTGTCGTCCCGACGGACCGGTGCTCGTGGTAGCTGGCAAGGAGGAGGAGAATGCACCGTGGCTGCGGCGCCTCCGATCCTTCCACCACTGGCGTGTGGTGGCTCGACAGAGCATCGGCCTAAGGGCCCCGCTGACAGTGGCTCGTCTTTGTTGGCAAAGGCGACGAGGCTCCGGATAGTAGCTCTCCACTCGTCGAGCTTCTCCGCAGTAGGAGGGAAGTCGAGGAGCAACTGCGCGCTGAGGCCTCCGCCGGCATTGGTGGCGGCGAAAGCTGCGTGGACCGTGATGCGCTCTGACTTTTAACCATGTTAGAAGGAGCTCTATCATGGTCCTGCAGCTGTACACCGTTTTCACCAGCGCCTCGGCGAGCATGTTGATCCTCTGCATCCCGAGACTGATGCACAGGACTCTTTCCGCGGTGGCGCCCGGGGTCCTGAGCGTGGCGATGCAGCTCATCGCGCACGACCTGGAAGGAGCGCGTCGTGGGCGCCGCCGTGGGCGTCTTGGAAGTCGCCGTATCGCTCGTACGCGGTACGACACCGCTCTTGGAGGGCCTCGCGCCGCCTGTGGGGGGCCCAGCTCCGCCCTTCGACTTGGTGGCATGTAGCTCGTTTTCTCGTGCATGAACGACACCGCTTACCAGGCTTCGGCTGCTGGAGCGACGCGGGTGATCGCGGGTCGCCTTGGCTTCCATCCGCGACCACCTCGTCGCCAGCCCACGCCGGGACGGGCCGTTCGGCTCCAGACGAACCGATCGCCGTGATCGTCTTGTTCTTGGGAGCCATAGCAATGAAGAACTGCTAAACTAACTGCTAGACCAGATTCTCACAACTGCGCCGCCCTACCTTGCGTGCCAAAGATATCGGTGGAGAACGACACCTATGGGATCACTGGAATCCCTTCCACGGTTGGCGGGCGTGAGGTTGTGCAAACAGCGGGTCTAAGAGTCAGTACAAGGATCGTTTACCCAGGTTCGGGCCGCTTGAATGTGTAACACCCTAGTCCTTCTTTGGTGTGTATTTGACTGTTCTTGAATTCTTGAACTAGCTACGGTGCATGTCTAGCCCAAAAGATCTGAATCCTCCTCCAGTATGCCTCACGCCTCCTTTTATAGTCAAAAGGGGCTGCCATAGTGGCACACAGGAGGTGGAAAGGTGTACAGTGCATAGGCTTATCTCATGCCATTACGGGACAAGATGCATTAAATGCGCTACTTAGGTGTCCACTCGCTTTATCGGGGACGAAAACGAGGCCCATCCCGTCGGTGGCCGCTCCGTCTGGCTGTGATGCGCGTCCAGGCCTGCGGGGCAAGGAACTGAGATGGCGTGGTGGTAGGGTCTTCACGAAGGTCTGCATGCCACCACGCAGGTGCTTGACTAGCTGGACCAGGAACCACGTACTGCCACGTGGGTACCTGCCTGGGCTAGTGGGTCGGCCGCCGAGCTTAGGCGATGATGGGGCGGCAAGGGCTTTGCCGCGGTCCTACGTCTGTTCCCGGCAAGCGTTTTGCCAGGGCCTCTATGAGCGTCCTCGGGAAGAGGCTTGCCGGGGCTTCTGTGAGTGTCCTCGGCAAGAGGCTTGCCGGGGCTTCGGGGTGTCTTCGGCGAGGAGCCTTGTCGGGGCCTCGTGGGCATCCTCGGCAAGGAGCCTTGCGATTGCCTTGTCTTCTGGTTCTCACCTTAGGAGTCATAGACCCTTGTATTTACAAAGATCTGCATGCCATCACGCAGGCGCTTCCCGAGCCTTAGTTCCAACATTGTTGTTGATGATGCCGGAGCTCCTAGGCTCAAGGGTGGCTGCAACGGAGGCGTTGAATGAGTTGCCCCGGCAAGGGTTCTTGCCGGGGGAAGCCTGTCTTCTTGCTTGGCCTTCTTGTGACACCGTCTTGGCGTTGCTCGGATAGCCTTGTGTCTCTGGCTTCCCTCCTGTGCCTTGTTAAGTGTGGCCGTAGGAGCGGCTCTGACTGCCCGTGCAGAAGTAAGGGGTACAAAGGAGCGCCCCTACTTTTGTATACCGATAAGTTCCTTCCACATCACCTCCATGACTCTCGGGACTATTTATGTGTGTTGCTGGTGCGGCAATAAGACATCAGAAGATGTGTACCAAGGTTTGGTCACACACCTGCACTTGAGAGATTACTTGTAGTTGATCAAGAAGGTCCAACAAGAATCAATGTCATTTCTGCGCCGAAATTGACAGTGGTGGGCTACTCGTCTGACAAATACTCCGAACGTGTTATTGGATCCACACCCGTTCAGGTACAACGGCCGCCTTCTACCTCTCCTTCTACAAATTAACATTATTTCTAATTTTGAAGATGTTTGTTTGTCTGTCATTCAAAAAATCATTCCGACATTGACCCCAAAACTGCGCACAGTGAAGGTCTTGGCACTAGAATCTATCAGGCCCGACCTGGAGCAAGTTGTCAGTTTCCTGAGATGCTTTTCGTGCGTGGAGAAGCTATATATCGAGGTGATGTTCCTTTCCTGTTAAATGTTAACCATAAGGGAGTTAAATTTGTGACACCCTTTTCCAAGTTTACAATGATAATGTACTATGATTTCCTAAGGTTCTTTCGGTGGATTTCAGTACATACATGTCCCCACCCCCATATTGGTTGCTTGATCCACATGGTTACAATCAATAAGCATTTCTCCTTTGGATTCATCTGTACTAGTTTTCTTAGGGAACTTTTCATCCACTCCAACCTCTTGTGAAGAAGGCTACATTTTTCTAGAATGTAATCAAATGCCCATGTTAATCATGTCATATCGAAGATGGCATGTTAGTGCATTTTACAAATCCTGTAAACCAAATAGCTAGGCCTGTAGTAACTTTCAAAACTGTTTGTAGGCACTAACACGTTTTCTTCTTTTGCAAATAAGATTAGGCCCAGTGGTGGATAATGTGATACAATATAACAATCATGTCGAATGCCTAGATCTGCATCTCTCAGAAATTACTTTGAACTCCTTCCGAGGGACCTTACCGGACATTATATTTGCCAGGTTCTTTGTTCTCAGATCAAGGGTGCTGAAGGAAATGAGGTTTTCCCTAAATTTATTTCGCAAAAATGAATGGTTTGTTGATCAGCGTCGGCGCCTGTGGCAGAATGGAGTAGGCTCCAAAAATGCTGAATTTCATTTTGGAACTTCAAATGACAGAGTAATCGGAAGTCATTGTGTCAACCCCATACATGACTTCTCAGTGGCTGACCCCTTTGCAAAAATTGTGAGGTTTTGAAGCCAGACTTAGAAGCGGTGATATTTGTTTGAATGTCTTTGATATCCATGTTCAGCGGATCAGCACGAGCGTTTGCAGCTGATGAGCTGAATTTCATCTCTAATATCAGTTTGAACCTTGTAATCTTCGAATTTGAGCCATATAACTCTGGAATTTGAACCTTGTAACATTTCGAGCTTTTGTGGTACAATCGTTGAAATGGCATCGTATGAGACTCGTATATTGCTAGCACTATTTTGACCTTAATATGCAATGGTCTTAGATTTTATTAACCATTCTCGAGTCAGTTTACCTTGTCGATCTCACAGCACACGATCTGTATAGCTAACTCGACTGCGATCTTCGACATTATTACACACAGTTGGTTTCTTCCACCATGTGCACTGTAGAGCGCATAATTAATTATCGCACTCGAGTGTCCATCATCACCCTTCTGTGTAACTTTGACCTCATCACCCAAGTGTAAACTTATGACCGAAGTCATTCCACACACATCATTTTTACAAAGCTTTTTGCCAATAAATGCCCATGATTTGTCCCTCTTCTAGCCGACGTGTGACCAAATGTCACACCCTGCATTTTGTAACATGTCATTTGCATCAGTAAAGCATAAAAATTTGGACCAGCAATTTTTTTTGGCATCATTTGGCTTTTATTTGGAATTAAGTTTTTCTCTCTGTGTTTTTCAAGTGCTCTTTAAAGTCAACTACTCCCTCTTGTAGATTTCATTTCCTTACCCCAAAACTTCTGCCCAATGATCATACCAAGTGTATATAGCAGTATAGTATTTTCTTATAAAATTAATTTGGCCAAAAAGTATTTTCAAAAATTAGTTTTCCAAAAACTCCTGAATTGAGGTTTGCACTTCAAGTGCTTGATTTAGGGTGAGAAAAATATTTCAAAGAGTATATTTGAAACCTAGAAAATATAGGACTCCCTTAAACCACAAAAATATAATTTTAAAAGTTATTTTCCTATTTTATTTAAAGGCTTTTTCTTAAGGCCAGAAATGGTCATTAATAGGGAAACATTATTTAACTATTTCAAAAATATTTTCCAAAATTCAGGGAGACTCATAGGACATATGTTGTCCACATATAAGAGTTTCAACACTTGGTCATGTTCAAAATATTGGGCAAATCCCTCAGAAACCCTTTCTGGATATTTCAAGCTTTTGAAATATTTACAAATGAAATATTCTCTAAAAATTCTAGGGAAATTCTATCAGGTCATATATGCCATATTTGATGATCTTGCCAAGCCCCATGCCTTGGGAAGCAAGAAAACATCATCAAAACCCCTCAAAACCATTATGTCCATATTTGAAGTTTGAGCAACTTTACATTGCCAAACTTGTCCAAATGCTCTCAAACTTGGTAGACATGCTAGAATGGTCTAATAAGGCATCTAGACCAAATGACACAAGCTTTGGAGAAGGGTAACATGATCAGAGTACCCCAAAACCATTTCTGTTCAAATTCAAATTTGAACAAATTTACATTACCAAATTTTTACTTGGGGCTTCAAACGTTGTGGGCATGATCACAACCCCAAATGATGACACTACACCCAGTGGTGCATCAAGGAGGGATAATTAGCTTGACTCAAACATGGTGAAACCATTTCTGTTGATTTCTAGGGTTCACCAAAGTTACATTGGCAAGTTTCTTCAAATAAGCCCAAACTTGGTGAAACCCCCTATTTCCATATGCCTTTTAATCCTGTTAAGTGTCATGGCTAGTGGAGATCATTTGATTGCTCAAAACCACATCAAACACCTTCTGGTGATTTTCTAAAGTTACCATTTTCACCTCTTCCCTTGTTCTCCTTGAGCCCAACTTTTTACCACAGCTTCCCCAAGTTCCCTTGCGCCTCCAGTAACTTCCCCATGGCCAGAGCTCAATAATTGAGGGGTGAAAACCCCATTTTACTCTGCTGGACAGCCCAATTTTCATTCTCCCTCAACCCCCCTCCTCTTCCATTGGGTAACCAGGGCATCCAAGGCCACAGCCTACTTGTTTACTCCTCACCTGACCCCCAAGATAAGGTGGCTGCGTCCAGCAAGCCAAAGGCATGCCCTGGCATGCAATAGGCGTGCTCCAGAGCGCGCTACAGTGCACACCCGCACTGTAGCCTCCTCCAATCAGCAGCCCCCGACCACCTCGAGCCTCTCCCTCGCGCCAGTCGATGCGCCTCGACGTCTGCAACGCGCCCCAGCGCTGTCCCCCTCCTCCTTCTCCCTCCTGTGGCTGCCCTCGCACGCTCGCCGGCCGCCCGCAAGCTCCAATCTCCAGCCTCGCACGCGCGCTGCTCTGGATGCTTCCCCGCTCTCTCTCTTCCTCTCCCCGGCTCTGGTCCGCATCCAACAACACCACAGACACCACCCTAGCTCCTCCCGAGCCCTGTGGCAACGGGCAGAAGCTCGCCGGCGCACGGGTCCAGGGCACCTCGCCGTTCGCCTATAAAAGGACACCCCGCGCCCCTCCTCTCCTCACCAACCGCTCTCTCACCCACCTAACCATCCCCCTACGCCACTCACTCCACTCCAGATAGGCCCGAGCTCGAGATCGAGCTCGAGCTCCGCCGCGGCGGCTTATCGTCGTCCGCTCGGTACAGGCCCTCCCCGCCGCTCCTCTCGCTCGATCTAGCACCACGAAGCCCCACTGATCACTTTCCCCTCGTTTCCCCTCCCTGCAGCTGCCGGAAACGGCCGAAACCACCACCACCTGAAGCTCCTCCGCCGCATGACCTCGCCGCCGGCGAACCAGGCCACCCCGGCAACCAACCCCAACTCCACCAAAACGGTGACTTAACGCTGAGTCTAGTCGTGCCCTCGCCTGCCCTCGTCATGCCCTGCATCGTCGCCGGTGAGCTCGCCGGCCCTTTGCCGGAGGGTTAGGGATGACAGGCGGGCCCCGCCTGTCAGCCTCCCATCGCCCTCGCCTCTCTCTCTCCTCTCACTGACGCTGGGCCCCGCCCATCAGGTTTGAAACCTGATGCGCGCGTAGGCGCCCGTGCGCTGGGCTGATTTCCCCTGGGCCTGCTGCACTGTGGCCGTTCTGGCCCAGTTGCACAGGAACCTTTTCCCTTTTCTTTTATGTAAGATTTTCAAATAATTCCACAGGATTAAATAATAATCCAAATGAATTAATTCTAGTTCCTAAAAACTTGTAAAGTTTTAACCTATTTAGTGATGTCACTTTCACCCATATCCATGAACCTTTTCTGTTCTGTTCAAATTTAAATCTATATTTGAACACTAAAACCTCTGTTCAAAAATTCATGTACCCCATTCTGTCACTCCAAATATCAAACTAAGAATTTTTGCCATCTTAGTTTTCCCTCTAGTATTTTATAAAAATAAGTTGACATTTTTCTGAGCACTTTGGTTTTTCTATTTTTATTATGGTCTTATTTTCCCGTTGTTTATTGCGATGATTAGATACCGCATTTGACGAGGTTGCTGAAGAAGAAGAAGGGGAAGGATTTGAAGACCTTGAAGACCAAGCCAATCCAGGCAAGCAGCCCTTTGACCATGATACCCTTGTGTTCCTCGGAACCCTTTTATTTCCGAATGCATGATGATAAGAGTGACGGTGGTGAACTAGTTGAAAGCCACCACCTGATGCATACCCTATTCATGATCCTTACCATGTGCTTAGATGCAATGATAAATGATTAGTTGTGATGCTTAGTGATGCATATGAGCCATGAATCCATCGTGGTTGTATTCTTTTCGAAAACCCCATCGGGTGCCCCTAATGCCCGAGGGTGATGTTGAGTTAGGTCATCACTTGAGGAAGAAGTGGTGTGCCAAGATAGATCTCGTGTGTGGGTGAAATGATGGATTATATTTATGTGTGATAACGTCCCAACCAAACATGTGCAACCACTCTACCCCTTATGGGATAGGGCATTATTGATTACTTAGGCTGATACTAGCATGGTGCCCACATCACTAGTGACGGGGGAGACTTGAGGTCACTCCCGGGACGGGGTCGTGCTTGGATAGGCGACCATGACTGTTTTTACAAGGCACCGGACACACCATTGGTCCCTTCGTGTACGCGTGACATTGAAAAAGGGCAAGTCCCATGATCTATTGTTTGTACTCGAGGGCCGTGCACCAACGAGTGGACCCTATGTTAGTGTCGTCTAGGGAAAGGTAATGACCGGGTGCTTCCCCCGAGTACTTAAGGTACTGCGGGATCGTGAGTGACACGAAAGCTTCCCGGATCTTGTGGGTAAAGTGCGCAACCTCTACAGAGTGTAAAACTATTCGAATAGCCGTGTCCATGGTAATGGTCAGTTGGGAGGTGCTACTTAAACTATGTCCAGAATTTTACAATCTCGGTGAAAGTATGTGTGTGTGTTGAGTCAAGGTGGTGACTTGACTCGTTGATAAAGAATTGAACTCTATTCATGTTGATATCTGTAACATGTCTTCGAGGTTACCCAAATTCGTTGATGCATGTTTCATGATGGTAGAATAACTTAGCTAGCTTGCAGCTAGGTTGCTTATTGTTATTTTTGCATTGTTACCTTGAACCAAATCATGGGTTGCTTGCGAGTACATTCAAAGTACTTATTGGCTTGCCACTGGTTATTTAATTGGCCCGGCATGGAGGAGCAGGAATTTGAAGAAGAATTCTATGGAGACGAACATGCGAACTAGGACGCTTTCCCAGTCAGAATGCCTGTAGGGTTAAGGCAGATGGCATGGGTTCTACTTATCTGCGAAGACTTCCGATGTTCGAGTTTATTTCCTATTCAGCCCCTGAGGCTTTATCTATGTAAACTTGGACATAATGGTCATAATTTGTGTAAGACGGTATGTATGGATGTAAGACTCTTGTTATTCAGCTTCTGTGTGTTCAGTGAGCATTGATCTCTGGGATCACTGTACACGTGCATTCGGTGATCTCGACTCTTAAGTCGGGGGTCCCCACAGAGCTGGTATCAGAGCCATCCTGACTGTAGGAAGCCTTAGTTAGCATGGGCGTTAGTTAGAGAGACCCTTTTCAAAAACCTTCTGAACCTCTCTTCTTTTCTAAACCTTACCAAACCTGAGATATCATCAGCTTATTAACCTCTCCTATTCAACCTTTGTAGATGGCCGCTGTACCTGAAGAGCACCTGACCACTGGGTTCCCCTTGCTTCTCGAGGATAGCCTCCAGGAGTGCCAGTTCCACCGAGCACGCATCCTCACCTACCATGAGCATTGGGTTAATGACACTGAGGTGGAGTACCATATGCAAGTGATCGTGAAGGCAAACGATCCTCCCACATGTTGGTTCTTCGAGGGACCCCAGATGGCAACACTACCCCTCGCTGTCGAGGCTGCTGCACTCAAGGCACTAACCCGTCTCCGCGAGCTTCTTCCGAAGATGGCAGCCAAGATGAAAATCCGCTTCTTGCCTTACCGGAAGGAAGGTGAAGATGAAAGCAGCGCGCAAGCCCCTCCATTGAAGGAAGGACTTCCACTTCGATTCCAGACCTACTTCAGCCTATGTGCCGACAGCTTGGCACAAGATTTGGCCTCAGAATCGATGAAGCTCCGAGAGGAACTTCACAAGACCAAGGCACTTCTTTGTCGAGCACAAGAGAAGACAGATAGGATCAAGAAGGAAGGTGCGCCTCCCGGATAGTCCGCTATCGCATATCGAGGCGGAAGGCCCTCAGGAGATGTATCTTCTAAGGATGAAGAACCACCCCAGCGACGCCATATGACGGCAAGGGAATATCGCAAGCTTTTCCCTGCACCATCGACAAAACACCGCCGTATCCAACTCCTCCACTCCCCCACACTCTCAAGTGATAAGGGGGCCCAAACAGATGAAGACAAGGAGGAAGACCCAAAAGAGCCAGAATACGCGACCGAGCATTCCGCCACTTAGGTATTATTCGCAACTCGGATATGCCAGTTCGTGACCTCTACGGTAGGATAGGTCTTGTAACCCCTATGCGAAGTCGAGTCCTTGTACGGTTCATACGAAGCCATCTAGTATTTGCTTTTGTTGTGTTTTGATGTACGTCATATCTTCCCTTCGGGAATATGTAAACGACTGCATCACCCATTTGGATTTTAATGAATGGGTTTGGCCCTTTTGGCCCTTGCATGAAATGATTAGTGACACACCCACCCCCTTACTAGGCACCCATCTTTATTGCTTTCCCTCTTCCAAATCATGAGACCTTTTACCGCTCCAACAGGATGCCTGTTGTAACTCGTACTGGTACCTCTACCCAGCAGCCTGAAGCCGGAGTATCCGCCTAATCAGAGGCCGTCCAAGACCAAACCCATGACCAAGCTCCACCACCACCTCCTCCAAACATGGACATGGCTCATCTTCTCCAAGCTTTCCGAGAGGAACGCCAAGCCAACACCGCAGCCCTTCAAATGATTGCTCAAGCTGTCACCAACAATCGCCAGCCGGCGGGGAATGGCAATGGGCGTTCCACGTTGGCAGAGTTCAAGAAGCATGCACCGCCAACTTTCATCGAGACTGCTGAACCCCTGGATGCAGACGACTGGGTCCGCACCATTGAGGACTTGCTGGAACTAGTCGGATGCACCGAAGACCGCGAGAAGGTGGCTTATGCTGCCCACTGCCGCGGGGGGACTGCTAGAGCTTGGTGGGATGGATTCAAGGTCATGCATGCTAGGCAAGACATCACTTGGGACAACTTCAAGGCAGAACCCAGGACAAGGCCGCGGGATGCCACCAAGGAACCAAGCTCCTCGCAACCCGCCTAACCATGGGAAGGGGCGTGTGAATCACGTCACTGCTGAAGAAGCCCAGGAAGACCAGGACGTCGTGCTGGGTACGTTCCTTGTCAACTCAGCACCTGCAACTGTCTTGTTTGATTCTAGAGCCACGCATTCATTTGTCACTCAAAGATTTGCATTAAAAAGTGGCATGACTCCTACACCCCTGAATAACCCCATGGTGGTACAAACCCCCGGAGCAGAGATGAGAGCCAAGATAGGCTGTAAGGGAGTCAGTATTACCATTAACGGGGTAGATTTCCTAGCAGACCTTATCGTCCTGAGATCACAAGGCTTGGATGTGATCCTAGGCATGAATTGGGTCAGCAAGCACCAAGGCTTATTAGACTGTGCCAATCGGACTGTCACTGTGACCAATGGCCAAGGAGTCGAAGTTAAGTTTGCTTCCAACTCCTCTTCTGCTCAAACCGCTCAAGTCAACTATCTGTCTGAATTTGGACTGGAGCAAGTACCGGTAGTCTGCGAGTATCCCGATGTCTTTCCGGATGAGCTACCGGGAATGCCCCCTGACTGCGACATTGAGTTCATCATCGAGCTCGTGCCCGGGGCAGGACCCATCTATAAGAAGCCTTATAGAATGGGGATGGAAGAATTAGCCGAGTTCGATGATGAGGATGGTCCTAGACAACACTTGCTGAATTTCGCGGGATCAACTAACGATCCTTCTTCGGTCAAGAAGTGAGTTTTGGCTGCATAAAGTTGGGTTCTTAGGTCATGTCTTGACCGAAGAAGGATTGTCAGTTGATCCCGCGAAGATCGAAGCTGTGACCCAATGGCAATCTCCAACGATCGTCAAGGAAGTCATAAGCTTCCTCGGACTTGCGGGCTATTACCGCAAATTCGTGGAAAGATTCTCTAGCATTGCTCGGCCAATGACTCAGCTCCTGAAGAAGGACAAGAAGTTCGAATGGACGCCAAAATGCGAGGAAAGCTTCCAAGAGCTCAAGAAGAGATTGACCACCGCCCCAGTTCTGGCAACACCTGATATTCACAAGGAGTTCGTGATATATTGTGATGCCTCTCGAACTGGATTGGGAAGCGTTCTGATGCAAGAAGGCCGAATCATAGCTTACCTCTCAAGGCAGCTACGACCTCATGAAGAGAACTACGCTACTCACGATCTTGAGTTAGCAGCAGTGGTTCATGCCTTGAAGACATGGCGACATTACCTCCTAGGGAAATAGTGTGAGATATACACAGACCACAAAAGTCTGAAGTACATTTTCACCCAGAAGGAATTGAACATGAGGCAACGAAGATGGTTGGAACTAATCAAAGATTATGACCTTAGTGTTCAATATCACCCCGGGAAGGCTAACGTGGTAGCCGATGCCTTAAGCAGAAAGGCTTGCTCCCTGAATGCCATAATTCAAAAAAGGCAGCCGGCCCTGTTTGAAGAGCTGGAACAATTCAGTTTGGAATTAGTCACCCTGGATTTCTAGACCATCTGGAAGTCAAACCAACCCTGATGGACGAAGTCAAGAAGGCACAAGGTGGGCACGCAAGCATTGAAGGCATCAAGAAGAAGATGAAGCTAGGCAAGGCCCCAGGATTCTCCAAGGACGAGCACGAGATTGTTTGGTACAAAGGCCGCATCTGCGTACCAAACAAGATGGAGCTGAAGAACCTAATCCTCCAAGAAGCCCACGACACTCCGTATTCCATCCACCCCGGAGGAACCAATATGTACCAAGACTTGAAGGAAAGATTCTGGTGGCACGGGATGAAAAGAGAGATTGCAACCTATGTTGCAAAGTGTGATGTGTGCCAAAGGGTCAAGGCTGAATATCAGCGACCCGCTGGGTTGCTCCAACCACTCAAGGTTCCTGAGTGGAAGTGGGATAAAGTCGGGATGGACTTCATCACTGGATTACCAAGGTCGAATAAAGGACATGACTCCATCTGGGTCATAGTCGACCATTTGACCAAGGTAGCCCATTTCATTCCTGTCAAGACTATTTATGATGGCAACCAGCTGGCAGCTCTCTACATCGACAGAATCATAAGCCTTCATGGTGTTCCCAAGGAGATTTTGTCAGACTGAGGAACCCAGTTCACCTCAAGGTTCCGGAAGAAGTTCCAAGAAGCCTTGGGAACCAAGTTGTCTTTCAGCACGACTTTCCACCCGCAGACCGGAGGTCAGACAGAGCGAGTAAATCAAATTCTCGAAGACATGCTCCGAGCCTGTGTCTTGGCATATGGAGCCAAGTGGGAAGATTGCCTCCCTTTTGCCGAGTTCTCCTATAACAACAGTTATCAGTCGAGCCTTCAAATGGCACCATTTGAGGTGTTGTACGGATGCAAGTTTCGCACACCCCTCAACTGGTCAGACCCGAGAAGGACTAGTCTTTGGACCAGATATCCTCTACGAAGCAGAAGAGCAAGTCCAACTAGTCAGAGAACGTTTGAAGGCAGCCAAGTCAAGGCATAAGAGCTATGCTGACGCTCATCGCCGAGATATGAGTTTCCGTGTCGGAGACCACGTGTACCTGCGAGTAACTCCTCTGAAGGGAACCAAGCGTTTCCACGTTAAGGGGAAGCTCGCACCAAGGTTCATTGGACCCTTTGAGATCACTGCACGACGAGGATAAGTGGCTTATCAGTTGGAACTACCACCTGAGCTATCCGATGTGCACAACGTATTCCACGTGTCACAACTCCGGAAGTGTCTCCAAGTTCCGAACAAGCCTGATCTCTACAAGGATGTTGATCACCAAGCCATTGATCTTCAGCCTGATTTGACCTACCGCGAGAAGCCCATCCGCGTTCTGGATGAAGCAGAACGATGGACGTGAAGCCGCACCATCAAGTACTTCAAGGTCCAGTGGAGCAACCACACGGAAGAAGAAGCAACCTGGGAACGTGAAGACTATCTTAAATCCGAGTATCCCGATCTCTTTTAAGACCTAGTTTAGGAATCTCGGGGACGAGATTCTTGTAAGGGGGGTAGGTCTGTCACACCTTGCATTTTGTAACATGTCATTTGCATCAGTAAAGCATAAAATTTTGGACCAGCAATTTTTTTTGGCATCATTTGGCTTTTATTTGGAATTAAGTTTTTCTCTCTGTTTTTTCAAGTGCTCTTTAAAGTCAACTACTCCCTCTTGTAGATTTCATCTCCTTACCCCAAAACTTTTGCCCAATGATCATACCAAGTGTACATAGTAGTATAGTATTTTCTTATAAAATTAATTTCGCCAAAAAGTATTTTCAAAAATTAGTTTTCCAAAAACCTCTGAATTGAGGTTTGCACTCCAAGTGCTTGATTTAGGGTGAGAAAAATATTTCAAAGAGTATATCTGAAACCTAGTAGATATAGGACTCCCTTAAACCACAAAAATATAATTTTAAAAGTTATTTTCCTATTTTATTGAAAGGCTTTTTCTTAAGGCCAGAAATGGTCTTTAATAGGGAAAAATTATTTAACTATTTCAAAAATATTTTCCAAAATTCAGGGAGACTCACAGGACATATATTGTCCATATATAAGAGTTTCAACACTTGGTCATGTTCAAAATATTGGGCAAATCCCTCAAAAACCCTTTCTGGATATTTCAAGCTCATGAAATATTTACAAAGGAAATATTCTCTAAAAAATTTAAGGAAATTCTATCAGGTCATATATGACATATTTGATGATCTTGCCAAGCCCCATGCCTTGGGAAGCAAGAAAACATCATCAAAACCCCTCAAAACCATTCTGTCCATATTTGAAGTTTGAGCAACTTTACATTGCCAAACTTGTCCAAATGCTCTCAAACTTGGTACACATGCTAGAATGGTCTAATAAGGAATCTAGACCAAATAGCACAAGCTTTGGAGAAGGGTAACTTGATCGGAGTACCCAAAAACCATTTCTGTTCAAATTCAAATTTGAACAAATTTACATTACCAAATTTTTACTTGGGGCTTCAAACTTTGTGGGCATGATCACAACCCCAAATGATGACACTACACCAAGTGGTGCATCAAGGAGGGATGATTAGCTTGATTCAAACATGGTGAAACCATTTCTGTTGATTTCTAGGGTTCACCAAAGTTACATTGGCAAGTTTCTTCAAATAAGCCCAAACTTGGTGAAACCCCCTATTTCCATATGCTATTTAATCCTGTTAAGTGTCATGGCTAGTGGAGATCATTTGATTGCTCAAGACCACATCAAACACCTTCTGGTGATTTTCTAAAGTTACCATTTTCACCTCTTCCCTTGTTCTCCTTGAGCCCAACTTTTTACCATAGCTTCCCCAGGTTCCCTTGCGCCTCCAGTAACTTCCCCATGGCCAGAGCTCAATAATTGAGGGGTGAAAACCCCATTTTACTCTGTTGGACAGCCCAATTTTCACTCTCCCTCAACCCCCTCCTCTTCCATTGGGTAACCACGGCATCCAAGGCCACAGCCCACTTGTTTACTCCTCACCTTACCCCCCAGACAAGGTGGCCGCGTCCAGCAAGCCAAAGGCATGCCCTGGCATGCAATAGGCATGCTCCAGAGCACGCTACAGTGCACACCCGCACTGTAGCCTCCTCCAATCAGCAGCCCCCGAACACCTCGAGCCTCCCCCTCGCGCCAGTCGATGCGCCTCGACGTCCGCAACGCGCCCCGGCGCTGTCCCCCTCCTCCTTCTCCCTCCTGTGGCTCCCCTCGCATGCGCGCCGGCCGCCCGCAAGCTCCAATCTCCGGCCTCGCACACGCGCTGCTCTGGATACTTCCCCGCTCTCTCTCTTCCTCTCCCCGGCTCTGGACCGCATCCAGCAACACCACAGACACCACCCCGGCTCCTCCCGAGCCCTGTGGCAACGGGCAGAAGCTCGCCGGCGCACGGGTCCACGGCACCTCGCCGTTCGCCTATAAAAGGACACCCCGCGCCCTCCTCTCCTCACCAACCACTCTCTCACCCACCTAATCATCCCCCTACGCCACTCACTCCACTCCAGACAGGCCCGAGCTCGAGATCGAGCTCGAGCTCCACCGCGGTGGCTCGCCGTCGTCTGCTCGGTACAGGCCCTCCCCGCCGCTCCTCTCGCTCGAACTAGCACCACGAAGCCCCACTGATCACTTTCCCCTCGTTTCCCCTCTCTGCAGCTGTCGGAAACGGCCGGAACCACCACCACCCGAAGCTCCTCCGCCGCATGACCTCGCCGCCGACGAACCAGGCCACCCCGGTGACCAACCCTACCTCCACCAGAACGGCGACTCAACGCTGAGTCTAGCCGTGCCCACGCCTGCCCTCGCCGTGCCCTACATCGCCGCCGGTGAGCTCGCCGGCCCTCTGCCGGAGGGTTAGGGATGACAGGCGGGCCCCGCCTATCAGCCTCCCCTCGCCCTCGCCTCTCTCTCCTCTCACTAACGCTGGGCCCCGCCCGTCAGGTTTGAAACCTGACGCGCGCGCAGGCGCCCGTGCGCTGGGCTGATTTCCCCTGGGCCTACTACGCTGTGGCCGTTCTGGCCCAGTTGCACAGGAACCTTTTCCCTTTTCTTTTCTGTAAGATTTTCAAATAATTCCACAGGATTAAATAATAATCCAAATGAATTAATTCCAGTTCCTAAAAACTTGTAAAATTCCAACCTATTTAGTGATGTCACTTTCACCCCATATCCATGAACCTTTTCTATTCTGTTCAAATTTAAATCTATATTTGAACACTAAAACCTCTGTTCAAAAATTCATGTACCCCATTCTGTCACTCCAAATCTCAAACTAAGAATTTTTTCCATCTTAGTTTTCCCTCTAGTATTTTATAAA
The DNA here is from genome assembly GCA_902687465.1 of Secale cereale. Taxonomy (NCBI): domain Eukaryota; kingdom Viridiplantae; phylum Streptophyta; class Magnoliopsida; order Poales; family Poaceae; genus Secale; species Secale cereale. The sequence goes on along the minus strand of LR738715.1, from coordinate 554,304,240 downwards.
AATAAGTTGACATTTTTCTGAGCACTTTGGTTTTTCTATTTTCTTTATGGACTTATTTTCCCGTTGTTTATTGCGACGATTAGATACCATATTTGACGAGGTTGCTGAAGAAGAAGGAGGGGAAGGATTTAAAGACCTTGAAGACCAAGCCAATCCAGGCAAGCAGCCCTTTGACCATGATACCCTTGTGTTCCTCGGAACCCTTTTATTTCCGAATGCATGATGATAAGAGTGACGGTGGTGAACTAGTTGAAAGCCACCGCATGATGCATACCCTAATCATGATCCTTACCATGTGCTTAGATGCAATGATAAATGATTAGTTGTGATGCTTAGTGATGCATATGAGCCATGATCCTTCGTGGTTGCATTCTTTGCGAAAACCCCATCGGGTGCCCCTAATGACCGAGGGTGATGTTGAGTTAGGTCATCACTTGAGGAAGAAGTGGTGTGCCAAGATAGATCTCGTGTGTGGGTGAAATGATGGATTAGATTTATGTGTGATTACCGTCGCAACCAAACATGTGCAACCACTCTACCCTTTATGGGACGGGGCATTATTGATTACTTAGGATGATACTAGCATGGTGCCCACATCACTAGTGACTGGGGAGACTTGAGGTCACTCCCGGGACGGGGTCGTGCTTGGATAGGCGACCATGACTGTTTTTACAGGGCACCGGACACACCGTTGGTCCCTTCGTGTACGCGTGACATTGAAAAAGGGCAAGTCCCATGATCTATTGTGTGTACTCGAGGGCCGTGCACCAACGAGTGGACCCTATGTTAGTGTCGTCTAGGGAAAGGTAATGACCGGGTGCTTCCCCTGAGTACTTAAGGTACTGCGGGATCGTGGGTGACACGAAAGCTTCCCGGATCTTGTGGGTAAAGTACGCAACCTCTGCAGAGTGTAAAACTATTAGAATAGCCGTGTCCACGGTCATGGACAGTTGGGAGGTGCTACTTAAACTATGTCCAGAATTTTACAATCTCAGTGAAAGTATGTGTGTGTGTTGAGTCAAGGTGGTGACTTGACTTGTTGATAAAGAATTGAACTCTATTCATGTTGATATTTGTAACATGTCTTCGAGGTTACCCAAATTCGTTGATGCATGTTACATGATGGTAGAATAACTTAGCTAGCTTGCAGCTAGGTTGCTTATTGTTATTTTTGCATTGACACCTTGAACCAAATCATGGGTTGCTTGCGTGTATATTCAAAGTACTCATTGGCTTGCCACTGGTTATTTAATTGGCCAGGCATGGAGGAGCAAGAATTTGAAGAAGAATTCTATGGAGACGAACATGCGAACTAGGACGCTTTCCCAGTCAGAATGCCTGTAGGGTTAAGGCAGATGGCATGGGTTCTACTTATCTGCGAAGACTTCCGATGTTCGAGTTTATTTGCTATTCAGCCCCTGAGGCTTTATCTATGTAAGACTTGGCCATAATGGTCATAATTTGTGTAAGACGGTATGTATGGATGTAAGACTCTTGTTATTCAGCTTCTGTGTGTTCAGTGAGCATTGATCTCTGGGATCACTGTACACGTGCATTCGGTGATCTCGACTCTTAAGTCGGGGTCCCCACACCAAACTAGCCGGGCGGGAAGCTTGCGCGGTAAACAGCGCGATAGCGCGGGAACAGGCTCACCGACGATACATTTGGCACCTCTTCGAGCCCACGCGTGCAGTGTGGTGTTGTCAAGCGTGCACTGGAATCCTCCGCTATGAACGTCGTGACAAGACGTGACGATTACAGGCTGGCCGGCCCCCATTTATTATAGCGGCCATTTAACCTACCATTGTGTCTCTTCAACCTTTAGATTGCGCCCCACCATTGCAAGAAGCACACCAACCATGAGAAATTCTTAAAGGGTATCCTGTGCGGCTCCAACGACGCTTCGAGCGGCTGCCAACGACGAGCAGCAGTTCACCATGCGTGCCGTGGTGGACACCCACAGAAGGTTCATGGACCTGTCGATGGTGTACACCAACGATCCGGTCTGGGTGAAGCACTCCATCCACATCATGGAGTTGTTGCTTGCCAAGGAGAAGTACAAGGTGGTCGGGTTCGACCTCGAGTACACCCGCGCTCGTGCCGGGTCTCGTCCCAAGGTCGCCGTCGCCCAGATGTGCATGTGCCACCACGTCCTCGGTTACCACTACTGCCTGGCCACAAGGCCTTGCGAGCGTTTCGCCAGGTTTGTCAACAGGCCCCACTACATGGTCGCTACGGTGGACATCACCAATGATGTAAAGGCGCTCGAGAATTCGGGCATCGCCTGCCAGAATCTTGTCGATATCCAGGGCCAATACAAGATCTAGGGCAGCAAGGAGCAGGAGAAGGACTCACTGGTTCACCTCGTCGAGGCCATTATCGACCCCTACTACAGAGACATGAAGGATTCGTGCAACAAGGACAAGCATGCCTGGCACTCGGCCTGGATGGAGGAACTCGACAAAGCTCACGTCCTGTACGCGGCCAATGCGGCGTACACGAGCTACGACATGTACAGGCAGATCTTTGACATGAGGAAGTGCCTCCTTCCCCAAAACGGTCAGGGATCCAGCCGGAAGCAGAGCAATGGCAAGCGTCGTCGCAACAATAAGTAGATGATTAGATCCTCGTTTCTCCTACTTTAGTATGCATGTAATTGCTTTCTTTGGTGTGTGGAAATGTTATGTGTGTAGTCACTTGTGTAATTGTATGCTTAATTTGGTTATGCAATGCTGTCTTTTTAAGTATATATGTTGATGCTCTGTAGACAGAGCGTAGATGTTGTGCGAACAAAGAAAATCACATCGCATAGGGACTAAACAATGGAACCTGTCTATGATGTTTTAATCAATCACTCACAATTGTATACCAGCAATCGTTTGCTCACAACACACATGACTTGTTAGCAGTAATCATCTGTGTTGTTATCGGTCTTCGCACACATTTCAGATTACAGACCTGTTTGCCTCGTATTACACACATCTTATTCATTTGAACCGTTACTATTCTCATGTCTCAACACAAACAGTTCATCCGAGTGAACCGCATGCCGTATATCGCACACACCTTTGATCTGGCTGACCGTTTCTTTTGTGTTGCCTAATCACAAGCAGTTAATCCGAGTGAACCGTATGCTGTACATCACACACACCTTCATCTGGCTGCCCGTTTTTTTTGTTCCTCCTCATCGCAAACGGTTAATTGGCTGAATCGTATGCCTTGCATCGCACACACAACTAAAATGTGAAATGTGTTTGATGCATCCTCCATCGCAAACGTTTTGCACCTTTTTGACGGGTTTTTTACACCACCGTTTACGATTATGGCATCACACACAGTTTTGTCGAAGGGTCTCTGATCATAGTGTCGCGTTAGCAGCATCCTTCAGTAGTGCCCCAAGTGTCATCCTCTCTCCATGGTGGGACCCTAGTGTCATCCTCTCCATTTCGATAACGCGAGAAGGCGGTGCAGCGGAACGCACCAAAGTGTGCGGAGGATGACGGCGAGGCCTCGGACGTTGGCGTTAACGATTTAGGAGACGGTGGGGGTGGTGATGCGTGCGCTGAGGTGCAGCTAGCCGAGGGAGGCGGAAGCAGGCGGCCCCACCGGCGCTGGTTTGGTTTGGGCGGCTGGAGGAAAACATGACTGAAGAAACAAACTATAAAAGCAGCAGGAGTACTTAACAACCTTAACTGAAACCAACAGGGGCACTTAACAACCATAGCTGAAAGCAGTATGAGTACTTATACAGGTTAAACCGTACAAAGCACGCCTCAAACAGTGCTACTTTGCCTATAGTTAACCAAGGGTGAGACCACCAAGCCCGAGGACAAGCCTAAGCACCACCCCACGCATCCACAACCTTCTAAAAGTGGCTTCATCTCGCAATGTAGTCAATAAACAGGATATTCACTTCAGAGCCATGGAAAAGCATGAGCATAACCTCCTGTCCTATTCTCCAAGATGGACGGGCTTTCATTATTTGAGACCACCCATGAATAAGTATCTTTTCACCTCCATGGGAAATGGAGTAGGTCGACATAAACATCATGTTGTGACCAAGCGCAAGTCTGACCCGACCATGGTCAGGCATCTGTATAGGAACAATAGAAGTGGGCAGTTTCTATTTCAAGAAGATCGTAGCTGTAAAACTATGTATAAGCAAGAGTTTATGAACAACATATATAACAGAAAACAGCTCGTACCATAAGTTTCTCGACACAGTTGGACCTATTCAACGTGTGCAGCAGTGGCACACATATCCCACGTGGCCTTCCACCATTGAAACGCCCCAAAGGACCTCAAGACGATCAATAAAGTGTAGGAACTGGTGGATGTCGTCCTAGTCAACTTCAGTACCATCAGTAACCGTCGAGTTCTTATAGAATAACAAACGAGTAGCGTGCTTAACTTTGAAATAACCTACATGTGCCACCAATTATAAGAAATATTGGTTAGAAGTAGCATCTTCGTGAGAGAAGGGAATCACAAATCATTGCTACTTCTAAAGTTAAATTGGGATTAGTTAGATAGAATAGGTGGATTAAGAAGTAATCGAGGCAACATGGAAGAACCAGATACAAAACTAACATGGATGAAGTACTAGAAAGACGTCGGGGTGGAAGATCAAAGTGAAGATGAGACTAGAGGTTTTGCTATTTCCATCAACATTCATGCGCCAACTTTCAGTCCGCAACACTTGAGAAAGTTTATCCAAGTTCGGCCATAAGCAGTGATCATCTTGGTTCATGAACCCAACTCGGAACTTATATTCATGGCTTGTCTTCAGTGTGACAATTAAACTGGTGCATTCACTTATGTCAAGGCCGACCATCTTGAGTACATGTGTTCTAGCAGAGCAAGGAATGCACTGCAGGAAAAATAATATGAGAACACAATGTATTCGCTATCGAAATCTAGAAATAAATTCCTCCTTCACGTCAGTGTTGACCATGCTACTAGTACCTTTTATCCAAATATAGCAATCCAAATTTACAAATTAGTCGACAACATGTTCAAAAACCCCCACCCTCCCAGATAGAAAAGAGGATTCTAGAAACATACTGTGCGCGTTCAAAAATCATGTGTTAGGATGAGAAGTAACAAGTGTGGCATCTCGCCGAGGGCGCAGAAACCTATAGGATCCTCGCACTTTGGGCACTGCAAATGAAACACACAAGATTCAATAGGAAGAAAAATGCATCAACGGCGGAGGCTGCCATCCTAGGATTAACCGCGACCAAGGGACTTGGATTTATCGGGGATGGATGAAGAATTCGTACCTGGTTCTCCATGAGAAAACCCTATGCAATCGCTGAGAGGGGGTTTTCTCTGAACAAGCAGAGGAGGGAGAAAGGGATTCATGCCTAGTGAAATATTGCTGCTTCGTCCGTCCAGCTTACTGCCTGGAAAGGTGTTTTTTTTTTGTGATTTGACCGCTCATTGGGCATTACTATAGCGCTACGACCGGGGTGAGTCTACCGTGCAGTTGTGCACTCTAGTTTGGTGCATGACACGTGGACCCCGTTGTCAGATGCCCCACATATCAGTGAAAGGAAGTAGAAAGATAGGAGTAACTAGTTACACTTAAATATGTTTTTGATAGAGAGATACTCCCTCTGTAAAGAAATATAAAAATCTTTTATATCACAACTTTATACTTACATAAGAAAAGTAAAGGGGAATATGGGGGTTCAACTAAGAAAATAATACTCAGTCAGGCTCATGTTTCTGGACTTTGGGCCACAGGCCGAAGGGCATGCATGTTTGGGGGCCCATGTGCTCTAACTCCATGCATTTCATATTGCAAGGGATCGGTACTACACTGGTTTTATATGTTGTCCCAAGGCGAATACATAAAATTAAATAAAGCACGACAACTGTTAGAATGAAATCGACAGTTCCTAACCGGCAATCAGAGTTGCAATTCTTTCACGCTATCCGACGTGATAAATAATATTGTCGTACTACTTATACACACATGACACTTGTTTCACCATGCCATATAATTACATCAAAAGCTCTCGGAGGATAGATCAGTTCGGGAGTTGTGTGCTGCTACTGAAGAATTTTGAAGTTGATTAGGACCAGCTCTCCTTGCCGAGAAAGTCTGATTGTGACATCATCCCCAATCGCAAGATTTGATAGAGTTTTGAACCTTGACCATCCTTTAGCATCAATCATCATGCTACCATCCTTTGTACTTACGGTATATTGAACAGGTTCATTCACACCAAGGCTGCGCATGGTAAGAGAAACTTGGCCACGGTCGCCTGGATTATTGAACGACTCCCTCGTTGCTATAGGAATCCTCTGTTTGCAAACAAGAAGACATACACAAATAGTTAGATCATCACAGTGAAAATTGTTAAAGAACATGGAAAGAAAAAAGAACGAAGCACTTGGGCTGCCAATGCTTATCAAGAAGGTGGACATGCCAGTTTTTTTTAAGGACTTTGGTATACGCAGTGCGAACTACAGTCCAGTCTGTTGCCAGTGCAAGTGCTCGTTCCGTTGTCGTTGCACGTGCCGGAGTAGATGCAAGTGCAACTTGAAGTGTCGGTGCAGGTTCCGGAGCCGTTGCTGGTGCCCGTGCCAGTGCGACTGGTAGTGCCGCTCCTACTACCGAAGATGGTCCTCCTTGTGGAGCTGGTGCTGGTGTCAAAGCAGGTGCCCGTGTCGGTGCCCGATCCTCCGGTAGATCAGCCTGATCCGCTGACGCGATCGGTGCCCAATCCTCTGGTGGATCAGACTGAGTTGCTGTCGCTTTCAGTGCTAGAGCTAGTGCCGTCGGAGCAGGTGTCGGTGCTCGATCCAATGCTGAAGGTGGTACTGATGTGCGAGACAGCAATGATCGTCTTTGGTCTGCTATGATTTCGTAATTCAGCTTTCTAACTTCGCTAGGCTCCGTGACCTGGATCTAGTCTTTTACTTCACTTGTTTTAATGGCAAGAAGGACTAATTGTGGCGTGTTTGTTAAAACAAACTACAGTTCATCACAGGGCTTTAGATTGTACTCAGACAAAAGACTAACCCAATTGTGTCCATCAATATAAGTGATGGATAGTGCCTTTGTTACTAACACGTCATAAGAAGTGGAACCTGCTAAAATAACCATCATAGAGCAAACCAATTGGCTTATTCTATAAGGAATGTGACATGGCAAAACCTGCATCGCAAAATTGCAGCAAAATTATGAAAACATGACAGTAAATCAATAAGATTGACTTGATGTGACACGAGTCAATCCTTACCAGGATATCACTATGTTAAAGTTCTAAATAGAAGGTTGATTGTCCAATTAGGGGTGGCATGCAGGGCCCCCACTTACTCCCGCAAGAAGGATAGTCCAAAGGTCGTGACAACTCGTTTGGAGCTAACATCCATGGGACTGGAAATCCTTGTGGGTGCGATAAACCCTGCAATGCATACAAATATTGGAGTGTAACCATAATTCATAAACCGTTCTCACAAAAAAATATGATCTGGATACTTAAAAATATAGAGACTGAATTGAGTGGACAAACATTAACATAGACTGTTCTCAGGACTCGCCACACAACAAAAGCGGCAGTACTATACAATACATGGTTCACACACACAAATCAAGTACTGAACAAGTAGTGCTTAATAAAGAGAAGCAAAGTTGCACTAATTAAACTCTGCAGACTACTTGTTGCCACCGACCTATGGGGTGTACCCCACATAACTGACTAGGCCATGGACTTTGTGAGAGATGTCTACCGGCATCATCGCCATCTGGTCAACCTTGCAGAACCTAAGAGAGTGGTCTTTCCACTCATAAACATTACCATGAAGACAGTCTGCATCAGATTTGTCGGGAAGCTTTACGAGAACCACTTCGTAATTGAAGGCACAACTAGGAAATTGTTGTTGTGAAGTACACCCTCGAGAACACGCTTGACAAAAATGCTACAGGAAAACACTTGTTCACCACGTGGTGACATGAACACAACAGCTGGATAGTTTAGTAGTAGAACTCATCCTCAGGTCTTCCAATTCACACGGCATGACTATGAGAACTTAATCTCCACCACGGTCATGGTTCTAATTCAAACAGAAACCAAATATTTCATTACTACCTCCGTTCAGAAATATAAGACGAGTTTTGATATTTTACTCCATATAAGACTACATATACGCACAGAAATGAGTGAACAAAGACACTAGAGCATGTCTTCAAAGGCATGCGAGCAGAGGGATTACTTGCAATATTCATAACACAAGTTACTAAGGCCACTATACTCTCCTCAAAGGCATGAGAGCTAAAATCTTGCATTTGCTATAGCTAGCATTGATGTTCATAAAGCAGTTGAAAGTAATCTATAAGAAATCAGTGTTATGTGCAAAAATAATATGTATGTCAACCTCTCGCATGTTTTGGTCAAAAGAGCAGTTTAGAATCGTGATTTGGCACACAAAAATCACATGCAAGACCACCCAGGAAGTTGTACTACTAGTACTAGTACTGCGTGTTAGATGAAAAAACATGATCAAGATCGCCAAAAAGATTGTCAAGAAGAGATATTACCTGGACCGGCTTAGCGTGGAATCCCGGAGAGAAGGCTTGGACAGGGCAATGCCCTTGAGCTTGTTTGTGGTAGTCTCGGCAGGGTTCTTGCGCTTCTTCGTACCCTGAAGAAACCAAATATTTTATTACTACCTCTGTTCAGATATATAAGATGATATTTGATATTTGACTCCATATAAGACTACACATACGCATAGAAATGAGTGAACAAAGACACTAGAACACGCCTTCACATGCATGAGAGCAGAGGGATTACTTGCTATATTCATAACACAAGTTACTAAGGCTACTATACTCTCCTCAAAGGCATGAGAGCTAAAATCTTGCATTTCCTACAGCTAGCATTGACGTTCATAAAGTAGTTGAAAGTAATCTATAAGAAATCAGTGTTATGTGCAAAAATCATATGTATGTCAACCTCTCACATGTTTTGGTCAAAAGAGTAGTTTAGAACCGTGATTTGGCACACAAAAATCACATGCAAGATCACCCAGGAAGTTGTACTACTAGTACTAGTACTGCGTGTTAGATGAAAAACATGATCAAGATCGCCAAAAAGATCATCAAGAAGAGATATTACCTGGACCGTCTTGGACAGGGCGATGGCCTTGAGCTTGTCTGCGGTAGTCTCGGCAGGGTTCATGCGCTTCTTCATACCCTGAGCCCCGACGGCTTTGGTCAGAACCGACATCACTTCGGCCGGTGCTCCAGGGTCCATCAAGAAACTATGAAATAGAAATAAAAGTATAGAAACCATAATCACAAACCCAAAATAAGAACAGAGGGGGAGTTAGGATTGGTTGCGTGGTTGCAAGACCAGGCATTGGCCTGAAGCAACACCATTTACGCGCTCACCTTTCCTTCTTTGGGAGAGAAGAACAATGGCAGAAGCGCATTGGGGTTTTCTTGAAGAAATGAGGAACAAGATGAGGGAGAAGCGAGTTGGAGTTTTCTTCAAGAGAGGAAGATGAGGGAGAAGAGTGAATGATAGTTGCTTCGTCCATCCAACATACTGCTGGAAAGGTCGGGGTTTATTGATTTGATGGCTCATTGAGCATTACTACGGTGCTTCGACCGATGTAGTCTATCGTGCAGTTGTGCACTCTAGTACGGAGTAATTTAGTGCATGGCAAGTGGACCCCAATGTTGGTTGTCCCACACGTCGGTGCAAGTGAGTAGTAAGGTTCCCGACGAATGTCGAGCAGGATCCGCACGGAAGAGCGTGCCCATTGTTTCTAGGAAAAAATTACATCAAGCGTTTCGACTCTTACGACAGAGGAGTGCAAAACGGGGAAGCCACTTGAACTTACACAGTACTCTTACTATTAGGCATGTGCAGTGGTTCATATGTCCGCACTATAATCTTGTATCTAGCGTAGGAAGATATGACGATAAAAAAATGGTGTGCGCATGCCAACTATATGAACAATTATGTAACATGCCCTTTGTTTAAATGCTTGGTCTAGAAGAATGAATGGTGAGATCAATGTTAACACAACTAGGACTACAACGCACAGAGAGTATGGTTGATTGTCCGGTGGAGAAGAATGAACGGTGAGATCAATGTTAGCACAACTAGGACTACAGCGCACGGAGAGTACGGTGCTACAGAGCATCAAGGGTGCATGAGCCCACACTAGGTTAACACAAATACACTAGGAGCACGCAGAGTATGCATGAAGAGGGGTGCTGAGATGAGCATGCACAATTTCGCAAAAAAAAGATGAGCATGCACGCCTAAACACCACCAAAGTCCCTCTGCTTCTCGAGGCGCATGACGGTGGTGATGCAGGGTGCCACCGCCCGCAGAGCCCAGTGCCTGTCGACGGGAGCCAGCTCATCAAAGACGGCGTCCAATGGCACAAATGGATTCCAGTGACGAAGCCCTAAGAGGATTCGCCCGGCAACGGCGACGGTCGCCCGCAACCCCTCCTTGTCCAGCTCCGCCCCCCCC
>LR738715.1:554243213-554288158 GCA_902687465.1 Secale cereale | reverse complement strand
ATAGAGAGAGAGAGAGAGAGAGAGAGAGAGAGAGAGAGATTGAGAGAGCGTGGGCTACCATGAGGTCGAAAGAGTAGAACAGCCTGGAGAGACTGATCTAGACACACAAACTACGTGAGAGGGTATAGAGTGTGTCGATCGAGGCTTAAACAGGGATATATATCATTTGTGTGTGAGAGAAAGCGAGGTTAATCGAGACTAATATAAAGAAGCGAGTGTGGGCCACCGTGCAGAGCGGAGCTATGTTGGGATAACATGTGCTATGGCCCACCTTGCCTAGCTTAAACACTACCTAAATATCATGCCATGTGGCGTGACCCATCTCTTTTCTATGCTTTCTTCTTTAGGCTGGCCCGCCCAAGGAATCTAGTGTAGCTCCGCCAGTGCCACAACGCGGAAGAAAGAGCGAGTCGGTCTCTTGAGAGTGACCTAGACAGACAATGTGTGTGTGTGCGCACGAGAGGGAGGGGGTCTAGATAGGCAATGCATGTATGTACCGAGAGAGGATGGGGGAGAGAGAGCTCGACATGTAGTGCAATGGCGGGTGTGTGAGAGTTAGAGATCGAAACATGGAGAGATAGAATGAACGTGCGGAAACCAAAGCTTTGTAAGGTGGTTATGAGAGGAAGATTGATCAATAGAGGAAGTATGTAACGTGTGTGTCGAGGGGGGGGCTAAAAAACATTTGAATGTAGATAGTACTAGACTTAATACCGACGTTTCAATTTAGTGTACTCCCTCCGTTCCAAAATAGATGACACAACTTTGTACTAACTTTATTGGAACGGAGGGAGTATATTGTAGGATTTGAATTGAGGACCATGCATATGGCTTCCGTGATTATTTCGAATTCGTGCCATGCTAGGCTTGGAAAGGTTTATATTGACTCGATTTTGTGGTATTTTGTATGTGTGTGGTCATATGCTTGAATCCGTCCAAAGTTTTCTCACCACCATGATGTTCATCTTATACATATATGAATTTGTATTAAATAAGTAGCGTTGATACTATGAAATGTGAAATCCACGTTAATATTGGAGATCGCTATGTGACAAACACACTCTAATTCAAAGAACTCCTCATTAATTAATTAATAGTACTCGTTTCGAAGGACTAATTATTTGCAAGGAGTACAATATTCGTTTGCCAATGAAAGAAGATTCATTTGCATTCTTAAATGTAGGCACACCAAGCCCAGGGTCGTGTCATGGTAGTCGCGTGTGTCATACGGATGCTAGCAAGTAGTAGCACCCACCCCCTCCACACCCCATAAAAAAGAATGACGACAAAAAGGGTTTGTGATTCCATGTTTCGGATCGAAATATCTAGAAGCTCCTTCTCCCCGGCCCCCACCCGTGCAAAATCTCCCTTCTCCCCCGTCCCCTTCCGCGCCCAAAGCTCTCAGATCCTTAATTCGCCGCCAACCCAAGAAAAATTCGAATCGCCCTTCGTCTCGTCTATTTCCCCACATCTGTGCCGGACAACGACAACGAAGATGACGGTCGCGCTTCACCACCGCACCGAAGCTACCTCATCTACGCCCTCGTCCGCCGCACCGGGTGGTCCACCCACAACATCGGCCGCCGCAGCCGACGTGCCTCACAGACACCGACTTCCACCGCATCAGGGCTACTTCACCGAGAGCATCGTCGCACCTCCACCCCCCGACGCCTTTGGTGCTTCACCAACGGCCTCGTCCACCGCATTCTAGCGCTCCGCTGCCGCTCGAGATTTGCATCCGTACGCGGCCAGCCAACGCTAGCGCATCACCCTCAATGTCTTTGAAGTGACTCGCACTCTAGCTAGGCGAGCATGCCCAAACGCCGGCCCGAACTATGTATCCACATATCACTCCCTTGTGCATTGTTGCGACGATGTTTGGATATCCTTTTATTGCTCTCTTAGCTTACACGCCTATGCAACTCTCACTTTATCTCTTATTTCTTCTAGAGATATCATCTGAAATAAGCAAAACCATTTTTTAGCGAAGCATGACGGCGCTACGGGATCTGGTACACATCCTGCACGCCGGTATAACCTTGTAAGTACCTGTCCTCCGGTACAACAACAAGGTCGATTCCTCTCATTTGATCAACCATTCGTCGTGCCACAAATGCAGAGGGGGTGCAAGGAGCACAAGTCCTACACATCCAAGCAAGTGGTAACATGGACTTGTACATGGAACATCCCAAGGGCAAGCAGAGGTGCAGTGAGCCTGTACGACGAGCTAGCATAAGTCCTTGCATTTCATTTAATTCTTATTGGCCTGCGTGTATGATTTGTGTACAGTGGTGGATACATGAATTCAAGTTACCAGGGGCGAAAATTTAACTTAATAAAATACTAAGGCACATGCACTCCGGAAATCAACATAACTTGAGAAATGTGAAGCTACATGCACTTTGAAAACCAGCTAATGATCCGAAGTGGTTCCATATTATAAAAGACTAAATGATGTACGCAACAAAAAACACAAAATGCAACATGGTGTACAAGGACTACTAACATGGGTTGTACCTGCTTGAATTATTCGTTCTCTAGCCGAAAATATGCAAATGTAATTGCACCTATAACCAGTGCGCAAACTGCATATCAATATATCCATCCTGCATAAGTATGCCAATAGTTTCAAACAACAGATTAGAAAAGTATTTATGCTAGGTTCTCATGATACGGGGACTTTCTGGTAGATGGCCTCGATGTTTCGTCAAGCCATGAAAATGTAATATAATTTGCTTGTCATCAATTCCTGCAAATTTCTATTTCTCTCTCAAAATAGCAGATCATCATTAGGCACTAAATCCTTCAATGGGATCTTGCAAAATGCTTGCATTAGATCCCTCATTAGACACTACTAGTAGTTGGGGCGCCACCCCTGTGGCGCCGCCTGAGGGGGCTATGGGCGGTGCCAGGTTGTGTGCACCCCTTCTTTGCTCTTTTTAGCCAGCTTGGGTTTGGTCGGCTTATGTACACATCTAAATACATGGCATCAATTATCAATGGCAGCACGGCTCACAGGTCTAGTGCCTTTTGTATGAATGCATATCAAACATGAATAAAGTGGCCTTCCTTTATGAAAGAGAAGTGGCCATAATGCAAAAACATATTATCTTTCATCAGAAGTTAGAAAGTATGAACCATATCCAAGCAAGTGTTACATAAAATAATTATTCAAAACTAGTTTATGGCAAAAACAACTCAGACATAGGAAAGCAGCAATCATGCAGCAGATGATATTTATAGCAATGGCAGCTGGCAAAGCCCTAAGACACCTCGTTTGAGAACACAACTTGGCATTTGTTTCTTCGATCCAAGTGAATACAACCTTCACAAATTTTAAAACTCAAAGTCAATAGGACACCAAGCAAGTTATTACCAGAAACTGTAAAGAGGCACAATTGTGAGATTTGATTAAGAAGTTTCTCTTCAGGAACTATTTTACATAAGCAGTTATGAATATCTTGATTGATGCTCCATAGTCAAGAAGATCTTGATGCTCGTTAGATGAACCAGAAGCTGGAAGCCATTGAAGGAACTCTGCAAGCATATTTACAGGAATGCTGAATAAGAACTGACACACTAAATCCGACTACTCTTTGTATGATTTTTTCGGGTAAGCAATGGGAAGACTTAGAAAATCATATGATCAACCACCAATAGATATGAAATACGATCAGTAACCAGCACCAAATGTCTTAAGTAATCACATCAACCAAATATGATTTTAGAATGCAGACATCACAACAGATAGATGGCCATGCAAAGCGCATAATCTGAAGAAAAAATCTGCCACATTTTCTGAACTCCCAATGACCACATATTTCAAACTAGCTTTTCTTAGCAAGTAAAGGAACTTCATGTGAAGCTGGCTACAACTCAATACAGAACAAATAATTAAAAAGATAGATGCACCTTCCGTCTACTGACCAAGTCACCCACAAGACAGATAATCCGCTCTAGATTGTACTGCGAATTTCTTCCTAAAGTCAAAGTCCACATACCTTTGATAGAAAACCTTCTTTTGTTAGCTTATATTTATTGTCTGCATGATTCTATTCTACATCATGTTCATCAGAGCAGGATATATGCGTCGTTTTACAAAGTTTCCTTTCCATAAATGAAAAACAAGATACTTCAGATGCAACAATGCATACTGTATTGAAAATCATGTGCAAAAACAAATACGACAACTAGCTAGCAAAGAATAGAAAAAGCCATTACCCCAAAAACTGACAAGTGGTGATCCAGACATGACAATAGCGAAGTATCCACTTTCTTTAACAGAGATTTCTGAAACTTGCGAGATATACTCATCCTTATTTCAGTATTCGGTTTGGTTCATAAGGCAGCTATTTCCCTGTCCATTGTTTGCTCTGGCCTAGAAATCTATCATTAATTCTTGCAACACAAATAATCATGCACAAAAAGCACCAGTATATTACCAACAAGAAGGCCTGGCAGAAGTGACCCAACTCATGGACAAAACATTAGAATTTAAGAAAACTTCAACATAGTGATAACATCTATAATACATCTCTAGTGGCTAGTTACATATGTTATACATCAAACGGGGAAATTATCCAACAAACC
Source organism: Secale cereale (assembly GCA_902687465.1). NCBI lineage: Eukaryota > Viridiplantae > Streptophyta > Magnoliopsida > Poales > Poaceae > Secale > Secale cereale. Next base: position 554,283,568 of record LR738715.1, on the reverse strand, counting down.
TCTGCGGCTTGGTTGAATAATTGTCAAACACCGTCCATATCACCGTACAAACCATAAATGACTGTAAACACAAAGGGGAATGGTTGATCGGGAAGGAGGAAGCTTCATCATACCTATATGCTTGTCTTCTAGCATGATAAGCTGCAGGCCGGCAAGGGTGGTGGCGACCTGTGCGAGGTGGATCTGGAAGATGAGGATCTCGTCTGGATCCAATAGAGTAGGCTTCCGCTCGAGGTGCTTGATGGTGGCAGCTGCCGTCGTGGCCGAGCTCATCGGTGGGGATGACAATGAAAGTATGCAAGAGCACAATGCATTCAGTGCAGCATTTTAGGTCTACAATTGCATGCGTTGCGGCAACCAGAAGAATCTCACACATCAGAACCGTAATCCAAGAAATGTGAAGAGAAAACTGAGATGCAGTTGAGTTTACCTGCAAAGATTAGAAATATCATCAACATAAGCTAAGTAAATAAGGGTTCAGAAGGAAAGTAAACAAATAAAGACGTATGTGTTACCTTTCAGTCAGTCTTTTGAATTAACAAACATCTATTTATTAATTTACAGTTAAAGCCAATAGATCATTCCACTTATGAGACAGAACAAATAATTAGCTAAATAGCTATTGTACCGAAACCCACGTATGCACCACTAGAAGCATTGAACTCTACCTTATCACCTCGAGTGTCTCGGCGCTCTAATTGAATGACCGTGAAAACCATTGTGTGGATCATGCACCTATTAGAATGATCCATCTAGATTAGATACATTGGTGGTCTAGCTATAAGGTGGCAGAAAGAATGATCTATTGCATAGAAGGCAGATGTTCTTCACAATCAAAATACTAATGGCAAACACAATGTATTAACAGAGTGAAATAATGTGAGACTGCAATTAAGATAATTAAGATAATTAAGATTCTACATTACATCCAATATGAGTTAGTTCATTATTCAACACCTAGTACAATGAGAAAACTATAGATCGACCCCTATTAAATGTGATATCACAAATTTTCATTGTTATAAACGAATCTCTAAATCTTAAAAAATAACTTCGATATGTAGTTTAAATCTACATATAATGTCCGAGGAGAACGAGATAATCATGAAACATAACAGTAACTTTTAGGGCACATATTTTGATCATTCCACCAGCACTATGGGAAGATAATTATCCTTAAGAAGAACCTAATACTAATATTAGAAGTATATTTTTGCTACACGCATGCAGGAAAACTCAATCTGACAGTGATTATGCTAGAATAAGTGAATAACCACCACCCATTTCGATTTTTCCAGTATTACATTAAGAAAATTATCCTTAAGAAGAACCTAATGCTAAGATTAGAAGTATATTTGTGTTACACGCATACAGAAACTCAGTTTTACAGTGAATAATTGAATAACCACCACTCATTTTGATTTTTCCAATATTCTAGTAGGAAAATATTCGTAGTTCATCAGGATTTTTTTTAAAGTAAGAAAACTCTGTATAATAAACTATCAATTAAAGACATGCATACTAGTGGAGATAGAAACGATCGCACTCGCTTGTTCTGTTATTAGGCATTGGACCTGCTACTGCTGATTGTTGGAATCAGTCAGGGACCAGTTGGCCAAGTTCCCAAATAAAATTCCAAGATGCCCAATCAACACAAGAGAGAGGCTGAGCAAGAACGCTTTATTCACCAAGGCCTTGCTGGAGCTCTCATATTTGCTCTGGATCTGCAAGCAACAACAAAAAAGTTCAGAATAACAACACAAAAATGACGGCGAAGCAAACATACACAATCGGTACTCGCCCGAGTTTAATCTCTCGCTTACACAGAGCGACAAGTCGCTGATGTCGAGAAGCAGCAGTCGGGTCGTGTAGCAGCGCGAGATAGTCTTGGCCAGCGATTGCAGTAAGGCTCTACAAACATACATGAAGCAGTCGTCAGTCAGTCAGCAATGGAGCGGGGTAGAAATGGAAAGAGTTCATGATGGTGACCGCACAAAGGTCGTGCTGATGACTGATGCGTACCTCCTTGTCTGCTCACTGCAACACGCATTGATAATACATTACTCCACCATTCTTACAAATGAACTGTACTGCATGACAGAGTTTCAGAAATTTTAGCATAAATTTCACACCCAACTGAATTTAACTAGACTAAATATGTGTAGTATAACGCGCATGAATCAACCAACCAATTCGGCTTTTCCTTGTCCTTTCGGTAGAACATGGATACTAACGATGGGGACATTTGATGAAGAAGTTGGAAAGCAGAGTTCAGAATTCATACTGTAGGTTTAGTCTAACATATAAAGATGTAAATGCAATCACATCAATCGCAAAGATAATATGAGTATGATATTTCCTTATGAAGAAGAAAAATAAATTAAGACGAGTTGTTGTTCAAGCAAATTTTTACTATGGGCAAAACAATGTGCAAGTAAAATAGAGTTACATGAACAAACATCAAGGCTACAAGTGTAAGGATAGGATATGGTGTTTACCTTGCCTATGACGGAGGTTGGGTTGGTGGTGACTTTGCCGTTGACCAGCTCTGCATCGGAGGCGGGGCCATTTCCCCATCGATCATCTCTGTCATCGACGCCTCCCTGCTCGGGCTCTGGGGCTGAGACGTTCGCCTTCGGCAGCGGATCCCCACCACTCGACGTATTTGTGGCGGCTCAGGCACATCGCCGAGCCCCTTGCTACTTCTCTAGAGGAGGAGAGAGTCGGTCGAGGCAGAGGGGACGGCGCATCACACATGGCTGGAGGTCGGCTAGGAGAGAGCCGCCTTGGACCTGTGCGACGGAAGAAGGAAGCGTAGGTGTTGCACCGGGGCCGCGCAGGTCACCGCCGCCCAGACCGTGCACCACCGCCCGGTGGTATTCTTCAGATCCGTCTCGGCCGCGGCGCCGCTATATCGGCACATCACGGGAGCAGACACGACGGCCTCCACGGGTAGAGTAGAGCGGAGATGGTAGTGCATAGATTAACCAACGCTGAAAGATCGTGGATGTCGCCTAGAGGGGGGGGGGTTGAATAGGCGCTTTAAAATAATAATGGTTTAGGCTTGAACAAATGCGGAATAAACCTAGGAGTTAATTTGTCAAGCACAAAACCTACAACAACTAGGCTCACCTATGTGCACCAACAACTTATGGTAAGCAAGATAAACAAGATATATGACAAGAAACAATATGGCTATCACAAACTAGAGTGCATAAGTAAAGGGCTCATGTAAGAGATAACCGAGGCACACGGAGACGATGATGTATCCCGAACTTCACACCCTTGCGGATGCTAATCTCCGTTTGGAGCGGTGTGGAGGCACAGTGCTCCACAAGAAGCCACTAGGGCCACTATAATCTCCTCACGCCCTCGCACAATGCAAGATGTCATGATTCCACTAAGGGACCCTTGAGGGTGGTCGTCGAACTCGTACAAATGGAAACCCTTGGGGGCGGTCACCGAACCCGTACAAATTTCTTGGGACGATCTCCATAACCTAATTGGAGACCCAGACGCTTGCCCGGAGCTTTACACCACAATGATTGAGCTCCGAACACCACAAAGGTTGGGGCTATCTCCACAACTTAATTGGAGGGCCCCCAACGACACCACGAAGCTTCACCACAATGGAATATGGCTTCAAGGTGACCTCAACCGTCTAGGGCGCCCAAGCACCCAAGAGGAACAAGCTCAAGGGTACCAAGCACCCAAGAGTAATAAGCTTCTCAACTTCACTTCCACGTATCACCGTGGAGAACTCAAACCGATGCACCAAATGCAATGGCAAGGGTACACGGAGTGCCCAAGTCCTCCTCTCCCAAATCCCGCCAAAGTAACTAATGCTAGGGAGGGAAATGAGAGGAAGAACAGAGAAGAGAACACTAAGAACTCCAAGATCTAGATCCAAAGGGTTCCCCTCACATAAAGGAGAAAGTGATTGGTGGAAACGTAGATCTAGATCTCCTCTCTATTTCCCCCCAAAACTAGCAAGAATCCATGGAGGGATTGAGAGATGGCAAGCTCGAAGAAGGTCAAAAATAGAGGAAGAATAGGAGCTCAAGAGATAACACTCAATGAGGAAGAAGACCCCCTTTTATAGGAAGGGATAAATACAACCGTTACCCACTTCATCAGCCCGCGACATGCGGTACTACCGCACAGACTGGTTCTTACTACCGCAAGGCCATGCGGTACTACCGCTCGGATGTGCGGTACTACCGCTCCCGTGGCAGAGACCAAACGAGACCCTGTTGCGTTAAAACAACGAGCGGTAGAACTGCCGGAGCGGTACTACCGCGCGACCTTGCGGTACTACCGCAAGGCAGGGTTCGACTAGGCTGGGAAGGCACGGACTAACAAAATTACATCCGTGGCTACTTCCGCTGAATATTGGTCTGTGCAAAAGTCCGGAACGATACTACCGCATGAAGGGAGCGGTAGTATCGCGTAGGGCGCGGATGTAAAAAACTTCTTCCGCGCCTACTTCCGCGCATGCCAGTGTTCTGGGCTAGAGGCCACGGTACTACCGCTTCCCTGGCCGGTACTATCGTGAGCTACTGCGGTAGTACTGCTCCCTTGATCAGTACTACCGCACGCCACAGAAACTCTAGCACTTGGAAGCCTTCATTTTGCAAAGACACGAAAGGATACAACAAAACTAGAACTGCCATAACTTCTACAAATGAGCTCCGAATTGAGCAAACTCAAGCTTGTTGGATAGAGGAAGACGAGTAGTAAGAAGAGGCAGGGAGGTATGCCTAGGATATAGAGGAGTGAACCCTTCATCAGAGAAGAACCGGCAAAACCTTCAACATCGAAAACATCATAGAAGATGCATGTGAACTCCATTTTCGATGAACTCGAGCTTGTCATCAAGATGACCAGAAGCTCTAAGACTCACAAAGAGAACCGGCAAAACCCCCAACATCGAAAACATCATAGGAGATGCATGTGAACTCTATTTTTGATGAACTGGAGCTTGTCATGAAAATGACCATAAGCTCCAAATCTCACAATGAGAAGAACCATACAAGAACCAATACAGATGATGCAAGGATGCAATGGTTTGAGCTCTCTACGAACGATATGATCAAGCTACTCATCAAGAGCACCCCTTGATAGTACGACAATCGATCCTATAACCCAGTCTCCAAACTACCACCATGAGACCGGTAATATAGAGAACCTATCAAGGGAAAACCTTTGCCTTGCATAAAGTCCACTTGATCTAGATGTAGACGATCTTGACTTCCTCAAGTTGGACCACCTTTCTTGATTGCGTTGGCTCGGTGAAGACTAATAGATTGCTCCCCCATACTCCACTATAGGTGAGCCACTCTTCGGCATATCTTCACAAGTCCATTGTCACCACAATGGACGGCAAGCATCAAGCACTTGATCTCTTCGTGATGCATCACTTGAACTTGCACACCGCAACATAACACCACAAAGAACTCTCGCAAAGACCATGGGTTAGTACACAAAGCGTAATTGACAAGGCTTACCATACAATGGGATCACTTGATCCCTCTCAGTACATCTTCTACGCTTTGTGTGTTGATCAACTTGATTCACTATTTGACTTAGTCTTGATCAACCTCTCACATGACCAATCTTTAGGTAATTCCTTGAAAGGCACATTGGTCATCACAAACTCTCATTGAAACCAACAAATGGACTCCAAGAAAAGCCTATGGACAAATCCTTCAAATATAACTCAAGGAAACCATTAGTCCATAGAGATTGTCATCAATTACCAAAACCAAACATGGGGGCACCGCATGTTCTTTCCAGCGCCATGGAGACGGCCGCCACGAGCAGGGCAGGCAGGCTGAGTCGCAGGCGGCGGCTACGTTTATGTGGGAGAGGAGGGGAGAGAAGGCTGCATGTGGAAATTCTGGCGTGACCCCCGGATCTCCTTTTCCCTCACACCCAATTGCTATCATGTTTTATTTTCGTCGTATCTGTGATGACATGGCTACCACGGGGAAGCGCCCTTGACACGCAGCTTAATGTGTTTAATATGTTCATCACTAGGAGCATGTAAAATGTTTGCATCAAATCCTTCATTAGTAGTCTGTTCATTAGACACTTCAGGCTCAAGAACAACATGAGCTTGTATATTTGCTCCGGCAACTTGATTAGACACATCAGGTTCAGTCAGTTCAGTATTGATTGGGCGAGTTATAATATAAGCAGAATTTGGTTTTATTTTCTTATGGATTCCCTACATACAAGTAGTTTTACAACACCGTCAGGTTTAACTATTGGCGAGAAATTGAACAATTGAATTAGATATACTCAGGGATGTGATGTGCCTTCTCGTTGCCCATGCTGCTCTTGCAAGCTGCGACTATCCATTTGCACAAGCTCGATGCCATTCATGTGCTGCCGCCGCTGGCTCCCATGCAAGCTACACCCAACGTTGGATCTTCATCTTCTTGTCCTTCCGTTCGCTTGAAGACCGACAACCGGCATTCAACATGGGTGCGTGGAAGTGCTGTGTCGGTCTGTCCAGTGGCGGCTAGGTTAGGAGCGAACCGGACTGGAGGCTGGAGCGAACGAATTGGGGATTTTTCCCACTGTCGATCGATATGGGAGGCGATCGTTTGGGGCACGAGCCTGCTATTGGTCCTTCCTTGCACTTACGTTATTGGCCCATCCAAATTGAAATGTTTTTCTTCATTTTTTACATTGCCTGCTCGTGCGCTGGGACGAACAAAACTAGCCTGGGCCAACCTGGATGTCTCAAATTAGGTGCGCACTTTCCAGCCACCCGAGGCGGCCACCCATACCGGCCCCTACGGTGGCGTCGCCCCATTTTGTGTGTATGATTGGGGCGGTCAAAATTATTCCAGTGGCGCTTTTGATTTACCCACAGAATGGTTGAATTGCTTGTTTCTATGAACTGGGTTCGCCAATAATGTGAAGGATGCCAATCTTTTCATCCTATTGAAGATTGCTAAGATCTCGATATGCCAAATGTAATCGCATGAAATATACAATAAAATCCAGTGTGATGTGTGTTGCTACAACTAGTTTGACAGCCCGTCCTCATATAACATATCAAGGAGGCACCATCTTATCAGATTAACCATTTGACTTACCAATGCAGTGTGGGAAGAAAGAAGTATCGGGACTGTGTATCCAAGCAATTGATGCCATGGACTCCTTCGTAGAACCTTCTAAGCGAAAAAGAAGTTGTAGTGTGCCTTTACAAAGAGCTAGCGTAAGTTCAGTTACCCTCTTCTCGGAATTTTAGTTAGCCACTGATTGCAAAATTGTTCAATTACGTTGCTTGGCTTAATTTAGTTTGCTACTGATTACATAATGCCATAGCCTGTTAATCATATTATAGACTGCGCCTATCTATGTGTTTGATACTTACTGTTAAGAATTACCTGTTTTCCTGAACTTAAATAGCTACTTAAGCACGTAGATAACTGGTCATATGTACTTCTAGGGTGCAGAAAAATTCATGTGTAATTTACGTTCTGATACCCTGTTTGTTTAAATGGCTTGCTTTTATCACTTGTAGCATTAGTAATGTTTGCATGTTCATAGATAGACAATTGTTAGGTTTATATGAGGGACAACGTCTTTTTGACATATATATGTGTAAGAATAAGTTTGCATACATCAAATAAATTTACAGATGTCTGTGTTGCTGGTAAACGGTGCCGACTTGTTACTGTAATACGTTGCCAAGAACTTGTTAGTTTTACTAGTTCATGTGTAATTAAGTACATTGCCAAAACTGGTTAGGTTTACTAGTTTGATGTTAGTTTTTTATGGCTCTTGCAACACATTATTTATGATTGCTAACATTCAATTTTGCAGGATCCAACTAAAACTCCGTTGGCACAACAGGTAGGTTTTAAAAAACTTCCTTGTTTACCTGGTTTGCTATTGTGACTCATTGCTATAATCATCTTACCAACTTCAAGTTTCCAGGATCCAATTGGAATTCTAATTGCACAGCAGGTACATTTTCAAAAACATATTGGTGTAACATGTTTGCTGCTGTAACTTGTTGCTCCAATCAAGTTATTGACTACTCAACTTTTCAGGATCCAAGAGAAACTGCAATGCCACAACAGGTTCCTTTTGCAAAACTTGTTTGTTTACCTGCTTTGCTGTTGCAACTGGTTGCTCTAATCACGTTACTGGCTACTCAACTTTTCAGGATCCATGAGAAACTCCAGTGCCACAACATGTACCTTTTGCAAAACTTGTTTTTTTAACTGCTTTGCTGCTGCAACTGGTTAGAATGATGTCAATAACTACTTTCCAGCATCCAATCGAAACTCTTTAAATCCTTGTTTGTTTAACTGGTTCGCTGCTCTAACTCCCAGTTGAGATGTTTTGCTAACTACAACTTTTCAGAATCCAATCAGAACTTTAATGGCAAAACAGGTTATCCCAAGATCTAAGAGCAAGGTCCCCATGGACGTTGTATCATCTCATAGCAGTGGCACCAGCCCAATCATGCATTATGAATTACCAACTGCTGATAATCTAGAGGCTAAACTATTGGTAGAAAGAGATTCTTCTTCTGCACTTAGAGATGAAGTTGACATGTTGAGGAAGCAAACAACAGAATCACAAGCAGTACTCAAGACAACCATTCAATATTTGGTGGATTTCAAAACGAAGCAAGCTGAGACTGACCGCATTGTTAAGGTCGTGGAGTAAAAAAGGAAATTAAATTCCCACTAAGTAAATCATAGATGAAATATTTTTTCCATTGTCAAATAAACTTTGTGTTTTTGTTCATGTAATTGATCAAACCATTTGTTTTAGAGATCATGTAATAATTGTTTTTTGTCTTTTGGTTTGTAAATTTTTTAGCACGAGTATGTATTAATTGACAAGACTCTAAGACATTTCATTTTCATTGCTATGCCAGACCTACAAATATGCCAATCGGGTTGAGTGTCCATTCAACAATAATAGTACTAGTATAGACGGTCCTTAAGTTGCACGCATCTAAAATGGCCAAGATGTTGTACTAGCTTTGCTAAATAAATGTCGCGCTTCTAGCAAAAAAAAGTACATCGGTCTGGCTTATGTATGTTAGTTGATATTATTGACCCATATACTCCATAAGTGTTTATATGTCTATTAGTTTTGTACATTATTGGTTAATTGACTATATTTTGAATCTTGAGACATCGCTTGTTTACATATCTAAATGGGAGTACACTATATGCTGCATGTGTCATACAAGTTACACTTGAGTTGGACACAAAGTGGTTTCAAATATTCGAATTCACCTTAAACTGGTTTCCACCTTCTGAATTCGAGTATCGGCATTTGTAAATCATATTCATATATGATAGTGAGATACCTCTTTGTTGTGCTTTTGAAGATATAAAAAATGTAGAATGATTCATAAAGATTCATATAAGAATACAAAATGGATTTGAATTTAGATGCCAGAGTAAACATGAATGCTTATTGTCCCAAAATTTGAAAGAAGCGGCATAATATCCACTCCCACGTCGACTGCCCGAAGCCAGTGTTTGTGAGATGGAAATTACTGTCTACCCCTTACAGGGACAATGCATCGGCCCGGTTTCCACTGTTCTCAATAGGGGTAGGTTAGTAACTTCAATTATATGTGACACGACCGCCTCTGAGCCCATTCGGACACGATGGGCGCTAAACATGGGCGACAAAACACATTTAATTCAAGCTCGTCCGAAAGACCTCTGTCTCTCCCTCCATTTACCCATTCATACACGGTGGGTGGCAAAACAGACTCGATTCGACCGAAATCGATACACGCAAATATTTTTAATAGGAGCAGGTTTGTAACTTCACTCAGACGTGGTGCAACCGCCCTACCTGTCAGCCTTGATCATACACCGTGGGTGCCAAAACACCCTCTCCTCGCTCGAAATCGCTCTGGGCAAATATCGGGGAGATGCGAGATTACCGTCCTATCCCTAACCGACGAGACGTCCAAATTTTAAACGGGGGAGCAGTTCGTAAATTTGCCATATTTCAGACAGGCGCGTCCCAAAAACATGGTTCCTCGTACCTCTCCCTCCATTTTCCCATTCATACACCGTCCGTGCTAGAACACCATCCCCACACCAGCCTCCTCCGTCCGCCACCCCATCCGTCGCCGCCGTCCTCCACCATGCCGGAGCGTAGACCGCGTCCTCCACTACTAGAGATGGGCATTTCTCATCCACGGCAATGGACCAGGAGCCTTGCATCGCGCCCTCTCACATCATCGGCGCCATCATCCTCCTTGCGGGACTTATCCCTCGATGGACCCGTCTACCGTCGCAGATCTGCTTCAACGCCACCGACAGCCATCGCACCCCCGATGTCATAATAGGGTTCAATTGATCATGCCTAGGGTTTCTTCCCTTTTATGATCACTATATGATCAGCCTACGTGATTCGTGTCATAATAGCACTGCTCCACCCATCAAGCTAAACAAGCTTAGTTGTTCAAATACGAATATGATACTATTAAAACGGAGTTTTTTTAATTGGTCAGCTAAATGTTCCTAATTTAGTATCGAAAATGCATGTACGCCGCTGGGGTGTGGATCTACAGGGGGTCGTGGCCCACCCTGGAATTTTGGGTCGGCCCAGACCCCGATTCCCCTATGTTCTACTGTGCTTCTGATCTCTACTCGCCCCCAGCCGCCTGCCTCGCCGGCGACTTGACGTCCCCGGACGGCATGACTCTAGGAGGAGACGCCGGACTAACAGGAGGTCATGAGCCACTCGCCCAACGGCGTCACCGTTGCCCGGGCGCACCGCCGTGCTTACCTTCCCAGTCCGTGCAGGGCTCAGACGTGCATCACGCACTAAGCCAACTAGATTTATCCTGAGATATGTCCTCAACCCTCAGCAGCTACTCCCCATCACCCATTTTCTAATTGATTCATTACTCATTAGGAAGGACTGTCATTAGGGTTTGGTGTGTACTGAGTGCTACCTACACTTAATGGTTCAGATATTTCAGTAATCTTTAGTACCTGTAAAGTTCACAAGGTTTCAAAATTCTGGCCCTAGGAATAGACACTATTCATGTTGGATTGTTTGTCATAGTGACATTGACCCAAATTACTACTGCAGGACAGGTTTGTTGACAATTTTACTTGTCTTTCTTACTCATTCGATATAATATCCAATTATTCACGTCGATTAGTTGCAAACAATAAGTGCTAGAGCATATTCTTGATTCATATTTTGGACGGTCTCTTACCATAGTTACAATTTTGCATACTTGTCCTAGTAAGCTCACAAGTCATGATTGATTCACTACCTCTATGCTTGCCTTGCCATATTTGTTGTCAATATTCTTTTAGGGTGGACCACCCTGTTTCCAATTACTGGAACCGCAGACATGAGTGAATAATATTTCTCTATGTGATCTCTTTCATCATGTGTGGGCAACGAACATTGCATTATATAGAAAGAAAGTGTCATATCCACCTTTTACATAGACTATGATCTTTAACATGCAATACAATGTGCCTACTTGCTTTGTGTCACACTACCAACACTCCACCCTTGAAGCTAAACATTATGCCACTCATAATTCCTTAGTTTATTTGTTGAAAAACGATTTTGATATGATTCTAATGTTCCTACTTTAGTTTTGAAATGTGTGCCCGCCTATTATAAAGACATAAGAGGTTTGTATTTATGTGTGTGGTCTAGTCAGCACGGTTGGGGGATGAACTTTGTATACGCAGGGGTTTGTAGGGAGACACTCTTTGAGTTGAATCCGCAATGCATTCCATAATAACCTCACTACTTTTTATGTTTTCATGAACCATAGATACTGAACAGCATCATAATGATTATGAGCTTGCGTGCATGAAAAGAATAAAGCTGAATAATGCCATGGCTATCAAACTTGGCATTAAGGGGCTGAAATCAAGTCCAGATGCAATGCAATGCAAATGCTCCCCACCTACAGATTCGTGCTCAAAATATGATCCTAACAATAATTCTGAGCTAGAGGGAGACCTAAGTCAATGCAGCTCCCTAGTGGAGGAGCCAGAGACAGATGCCCTATCTTATTCATCCATCAAGGTGCTTGCTCTAACTTTCCAAGGTTATATTGGTCACACATATCTTGCAACTAATGCTTTGCATTGCTTATACTCTGTTGCACTGCCATTAGCTTAGTTTACACACCGTGTATGTGAATATTCCCTGCCTATCCATTTTTAGTACATATTCATCATACCATATTTATCCATACAAATGTTGTTCTTGTGTATCAGATGTTCAAAAGGAAGAGGGCGATTGCTGATCACGGAGGAGCACGAACAAAGTATTTGGAAAAGGTAGTGACACCTGATAAATCAAATAGCCCAATTGGTGTAGTTGCAATATCACCAGACCCAAGAAACATAAACACAACTCTAGCAGACTCTAGCCCTACTACACTGGCCATCTCTGATGCCCCAACTCAGCAGACCCCAACTGCAGCAAACAATACGATGATGCCAGTTGATATAGCACTAGCTCTACGATGCAAAAACCCCATTCCGGCAAAGAGTACACCAAATGCAGTGGCAAAATCCCATTTCAAACAAGATAGAGCCCCAATTGCAACAAATAGGACCCCTATTCCATTTATTCCCAGTTTAGAAGAGCAAGCTTATATTGTTGTCAGGAACTTTGTGCGCATCTTTCCTTCATGGAAAGATATACCATAGACTCAGAACAATTTACAACATTCCTCCACAACTCATGCGTAAGTAATGTACTAATCTTGTTCAGGGTAACTACTCAATATGTTTCTGCTGACAGAAGACACAAGATTTCATTCTTTTAAATAGGCGAGGACCAAACTGGATAGTGAAGATGAGCAACGGTTGCTTGCACTTTTCAAGCACTCGTTGATGAAGTATAGTTCCTACCTAAGGCAAACGCACTTCGATGGCAAGCCTCTAAATGAAATTTCTCTAAAGTCTCCGGTGCTACATTTATCACACAGTGACTGGAATAATCTTGTTACACATTGGTCTCGTCTGCAGTGTAAGGTACTATCTATGATATCACATCATAATTTGAACTACTTTTATGCATGTGCCTTACCATCTCACTTGTACGAAAACTGTTTGCTAAAGAACATTCATTCTCAAGGGACTACATAATCTCACAACTATACTGCACACCGCATCGCTCTTGTGAGTACCTCTTGCCCTGTATGACCATACTTCCATAGATGATTGATTATGTAGCATCACGACACATGGTAGCCTTGTTATCCTCCATTTGGTGGACATTATAAGATCGATATCGACTCTTACATAAATTTAGAATCAACCAAGGTTTAGCTCTGTAGTGCTCTTATAAGGAAAGAACGTCTTCTATCACTGTACTTACATTAACAGCTACTCCCACTGTCCCATAATATAAGAGCGTTTTGTACTGTACACCAGTGTACAAAACACTTTTATATTATGGGAAGGAGGGATTGGTTCATTGTGTAGCATTCTGCATCTTCTCTCCCTCGCCCACCATTTACTATAAAATATCATATCTATATTTAATCTTACCAAAAAGTTGAATACAAGACAATGCCAGTGCATAAGTGTAGCCCATTGCTCTTGTCAGTACATTTTGTCCTGTAACGCTTGTACTTACAGGGATTGGTATTTGATTATGTAGCATCAATCTGCATCTTATCTTCATTATCCTCTACCCTTCTAGTATTATCCTATCTATAATTACTCTCTACAAAATGTAGAGTATAGGCAATGCTTATGAAGAACATTATGTGCTGAAATTCTTGAGTTATCCTTCCATTGACATGGAGAAGGGCATTATAAAGCCGGTGCTAGCTGTTAATGTAAGTCAATCCTTCTAAAGCCTTTATCCTCAACTACTGTTTAATTTGCTCATACTCCCTATCGTCAACTTTTGTTTAGTTTGTTGTTTCAATCAAAATGCATGTTCGCAACAACTGTAAGTTCCAAGTTTTAGTTGTAAAACCAAATTCCTTATTCATACGATGCACATCACTCAATACTCCCTATATGTATGCTTGTTTTTGTGGATCTATAATCCAGTGTGTGGTGAAGCAGCCCACATTTGCACCTTGTCATCTCCTGTTTTATCTTACTGATGTGGTTGATGATATGAACAACATGCCATGCACATTAACCAAAATAGATACAATGGTTGTATTTACCCTTCAGCCATGCTTGTTTTGTCGACATGGTAATCCAGTTGTGTGGTGAATCTCCCTGCATTATGAACAATGTCAAATTATGCTATTGATATTTTGAACTAACACTTTATTTTCTAATTTGAAATTGGATGGAATTGACAGCATAGTTACCATCTTTGTTTATACACGTGTAAAACCTGCCATCTCTTTGCTTGTTTCAGGGTGATATGCCTGATGGCATGCACAAGTCTGCTGAAGGCTATGAGACAAACCCAACATATATTGCAGCAAAGAAGGCAAAACATCTTGAAGGTAGCGAGACAACCCCAAAGTCATGTCTTGATGTAGTGTTCAAGTTACTTGCGACTAGCAGTCAGACAAACTCACATAATTCGCTGTCTAAATTAGTTCGACTTCTTCAGTCTCAATTTCAAGCAGAAAGGCACTCTTCAACTCAACTTTGACTTGAAGTCCAATCTCCAAGGAAGATCGTAGAAAACACCAATGAGAGCCTCATTGCTAAACAGCTACACCTGGAAGCTATGATCGACATGCTAGGAAAGTCTCACAGCCTTGCTCAACAGCTCCCGCGCAAGGCTAACCTTTCTTGAACTGTCTTGGAAGTGGTCTTGGATCAGTATTATTTTGTTACGTGCAATGGCGCCCAGTTTTTGTAATCTGCTTCTTCGTTGCACTTTATGATCACTTGTGGCGAACTTTGATGGCCAGTGGATGTAATATACCATAAATCCTTTATTGTATAGTGTAGGTTTGTTCTAAGTTACAATGCCAAGTAGTTTTGTTCTTAATTGCTACTAGTTATTGTATATGCCATCATTCGCTATGTGAAATAAATGGCGAAAATGTGACGTAGTCGACCGGGCCGAAACTTTCTTGGGCCTGAAAGGCCATTGGGGCCCTTCACACTTTGCGCCATGCCCACAAATTACACGGGCCTACATTCGGCCCAATGTTTAGTTGGTCCTTTAGTGGGCCCAGCGCTTAGTTGGGCCCATGTTACTTTGGGCCGTTAATAGGCTGAATATTCTGCTACCCTGTTGAGGCCCAGAAGATACCATGAGCCTTTGGCAGGCCGAAACGCATGTTGGGCCCCAATTTCCAAAAGTCATCCACTGGCCTTTAGCAGGCTGAAATGTAGACCGGGCCATTATTGGCCCAGTTATAATACGAGCCATTACGAGGCAGAAACATATCTGGGCCTTAGTTGGCCTACTAATATCATGGGCCTTTAAGTGGCCGAAAACCTAGTACAGGCATGAGCGGGCCGAATTATACGATAGGCCTCTAACAGGCCCAAAGTCATGTTGGGCTGAACTGTTGCCACCTTGATCATGGGCCATTAGTGGGCTGGAGGTCGCTTTGGACCATATATGGCCCATCGGCAACACGGGCCATTCCTAGGCCGAAAGACATATCGGTCTGAAATGGGCCCATGTCTTCATCGGGCCTCTAACAGGTCGAAATGTCACTGGGCCGTTATCGGGCCGAAATACTCGATGAAACATTAACGGGCTAAATCTGGCTTAGGGCCGTAATTGGGCCATGTTTAAGAAGACCGTTAGTGGGCTGGCCCAATAGTACCCGAGTAATTACTATGGGCCTTTAGCTGGGCTGGCCCATTTAATATTTATGGGCCACTTTTGGGCCTGTCCACGTGTCAACATATCATAGGCGCATCTCGCCCATTGGATGAGTGACATCTGTGCCAGCGTGGAGCTGACGCATGGTTTCGTCGGCCAATGAGAATTTTACACGTGGAAAATCACCATTGGTCGTGGCTGTTAGCGGGTTATCAGATCCAAAACCAGGCTCGTTAGCTTAATGGCGACCCGTTACGGTGGATGCCATGTGTCGGTTACCCATGAAGAAAGCACTTCCATGACATGGCATTTATCGTCATGGAAGTGGACACTTCCGTGATTATAATTTTGGTATTGTCATGGAACACTTCTACGACGGCACATGTATGACTATCTTGACTCTGTCATAAAATCGTCATGGATGTCCATGCATGACAGAAAACATGACCTACTGTGACAAACACGTATTATCACGGAAGTGGTTTTTTGTAGTGTAGCCACATGACAGCCTCTCCCTACAGGAAGAACCCACAGATGACACCCGTACTGCGACGTGTCAAACAAGTAGGCGCGGAGCTGGCAAGTTGCCGGGTAACCAGTGATGTGACATTAAGTGGTCCATTTAATGCGCCCTGTCAGCCCGCAGAGTTAGGTATGATAGCACTGTTGCTATCATGTCAGTGCACCAGGACTACTTTGCCACAGTGATGGCCCCTTAATATATAAAAGGAGGCCCATGGCAACCGTAGACAGGGTTAGAAGATTGGATAACTCACACACCCATACATGCATAGTCGATGCTGCCCAGAGGCAACCCTTGCCGGGCAAGTGTTCTACGCTCCACCACCTCATTTCCACCATCAATTCACCAAAGCAGGAGTAGGGTCTTATGCCACAATGGTGGCCCGAACCTGGGTAAAACTGCCCGCGTGATCTCTGCCTTGCTGTCCCATGCTTGTCTGCTCTTTATGCAACGCAACGTCCCCCTGCCGAACCAGAAGGGGACTCTTGGTCCCATAGGTGGCCGTGGTTTTCCCCAACAAGACGGCATTTTAGTCACCTAGGCTCCAGCTGCATGCTCTGGATCGTGCATGAGTTTGGGCTTCAATCCTTGAAGGATAAGGCCGTTCGCCCTCTTAGCTTGACCATTCGACTATGTGTGCACAACAGACGCATAGTCTACCGAGTGCCTTGGTTGGTGCGGAAGTTTTTGAACTCTTCTGAATCGAAGTTTGAGCCATTATCCGTGATAATACTGTGTGGAACTCCGTGTCTAAATATCAACTCTTTCAAGAACCTAATGGGTGTCCTTGAATCTAACTTCTTAATAGGCTTGGATTCAATCCACTTGGTGAATTTGTCGACTACTACAAGCAGATGAGTGAAGCCACTTCTGTAGGTGCTGAGTTGTCTCGCCATGTCCAACCCCCACACAACAAACGGCAAGACGAGTGGAATGGTCTTCAGGGCAGATGCGGGTTTATGGGACATGTTCGCATAGAACTAGCATCCTTCGCAATGCTGAACAATCTTCTTTGCAACTTCGTTGGCCCGTGGCCAGTAAAATCTTGCTTGATATGTTTTGGCCACAATTGTCCGAGAGGACGCATGATGACCATACGTCCCCGAGTGGATTTATTCCAAAATCGGTCGACCCTCTTCTGGAGAAATACATCGACACTCTACCTATAAAGCTATCCATTTATCATTGTGAAAGCTTTGGATCTGCGGACAATATGACGTGCTTCAACTTCATCTTCTGGAAGATCTTGCCTGAGAAAATATGCAATGTACATTACTGTCCAGTTAGGTATAATTACTAGGATCTCCATAACCAAGTCAATGACTGCAGGGACCTAGATTTCAGTCGGATCAGTAGGACTTATCGCTTGGGGAGGCTCTTCAATGAAAGGATCCTCCTGTACTGACGGAGAATGAAGGTGCTCGAGGAAGACATTGCTGGGAATAGGCTTCCGAGTGGAACCTAATTTTGCCAGATTGTCGGCTGCTTGATCTTTTATTCAAGGAATATGGTGGATTCCAAACCCTCAATTTTTATTCTCTAGCTTCCTGCTACTTCTCGAGCTTGCGTTGTATTCCCTCGAAGAGGAAAGGGAGATGCAGCACAGTAGCGTAAGTATTTCCCTCAGTTTTTGAGAACCAAGGTATCAATCCAGTAGGAGACCACGCGCAAGTCCCTCGCACCTGCACAAAAAAATAAGAACTTCGCAGCCAACACGATAAGGGGTTGTCAATCCCTTTACGGTCACTTACGAGAGTGAGATCTGATAGAGATGCTAGTTTATATTTTTGGTATTTTTGTTTATAAGAACAAAAAGTAAAAACAGAAAAAGTGAAGTAGATGTAGATTGATATGCTGAGAATAGACCCGGGGGCTATAGTGTTCTCTAGTGGCTTCTCTCATGATAGCGATATTCTACGGCGGGTAAACAAATTACTGTCGAGCAATTGATAAAAAAGCGAATAATTATGAGACTATCTAGGCATGATCATTGTATATAGGCATCACGTCCGAGACAAGTAGACCGACTCCTGCCTGCATCTACTACTAATACTCCACACATCGACCGCTATCCAGCATGCATCTAGTGTATTGAGTTCATAAGAATAGAGTAACGCCTTAAGCAAGATGACATAATGTAGAGGGATAAACTCAAGCAATATGATATAAACTCCATCTTTTTATCCTCGGTGGCAACAATACAATACGTGCCTTGCTGCCCCTACTGTCACTGGGAAAGGACACCGCAAGACTGAACCCAAAGCCAAGCACTTCTCCCATTCCAAGAACTATAGATCTAGTAGGCCAAGCCAAACCAATAATTCGAAGAGACTTGCAAGGATATTATGAGCACACATAAAGAGTTCAGAAAAGAACCAAATATTTCTCGTAGATAATCTTGATCATAAACCCACAATTCATCGGATCTCGACAAACACACCGCAAAAAGATATTACATCGAATAGATCTCCTCAAAGATCGAGGATAACTTTGTATTGAGATCCAGAGAGATAGAAGAAGCCATCTAGATACTAGCTATGGACCTGAAGGTCCGTGGTAAACTACTCACAACTCAAGGTGAGGGCGATGATGATGATGTAGAAGCACTCCATGATGGATCCCCCCTCCGGCGGAGCTCCGGAACAGGCTCCAAGATGGGATCTTCACGAGAACAGAAGGTTACGGCGGTGGAATTAGGGTTTTCTCTCTGTTGCTGATGGTTTCGGGGTACGTAGGCTTATATAGGAGGAAGGAGGACACCGGGGGACTCACGAGGGACCCACGAGGCAGGGGCGCGCCCCCACCCTCATGGGCACCCCGTGGCCCCTACTCCGTGGTTCTCAAGTCTCCCGTGTGTGATTTTCTCCAAAAATATCTCCCCTGAAGGTTTCACTCCATTTGGACTCCGCTTGATATTCCTTTTCTGCAAAACCCCGAAACAGGCAAAAAACTTCAATCTGGACTGGGCCTTTGGTTAGTAAGTTAGTCCCGAAAATGATATAAAAGTGTATGACAAATCCCATTAAACATCCAAGACATCACAAATAATAGCATGGAACAATAAAAAATTATAGATACATTGGAGACGTATCAAGCATCCCCAAGCTTAATTCCTGCTCGTCCTCGAGTAGGTAAATAATAGAAACAGAATTTTTGATGTGGAATGCTAACCAACATAGTTTTTCAACGTAATTCTCTTAATTGTGGCATGAATGTTCAGATCTGAAAGATTCAAGATAAAAGTCTATATTGACATAAGAAATAATAATACTTCAAGCATACTAACAAAGCAATCATGTCTTCTCAAAATAATATGGCTAAAGAAAGTTATCCCTACAAAATCATATAGTCTGGCTATGCTCCCTCTTCATCACACAAAATATTCATATTATGCACAACCCCGATTTCAGCCAAGCAATTGTTTTCATACTCAATTTTTTCAAACCTTTCAACTTTCACGCAATACATGAGTGTGAGCCATGGACATAGCACTATGGTTGGAATAGAGAGGTGGTTGTGGAGAAGACAAAAAGGAGAGAGATAGTGTCACATCAACTGGGCGTATCAACGGCGTATCAACGGGCTATGGAGATGCCCATCAATAGATATCAATGTGAGTGAGTATGGATTGCCATGCAACGGATGCACTAGAGCTAAATATGTATGAAAGCTCAACAAAAGAAACTAGTGGGTGTGCATCCAACTTGCTTGCTCACAAAGACCTAGGGCATTTGAGGAAGCCCATCGTTGGAATATACAAGCCAAGTTTTATAAAAAAAAATCCCACTAGTATAAAAATGACTAACCATGAGACTCTCTACAATGAAGAACATGGTGCTACTTTGAAGCACAAGTGTGGAAAAAAGATAGTAGCAATTGTCCCTTTTTCTTTTCTTTTTCTTTTTTTCTTGTTTTTGCGCCATTCTTTTTTCTTTGGCCTTTCTTTTCTTTCTCTTTTTTTTTCTTTTTTTGCGGAGGGGCTTTATTGATTTAGCCTTTCCTCCCATGGGACAGTGATCTAATAATGATGATCATCACACTTTCATTACAACTCGATATTACAACTCGATACTACAACCAAGTATGACTCTATATGAATGCCTCCGGCGGTGTACCGGGATGTGCAATGAAACAAGAGTGACATATATGAAGAGTTATGCATGGTGGCCTTGCCACAAATACGATGTCAACTACATGTTCATGCATGGCAATATGACAATATGATGCGTGTCATATGAACGGAACGGTGGAAAGTTGCATGGCAATATATCTCGGAATGGCTATGGAAATGCCATGATGGGTAGGTATGGTGGCTGTTTTGAGGAATAATATGGTGGCTGTTTTGAGGAAGGATATATAGTGGGTGTATGGTTCCGGCGAAAGTTGTGCGGTACAAGAGAGGCTAGCAATGGTGGAAGGGTGAGAGTGCGTATAATCCATGGACTCAACATTAGTCATAAGAACTCATATACTTATTGCAAAAATCTATGAGTCCTCAAAACAAAGCAATGAACGCATGCTCCTAGGGGGGAGGTTGTTAGGAGTTCACCATCGCGCGCCCCTACCTCCACAGAAAGGTTGACACTTTATAAATACTTCATGCTCTAACTTCGTCACATAGCGGTTCACCATACGTGCATGCTACGGGAATCACTAACCTTAACACAAGTATTTCTCAATTTCATAATAACTCCACTAGCATGACTCTAATATCACTATCCTCATATCTCAAAACAATTATCAAGCATCCAACATCTCATCATATTCAATGCACTTAGTGTGAGAGTTTTTACTACATTAATATTGGATGTCTATCATGTGAAGACTAGTTTTATAGCATTACCATGCTGTTTTAATAGACTCTCACATGAATATAAGTGAAAGGTGATAGTTCAATAATTTCTTCAAAATATTATCACCATCGTGCTCTAAAAGATATAAGTGAAGCACTAGAGCAAACACTATTCAACTCAAAAGATATAAGTGAAGCACATAGAGTGTTCTAACAATTCCTAGGCCATATTTAACTCTCTCAAATAGGTGTGTCCAGCAAGGATAATTGTGGTAAACTAGCAAGCAAAGACTCAAATTATACAAGACGCTCCAAGAAAAACACATATCATGTGGTGAATAAAAATATAGCTCAAAGTATAGTTACTGATGGATGAAGACGAAAGAGGGGATGCCTTCCCGGGGCATCCCCAAGCTTAGGCTTTTGATGGTCCTTGAATTTTACTTGGGGTGCCATGGGAATCCCCAAGCTTAGGCCTTGCTACTCTTTGTTCCATAGTCCATCAAAGCAATACTCAAAACTTGAAAACTTCACAACATAAAACTTAGACAAAAATCTCGCGAGCTCCGTTAGTATAAGAAAACAAATCACTACTCAAAGGTACTGCAATGAATTCATTCTTTGTTTATATTGGTGTTAAACCTACTGTATTCCAACTTCTCTATGGTTCATACTTCACAATATTACTCACAGATGCATTGAAATAAGCAAACAACACACGAAAAACAGAATCTGTCAAAAACAGAACAATCTGTAGTAATCTGCAGGTTTCGCATACTTCTGTAACTCCAAAAAATTCAAACTAAATTGGTAAACATGAGGAATTTGTCTATTAATCATCTGCAAAAATAACCAACTAAATAGCACGCTCCAGTAAAATCTGATGACCATTCTAGCGAGCGCTAACGATTCTGTTTTTCACAGCAAGATCACATAAAGTTCACACAGGTCTTCCCAAAGGTTCTACTTGGCACAAAAACTAAACAAAACATGAGACCACATCTAAACAGAAGCTAGATGCAATATTTATTCCCTAACAGCAGCAAAATAAAAATAAAAAATGGGTTGCCTCCCAACAAGCGCTATCATTTTACGACCCTAGCTAGGCACGATACAAGATAGATCTAAGTATTGCCATCTTTGGAAGGCAGTCCATAAGTGGCTCTCATTATAGATTCATATGGTAATTTGATTTTCTTTCTAGGAAAGTGTTCCATGCCTTTCCTTAATGGAAATTGGAATCTAATATTTCCTTCCTTCATATCAATAATTGCATCAATCGTTCTAAGGAAAGGTCTACCAAGAATAATAGGACACGAAGGATTGCAATCTATATCAAGAACAATGAAATCTACGGGCACATAATTCCTATTGGCAACAATAAGAACATCATTAATTTTTCCCATTGGTTTCTTAATAGTGGAATCCGCAAGATGCTAATTTGAAGAACAATCATCAAGCTCATGGAACCCTAGCAAATCACACAAAGTTTTTGGGATAGTGGAGACACTTGCACCCAAATCACATAAAGCATAGCATTCATGATCTTTTATTTTTATTTTAATAGTAGGTTCCTACTCATCATAAAGCTTTCTAGGGATAGAAACTTCTAACTCAAGTTTTTCTTCATAAGATTGCATCAAAGCATCAACTATGTGTTTGGTGAAAGCTTTATTTTGACTATAAGCATGCGGAGAATTTAGTACAGATTGCAACAAGAAAATACAATCAATCAAAGAACAATTATCATAATTGAATCCCTTGAAATCCAAAGTAGTGGGTTCATCACTTTGCAAAGTTTTAATCTCTTCACTCCCACTTTTAACAGTTTTAGCATCAAGATCTAAAAACTCTGAATCATTGGGACACCATAAAGCAGAATCATCTCCAATCCTATCTTCATCAAAATTCATACTAGAAAACAAGGATATAATGGGAGAAACATCAATAACTTTCAGATCTTCATCTTTATTTTCATGATAACTAGAAGAACACGCTTTAATATAATTCTCCCTTTTAGCACACATCCTAGCGGTTCTTTCTTTGCATTCATCAATGGAAATTATCATGGCTTTGAGAGACTCATTGATATTATTCTTAGGTGCGATAGATCTAAGTTTCAAAGAATCAACATCAAGAGTAATTCTATCCACACTTCTAGCCAATTCATCAATCTTAAGCAATTTCTCTTCAAGCATAGCATTGAAATTCTTTTGCGAGATCATAAACTCCTTAACACTAGTTTCAAATTCAGAAGGAAACTTTCCATAAGAGTTGTTTTAGGAATTACCATAATTATTAGAGGAATTACTAGGAAAAGGCCTAGGATTAAAATTCCCTCTATAAGCATTATTACAAAAATTATTCCTACCAACAAAATTCACATCCAAAGATTCATCGTTATTTTCAATCAAAATGGACAAAGGCATATCATTAGGATTAGAAGAAGCACTTTTAGCAGCAAATAATTTCATAAGTTCATCCATCTTTCCACTCAAAACACTAATTTCTTCAATAGCATGCACTTTTTTACTAGTAGATCTTTCGGTGTGCCATTGAGAATAATTAACCATAATATTATCTAGGAGTTTGGTAGCTTCTCCTAAGGTAGTTTCCATGAAAGTGCCTCCCGCGGCAGAATCTAAAAGATTTCTAGAAACAAAATTCAAGCCAGCATAAAAGTTCTGAATAATCATCCATAGATTCAAACCATGTGTAGGGCAATTACGTATCATTAGTTTCATTCTCTCCCAAGCTTGTGCAACATGCTCATGATATAGTTGCTTAAAGTTCATAATATCGTTTCTAAGAGAGATGATCTTAGCAGGAGGGAAATACTTAGAGATAAAAGCATCTTTGCACTTATTCCACGAATCAATACAATTTCCTGCAAAGCGGAAAACCAAGTTTTAGCATGATCTCTAAGTGAAAATGGAAATAACTTCAATTTAACAAAATCGTTATCCGTATCCCTTTTCTTTTGTATATCACACAAATCAATAAAGTTGTTCAGAAGGGTACGTCATCTTCACTAGGAAGGCTGGAGAAATGATCTTTCATGACAAGATTCAACAAAGTAGCATTGATATCACAAGATTCAGCATCGGTAATAGGATCAATCAGAGTGCTAATAAAATCATTATTGTTGGTGTTGGAGAAGTCACACAATTTGGTATTGTTTTGAGCCATAGTGACAAGCAAGCAATCCAACACACACAAGCGAACAAGAAGCAAGCGAACGATAAACACACGGCCGAAGAAGGGCAAATAAAATGGCAAGGGTGAAGTGGGGGAGAGGAAAACGAGAGGCAAAAATGTAATGCGAAGGATAAGGGTTTGTGATAGGTACTTGGTATAAGACTTTTGCGTAAGCCTCCCCGGCAATGGCGCCAGAAATTCTTCTTGCTACTTCTAGAGCTTGCGTTGAATTCCCTCGAAGAGGAAAGGGAGATGCAACACAGTAGCGTAAGTATTTTCCTTAGTTTTCGAGAACCAAGGTATCAATCCAGTAGGAGACCACGCGCGAGTCCCTCGCACATGCACAAACAAATAAGAACTTCGCAGCCAACGCGATAAGGGGTTGTCAATCCCTTTACGATCACTTACGAGAGTGAGATCTGATAGAGATGATAGTTTATATTTTTGGTATTTTTGTTTCTAAGAACAGAAAGTAAAAGCGGAAAAAGTAAAGTAGATGTAGATTGATATGTTGATAATAGACCCGGGGGCCATAGTGTTCTCTAGTGGCTTCTCTCATGATAGCGATATTCCATGGCGGGTAAACAAATTACTGTCGAGCAATTGATAGAAAAGCGAATAATTATGAGACGATCTAGGCATGATCATTGTATATAGGCATCATGTCTGAGACAAGTAGACCGACTCCTGCCTGCATCTACTACTATTACTCCACACATCGACCGCTATCCAGCATGCATCTAGTGTATTGAGTTCATAAGAACAGAGTAACGCCTTAAGCAAGATGACATGATGTAGAGGGATAAACTCAAGCAATATGATATAAAACCCATATTTTTATCCTCGATGGCAACAATACAATACGTGCCTTGCTGCCCCTACTGTCACTGGGAAAGGACACCGCAAGATTGAACCCAAAGCCAAGCACTTCTCCCATAGCAAGAACTATAGATCTAGTAGGCCAAACCAAACCAATAATTCGAAGAGACTTGAAAGGATATTAAGAGCACACATAAAGAGTTCAGAAAATAACCAAATATTTCTCGTAGATAATCTTGATCATAAACCCACAACTCATCGGATCTCGACAAACACACCGCAAAAAGAGATTACATCAAATAGATCTCCTCGAAGACAGAGGAGAACTTTGTATTGAGATCCAGAGAGAGAGAAGAAACCATCTAGATACTAGCTATGGACCCGAAGGTCTATGGTAAACTACTCACAACTCATGGTGAGGGCGATGATGATGATGTAGAAGCATTCCGTGATGGATCTCCTCTCCGGCGGAGCTGAGGAACAGGCTCCAAGATGAGATCTTCACAGGAACAGACGGTTACGGTGATGGAATTAGGATTTTCTCTCTGTTGCTGATGGTTTAGGGGTACGTAGGCTTATATAGGAGGAAGGAGGACGCCGGAGGACTCACGAGGGACCCACGAGGCAAGGGGGCACGCCCTGGGAAGGGGGGGCGCGCCCCCCGCCCTCGTGGGCACCCCGTGGCCCCTACTCCGTGGTTCTCAAGTCTCTTGTGCTTGATTTTCTCCAAAAATATCTCTCCCGAAGGTTTCATTCCGTTTGGACTCCATTTGATATTCCTTTTCTGCAAAACCCTGAAACAGGCAAAAAACAGCAACCTGGACTTGGCCTATGGGTTAGTAGGTTAGTCCCAAAAATGATATAAAAGTGTATGACACAGCCCATTAAACATCCAAGACATCATAAATAATAGCATGGAACAATAAAAAATTATAGGTACGTTGGAGACGTATCACTTCCTTACTGCATTGCAGCATCCTATCATGGCGGAGGTTCTCACATCCACTACTTCATCACTTGATTGACCACCAAATCTGAGTAACCGTAAACCATTAGGCGACGTACGCCGAGTGAGATATCCAAACGCAACCCGTAGATGGGTGCTTCATACTCGACCTCGTTATTGGAGGAATCAAAGTGAATCTGGAGGATATAGCTGAGCCGATCACCTCTTGGAGCCACCAAGACCGCTCCGGCACCAAAACCATTAAGCATTTTAGATCCATCAAAGAACATGGTCGAGTGTTCCGAGTAAACCCGAGTCGGCTGTTGTTGTTCAATCCACTCGGCCAAGAAATCTGCAAGCACTTGGGATTTGATTGCTTTCTTTGCTTCAAACTTAATATCCAAAGGGAGAAGTTCAATTGCCCACTTAGCCACTCGGCTAGTTGCATCTCGATTGTTCATGATTTCACATAACGGAGCATCACTAATGACTGAAACCGAGTGATCTTGAAAATAATGTGCAACTTTCTTCGCTATCAAGTAAATTCCATAGACAAGCTTCTAATAATGAGGATACCTCCGCTTGGACGGAGTCAGAACCTCAGAGATATAATACACTGGTCATTAAACTTTGTAAGCCTTGCCTTCTTCTTCTCGTTCCACTGTGATCACTGTGCTGACAACTTGACCAGTGGCCGCAATGTATAAGAGTAGAGGCTCTTTGTTTTTCGGAGCAGCAAGCATCGGCTGGGTGGAAAGCAGGGCTTTGAGCTCAACAAACGTTGCTTCAGCTTCAGGGGTCCACTCGAACTTATCAGACTTCTTCATCAGTCGGTAAAGAGGCAGTGCTTTTTCACCGAGACGAGAAATGAACCGACTCAGTGCTGCAAGACAACCCGTGAGCTTCTGGACGTCATGTGTACGCACATGGCGTTTGATTTGGACAATTGCGCTGATCTTCTCAGGATTGGCATCTATCCCCCGTTCGAAAACGAGGAAACCGAGTAACTTGCCTCAAGGTACTCTGAATGTGCACTTGAATGAGTTTAGCTTGATATCGTACCTTCTCAGATTAGCGAAGGTTTCAGCGAGATCAGTCAGCAGGTTGGAACCTTTGCGTGACTTGACCACGATATTATCCATGTAAGCCTCCACATTCTGACTGATCTAAGTGAGCAGGCATTTTTGAATCATGCGCATGAATGCGGCACCTGCGTTTTTGAGACCGAATGGCATGGAGACATAGCGAAAACACCCGAAAGGGGTGATGAAGGCCGTTTTTATTTCATCTGGCCCATACAGTCAGATCTAATGTTATCCGGAATACGCATCCAGAAAAGACAAATGCTTGCAACCCGCAATTGAATCAACTATTTGATCAATACGTGGGAGCGGAAAATGATCTTTCGGGTAGACCCAATTGATATGTTTGAAGTCAATGCACATGCGGAGGGAATTATCCTTCTTGGGGACCATGAAGACATTAGTGAGCTACTCAGAGTGGTATATCTCACGTATGAACTCAACTGCCAGGAGCCGAGCCACTTCCTCGCCAATCGCCTTCCTCTTCTCCGTAGCAGAGCGGTGGAGATGCTCTTTGACAGGTTTGTCCTTCGAGTCGACTCTCAAATGGTGCTCAGCCAGTACCCTGGGTGCACCTGGCATGTCAGATGATTTCCATGCAAAGGTCCCAGTTCTCACGGAGGAACTCTATGAGCGCGGCTTCCTATTTACTATCAAGTGTCATCGAGATATTGGTCGGAGCGGCTATGGGATCTTCCGGGTAAACGTGAACTTGTTTGGTTTCTCCAGCCAGATGAAAAGCAGACTCAGAAGCTGGCTTCTTAGATCGGAGCAAATCACTTGAATTGGCATTCTTCTTGTATTATTCCAACTCCACCACAACCATCTGTTCATCAGCAATTTTGGACCCTTTTTGAAGACATTCTTCAGCTCTCTACCTGTTCCCAGTGATGGTGTGAAGGAAATATTCCCTAGAGGCAATAATAAAGTTTTTATTTATATTTCCTTATATATCATGATAAATGTCTTTTATTCATGCTAGAATTATATTAACCGAAAACTTGATACATGTGTGAATACATAGACAAAACAGAGTGTCCCTAGTATGCCTCTAGTAGACTAGCTCGTTAATAAAAGATGGTTGAGTTTACTAACCATAGACATGTGTTGTTATTTGATAAATGGGATCACATCATTAGGAGAATGATGTGATGGACAAGACCCATCTGTTAGCTTAGCATAATGATCGTTTAGTTTTATTGCGATTGCTTTCTTCATGACTTATTAATGTTCCTCTGGCTATGAGATTATGCAACTCCCGAATATCGGAGGAACACCTTGTGTGCTATCAAACATCACAACGTAATTGTGTGATTATACCGAAGGAACTAATGGGCCTTCATGGGCCTTAGTGGAGAGAGAGGAAGGGCCACAAGAGGTGGGGCGCCCCCCAAGCCCAAACCAAATTGGACTAGGTTGGGGGGCGCGGCCCCTTTCCTTCTCCTTCTCTCCCTCTCCTTCCTTCCCCCACTCTTCCTTGGAAAGTAATCCTACTAGGACTAGCAAGTTCTAGTAGGACTCGCTTATTGGCGCGCCCATAGGGGCCGGCCAGCCTCCTCCTCCTCCTTTATATATGTGGTGAGGGGGCACCCTAGGACACACAAGTTGATCTTTTAGCCATGTGCAGTGCCCCCTTCACGGTTCAACACCTTGGTCATATTGTCGTAGTTCTTAGGCGAAGCCCTGCACGGATCACATCATCAACAACGTCACCATGCCGTCGTGCTACCGGAACTCTCCCTCGAGCCTCTGCTAGATCAAGAGCTCGTGGGACGTCATCATGTTAAATGTGTGCTGAACACCGAGGTGTCGTACGTTCGGTACTTGGATTGGTTGGATCGTGAAGACGCTTGATATGTCCAAAACGTATCTATAATTTTTGCTTGCTCCATGCCACTATTGGGTGATATTGCTATGATATTCATACACTTCCATACACTTTTGATCATATTTGGACTAACTTACTAATCCAGTGCACCCCAGTGCCAGTTTCTGTTTTCGGCTGTTTTTGTATTTTAGGTTTTCACGTTTCGAGAACTGCCCAGAAAAATCCAGAAAAAATATACAAAAAATGAGCGATCCGGAAACAACACTGCGTCCGAAGGGCAGCCTGGGGGGCCACAGGGGCTCCAGGCGCCCTGTGGGCGCCCCCCCCCCCCTGGGCCGCGCCGGGGGGGGGGCCTGGGCCCCCAGAGGCTCCCCCGGTGCCCTACTTTGTCATATATTTAAAGGGTCCTCCGTAACCCTCAGAAAAGGAACTCTTTTCGCGATCCCATCTCTGTTCTGCCGCCGCCGCCGCTTCCAAGATCGGGAGCACCAGGAGAACTCTTCCCGGCACCCTGCCGGAGGGGAGGATCACCACCGGGAGCTTCTCCACCACCATGGACGCCTCCCGGATGACTCGTGATTAGTCTCCCTTGGACCATGAGTCCATGACCAGTAGCTATGTGATGTTCTCCTCCCGTTCTTGTGCTTCACTAATTAGTCCTCGTGAGCTGTCCTACATGATCGAGGCACCTATGTAATCCTTATGCTGTTGCTATGTTGAGTTTGCTGGGATCCGATGGATTATGAGATTATGTTCAGATTGATCTTGAGTAATATATTTGATTCACCTCTTTTATATTTTAGTTCATAAGTAATTCTTGCATGTTCTCCGTTGTTATTTATTGCTTTGGCCGAGTAGTAGGTAGTGACTCCAAGAGGGAACGTTATGCTCGATTGTGGGTTCATACCCCTCGATGACTAGCTTGAGTGACAGAAACATGAGTCTAGGGGATGTGTAGTTGCCACAAGGGGGAAAACAACGGTGCTTGTGCCCGCGGGTGCAAGGATTGTTTACTTTACGCAAAGTTCTTTTAATGCAGTTGTCTGTTGCATTGAGTTTACACTATGGGTGGGACTCGCAACTTAATACCAGCGAGATGTTCTGGATAGATATCTCAAGGTGGATGATTAGTAGTAGATATTGATGGATTTCGGTCTACTTACTTTGGCGTACCGCCCATGCTTTGAACCTCAACCTTTCTTGCAATGTAGTCAGCATTGGTTTGCGTTCGTGGTCCTGTCAATTGCCCAGCTGTAATTTGTTTACCTCACATAGCTATTTTATCGTCTTTTGGGAGAGAGACATCACTAGTGAACATCATGAGACTCCGGTCCATATTACCATCATTGATCACATCCACTATTTACTTTCCGTTATTATTTACTATTGCAAAAACTATCTATCACTACTATCATTGCTTTTAACCCTTTGTGAACTACAAGACCGGAGAGATTGACAACCTCTCTGTACTCGTTGGGAGCAAAGTTATTTGTATCTGTGTGCAGGTCCACGTTGATTGCTACTAATCTAGCGCCGTAGCAATTGACACCTACTTGTTGAACCTAGGAGTCTCTGGGGATTCGATCCTTGGCATCTTTGCTAAGGGAAAACACTTCTACTTACTGCATCATACACCTTCCACTTGGGGTAACCAACAAGGGGTTCAAGGCCCATCAAGGGGTATTTTCTGGCGCCGTTGCCGGGGACTCCACTCTTCAAGATAGGGGAGTTGCATGCTATCTTTTACCTTTGCTTTTTAGTCTTGTTAGTTTACTTTTCATTTTTGCTTTAGTTCCTTTTATCGAAAATCACAAAAATAGTTATCTTGCTTGCTTGCTACTATGGGTTCCACCGAGAACACCAAGTTGTGTGACTTCACTAGTCACAACAACAATGAATTTGTCAGCACACCTATCACTACACCTGCCACTTCAGCACCTTCATATGAAATTAAACTTGCTTTACTTAACTTAGTCATGAGAGAACAATTCTCCGGTGCTGGAGATGATGCTGCTTTACACTTGAACAACTTTGTTGAACTTTGTGATATGCAAAAGTACCAAGAAATAGATGGTAATATTGTTAAGCTTAAGCTTTTTCCTTTCTCCTTGAGAGGAGGAGCTAAAATTTGGTTTCAGTCTTTGCCTAGAAATAGCATAGATTCTTGGGACAAGTGCAAAGATGCTTTTATCGGAAAATACTATCCACCTGCTAAAATTATCCAACTTAGAAGTAACATAATGAATTTTAAACAATTGGATAATGAACACGTTGCCCAAGCTTGGGAACGTATGAAGTCTCTTATCAAGAACTGCCCTACTCACGGTTTGACCACTTGGATGGTTATCCAAACTTTTTATGCAGGTTTGAACTTTACCTCGCGGAACTTGTTAGATTCGGCCGCGGGAGGAACTTTTATGTCAACTACACTTGGTGCTGCCACGAAGCTTCTCGATGAGATGATGACTAACTATTCCCAATGGCACACCGAACGCGCTCCAACAGGTAGGAAGGTAAACTCTGTCGAGGAGATTTCCTCCCTCAATGAAAAAGTTGACTTGATCATGTCTCTACTTTCGAAGCAATCTACTGTTGATCCTCGTGATGTTCCTTTAAATTCTTTGATTGCTCAAGAACAAGTAGATGTGAATTTTATCTCTAGAAACAATTTTAACAACAATGCTTATAGGAGTAACTTTGGTAACAATTCTAGACCGTTCCCCTCTAACTCTTATGGGAACAACAATGCTTATCCTAGTACCAAGAACTACAATACTGAACTAGAGACCATGCTTAGAGATTTCATCACTACCCAAAAAGCCTTTAATAAGAATGTAGAAGAGAAACTACATAAACTAGATGATCTTTATTTTAAGGTAGACTACTTAGCCAATGAGGTAAAATTGCTAAAAATTGAAACTTCTCCTCTTAAGGAGAGGGAAGTCATCCCTATTAATGCTACTCAAGTACAAAATAATGAAAATATTAGGATGATGGCTAAGCTAAAAGAAAGATAGGCTAGAGAAAGGGAGGAAGAGGAAAATATTAAGAGCCTTCCTACCCACCACACTGTTGCTACTATCCAAGTTATTGAGGATGTTCACACTCTTAGCACCCAATGTACTCCTGGTCCCAATGGACCTATTAATGGTGATGATATGACTATAGAAGCTACCAAACAAGTGAACCTTAAGGACACCACTACTACTTTACTTGATGCTCGTGACCTTGATTTTGATAATTGCACTCTTACCGAAGTTATTGATTTCCTTCACAAGATGTCTAGAGATCCCCGCACTAGCACGCTTAACCTTGCCTTCACAGAGCATATCACTAATGCTCTCATCAAAGCTAGGGAGGAGAAACTTAGAGTAGAAGCCTCCATACCTAGAAAGCTAGAAGATGGTTGGGACCCTATGATAAAAAATATTTGAATGACTTCTCTTGTTATGCATTATGTGATGTTGGTGCTAGTACCTCTGTTATGCCCAAAAGGATATATGATATGCTTAAATTGAAACCTTATGATTCTTGTTCTTTTGGTGTTCGTCTCATTGATTCTTCCATAAAGAAACCTTTGGGGAGGATCGATGATGTTCTTATTGTTGTCAATGATAATTATGTGCCCGTTGATTTCACTATTATGGATATTGAATGTGATCCTACATGTCCAATTATTTTGGGACGTCCCTTTTTGCGCACCGTTGGTGCTGTCATTGACATGAAAGAGGGTAATATAAAATTTCAGTTTCCTCTCAAGAAAGGGATGGAACACTTCCCTCGTAAGAAGATCAAGTTACCTTTTGAGTCCGTTGTACGGGCTAGCTATTCTTTTACTCTTGATAAAACTTGATCTATGCATTATGCCTAGCTTAAAGGCATAAAAGAAAGCGCTTTTGGGAGGCAGCCCACATGAATAAAAATTTTGCTTTTGTTGTGTCTTGATGTTGTTTACTGCTGTAGCATCATCATTGTATCTTTGCTTTTCATATTTGTGCCAAGTATAGCCTCTGATAGCTAGAAAGTTCAAAAGTTGTGAGGTGCTGTCCAGGAAACAGATTCTGTCCTTGGATAGAAAAATTCGTATAAAATCACCAGATCATCTTTTTGGTCTGAATTTTCTCGATATTGTTCTCTATATAATTGTCTTTTGTGCGTCAGTTCTGAGTTTTTTTATTGGAGTTGCAGAAGTATCCCGAACAGGTCAATTACTGCCTGCTGTTCTGTTTTTCACAGATTCTGTCATGTTTTGCCTTACCTTCACTTTGCAAATTGAGAACTTGCTTTTTCTTTGCAAAAACCTTTTGGCAATCTTGAGAAACAGTAGAACTTCAAGAATATCCTTATTTCCAGCAAGGTATAATTATTTTATTAAGGGTACTAACCTCGCTAATCAGATTATGATGAGTTGTGTATGAAGGGAGTTTTCAAGTGTGCGAGGGAAGATGATAAAAAGATTCAGGAGTGTCAAGCGCTCAAGCTTGGGGATGCCCCCGTGCACCCCCAAGAAATATTCCAGGAGACTCAATCGTCTAAGCTTGGGGATGCCCCCGTGCACCCCCAAGAAATATTCAAGGAGACTTAAACGTCTAAGCTTGGGGATGCCCCCGTGCATCCCCTTCTCCATCAACACTATCAGTTCGTCTTTCGTTTCGCTATATTTTTATCACTTCATGTGTTATGTGCTATGCTTGGAGCGTCTTGCTTTTAGTTTTCTTTTTAGTTTTTCATAACGAGTCGGAACCCAGCATTCCTTTATGTGGGAGAGAAACACGCTCCACCTCTACCTAGAACATTACATAGAATTTTCATGTCTATCTATGCTGTGTATGTTCTTTGTCTTTTAATAGCTACTATCATACTCTGCTCTTAGTATTCATGCTTATCTTTTCAAGAGCTTTTATTTAGTTGGTTGCTTGAACTCTCTTTAATTACCATGCTCACCTTATTAAGAGAGTTTGCTTCCGTTGCATTGGTTAATGTGTCTACGATAAAGATGCTACTTTCATGATGGTGCTTAGTAGTTCAGATTTTCTTTTGGTTAATCTCAAATAGCTGGGGGGGTTCCCAATGTGTTATTGGAGTACCAACTTGGTTTGTTTGCCTATGATATGGTATGGTTTAGTAATATCTTCCTTTGAGAATTTATTTTGATTGACTTGGCGTATGCTCACGCATATTCAAGACTATAAAGAAAGTCTGTCAAGCCTTGATGATCTTTTGTTTCTAAGTAGCGATATAACTACCATGCCTGATTCAATATTGCTTTGTCGCTCTGCATGATTATGACCGTCATTGCTCTCTTAGTTGGTCGCTTCCAGTCTTTTGCTAACCTCCACCTACACTAAGCAAACTAACCATGCAATACATAGCTCATGGGAAAGTAGCCTAAAAACTATTGTGGTAAAGAATATGTTGCTTATGTATCTTATTTCTTATAAGTTGCTTGCTGAGCGGTAACCATGTTTCTGGGGACGCCATCAACTGTCACACTTTTGTTGAATATCATGTGAGTTGCTATGCATGTTCGTCTTGTCTGAAGTAAGGGTGATCTACCGTGGGTTGAATTAATATGCATATTGTTAGAGAAGAACATTGGGCCGCCAACCAAAGCCATGCATCATGGTGGAAGTTTTAGCTTGGACCTTAATCCTCAATCTCTTATGAGAACATGCTTATGCATTGAAGAGGAGTCCATCATCTATTTTCTATGTTGTCCCGGTATGGATGTCCTCAAGTTGAGATCTATCAAAAACGAGAAATCAAATGCGATCTATCTCCTTGGACCTTTGTACAGGTGGCATAGAGGTACCCCTTTGTGACACTTGGTTAAAACATATGTAATGCATTGATAACCCATGGGGATCCGAGCTAATTAGGACAAGGAGCGAGCACTATTAGTATTCGATGCATGAGGCTTGCAACTTATAGGATGTTTTATGCATGACACATATGAAGTACTACTACCGTTGACACAATTGCTTCCATGTTTTCAAAATAAAAAGCTTTAGCACTTAACCTTTCTTTTACCTTTATGTTGAAGCACCAACTACTGAGAGCATGATTGTCATTCTGAGTGTAATGTGCATTGTCCCAAAGTAGCATTGTCTTTTGCATGATCGTGATATCGTTTATTCTGAAATGATTGTATCTAGTCATCACTTAAACCTTGAAGGTGCCCCTGCATTTATGTTTTGCATCACTAAAGGGGGCAAGCTAGATATCACTTTATCATATTTGCACATCATGTTCATTGCAAATCTTTTTGATGTTTCAGTTTCATGTTGTAAAACTTTCAGTCATTTGTGATTTTCTCTTGAGACAACTTAATTACTATAGAATCATTGTCTCAGTAAGCTTTTGTCATATGACTATGAGAAAGTCCTATATGGTTAATAGCATGTCACCACAGAAATTATTCTTGTTATCATTTACCTACTCGAGGACGAGCAGGAATTAAGCTTGGGGATGTTGATACGTCCAAAACGTATCTATAATTTCTGCTTGCTCCATGCCACTTTTGGGTGATATTGCTATGATATTCATACACTTCCATACACTTTTGATCATATTTGGACTAACTTACTAATCCAGTGCACCCCAGTGCCAGTTTTTGTTTTCGGCTGATTTTGTATTTCAGGTTTTCACGTTTCGAGAACTGCCCAAAAATATTATATAAAAAATCAGCGATCCGGAAACAACATTGCGTCCGAAGGGCAGCCTGGGGGGGCCACAGGGGCTCCAGGCGCCCTGTGGGCGCCCCGCCCCCCCCCTGGGCCGCGCCGGGGGGGCGCCTGGGCCCCCCGAAACTTCCCCGGTGCCCTACTTTGGCATATATTTAAAGGACCCTCCGAAACACTCACAACAGGAACTCTTTTCGCGATCCCATCTCTGTTCCGCCGCCGCTGCCGCTTCCAAGATCGGGAGCACCAGGAGAACTCTTCCCGGCACCCTGCCGGAGGGGAGGATCACCACCGGGAGCTTCTCCACCACCATGGACGCCTCCCGGATGACTCGTGAGTAGTCTCCCTTGGACCATGAGTCCATGACCAGTAGCTATGTGATGTTCTCCTCCCGTTCTTGTGCTTCACTAATTAGTCCTCGTGAGCTGCCCTACATGATCGAGGCACCTATGTAATCCTTATGCTGTTGCTATGTTGAGTTTGCTGGGATCTGATGGATTATGAGATTATGTTCAGATTGATCTTGAGTAATATATTTGATTCACCTCTTTTATATTTTAGTTCATAAGTAATTCTTGCATGTTCTCCGTTGTTATTTATTGCTTTGGCCGAGTAATAGGTAGTGACTCCAAGAGGGAATGTTATGCTCGATTGTGGGTTCATGCCCCTCGATGACTAGCTTGAGTGACAGAAACATGAGTCTAGGGGATGTGTTGTTGCCACAAGGGGGAAAACAACGGTGCTTGTGCCCGCGGGTGCAAGGATTGTTTACTTTACGCAAAGTTCTTTTAATGCAGTTGTCTGTTGCATTGAGTTTACACTATGGGTGGGACTCGCAACTTAATACCAGTGAGATGTTCTGGATAGATATCTCAAGGTGGATGATTAGTAGTAGATATTGATGGATTTCGGTCTACTTACTTTGGCGTACCGCCCATGCTTTGAACCTCAACCTTTCTTGCAATGTAGTCAGCATTGGTTTGCGTTCGTGGTCCTGTCAATTGCCTAGCTGTAATTTGTTTACCTCACATAGTTGTTTTATCGTCTTTTGGGAGAGAGACATCACTAGTGAACATCATGAGACTCCGGTCCATATTACCATCATTGATCACGTCCACTATTTACTTTTCGTTATTATTTACTATTGCAAAAACTATCTATCACTACTATCATTGCTTTTAACCCTTTGTGAACTACAAGGCCGGAGAGATTGACAACCTCTCTGTACTCGTTGGGAGCAAAGTTATTTGTATCTGTGTGCAGGTCCACGTTGATTGCTACTAATCTGGCGCCGTAGCAATTGACACCTACTTGTTGAACCTAGGAGTCTCTGGGATTCGATCCTTGGCATCTTTGCTAAGGGAAAACACTTCTACTTACTGCATCTTACACCTTCCACTTGGGGTAACCAATGAGGGGTTCGAGGCCCATCAACGCTCGAATACATCAACCGCATTACTAAAAGCTTCCGCTTTTGGTCTACGTGGGTACGTGGACACAGTCTCCCTGCTTGTTGCTATGCTTCTCCTAGATAGATCTTGTGTGATCGTAGGATTTTTTTTTTGAAATACTACGATCCCTGACATGGTGATCATGCCCTTGGGCCCGGGCATCTTCAGCTTAAGGTACATGTAGCTTGGATGGGCCATGAAGCGAGCATAAGCTGGTCAACCCAGAATAGCATGATAAGCACTGTGAAAATCCACCACTTCAAACGTCAACTTTTCCTTCCCAAATTTTTTTCGAGTCACCAAAAACCACATCCAAAGCAATCTGGCAGGGTGATTTCGCCTTCTTCCCTGGGATGACTGTGTGAAACTACAAGTTGCTTTTACTAATTCGGGACATCAGAATGCCCGTCCTCTGGAGGGTTTCAGCATAAAGAATGTTCAAACCACTGGCGCCATCCATGAGAACTTTGCACAACCGAGTGCCTCCGATGACTGGATCCACTACCAAAGCCTGCCGCCCAGGGGTAGCAACGTGAGCTGAATGATCCAACTGGTCGAATGTAACGGGAGTCTTTGGCCATTTGAGGTACGTTGTAGTGGCCGGAGCAACCATATTCACCTCTCGGTTGATGACTTTCAGTCGACTTTTGCTCTCAACGTCAGCAAAAATCACTAGAGTGGCGTTTACTTTCGGGTAATCTTCTGCTTTTTCTTCATCATCATCCTTGTCAGAGCCTTTATCATTCGGCTGACCTTCACGGAACTGTTGAATTTGGAATCTGCACTGTCGAGTGGTATGCTTGGGAAAAATCACGTGGCACACGGTAGATCCAAGACATCCTGACCCGGCTGATCTCTCTTCTTTTTAGGAACCCACTGCTCTTTGTCCTTCCCTTTAAACTTGCCTTGAGGAGCTATCACCGCGGCTTCCGCCTGACCAGCGGCCTCAGCTTTGCGTTTCTGTTTCCGACTAGAATTTCCGCCCCCGGTATCAGGGTCTACAGCCTTTCCTTTTCCACTACAGAGTCTGTTCTCTTCTTCACCATTCGTATACCGAGTGGCTATCTCCATCATTCAGTTCAGAGACATGGCCCCGGAGCGACCAAATTTCAATATGAGCTCTCTGTATCGGACACCTTCCTTGAAGGCGCAAACTGCTTGGTGCTCTGAAACATTCTCTACCACATGGTGAAGTGTGGTCCAATGCTGGATGTAATCCCTCAAACTTTCATTCGGTTTTTGGACAGAGTGTTGCAATTCAGGGAAGCCAACATGACGTTTGCAGGTGTCGTCGAATGTTTTGATGAACACTTGGGCCAGGTCCCCCCAGCTGAATATGCTAGCGGGACCCAATTAATTTAACCAGGCTCGGGCTCACCCTTCTAGCATCAACGACAAATGCTTCATGGCAACATCATCATTGCCTCCACCAAATTCTCGGCCACTCGGTAATCTTCTAATCATGTATTTGGCTTTAACTTGTCAGAGAACTTGCTCACTCATGTGGCCAACCTAAAGTTTGGAGGAATCTCAGCAGCTCGAATGGCCCTACCAAAACACTCAGGCCTAGAGACAAATGCTCCACTTCCACTCAGGCGATCTCTGTCCAAACCCTCTCGATTAGCTCTGCCTCTGTCAACCAGGCCTTGCATGAGGACTGACCTTGCATCAAACCTAGGCTCTCAGGGGTCGACTGGATATCTCCGCTCAACACCGTATGGTCGCCTGTCATCATATCGCCGGGTTGCGTACAAACTGCCCCTCGGAGGGGGAGTAGGCACTGGACGATGGTCATCTCGGTGATGTCGAGGATCAAACTGCCCGTGGCCTTGATCCGGGTCCTTGTCCTAGTGATAACCACGATCTTCACGCCGCGAAGGTGATCTTGGGCTGTGAGTGGACTGTACCGTGTCTGTCCTAACGGACCTACTGTGTATCTTATTGCATGACAGGGAAATGGAAGAATTCCGTTCCCCAGCCGCTCGGAGCAATGCTTGGATCTGCCGGAGACCTTCTCCTGCTTTGGATCGGGACGGCTGTATGTAATCCGCAATACATGCAACAGCGGCAACATTCTGAATCAGAGTGCGGAATACTTGATACTCATTCTGAGATCCACTCGGAAAGAGTTGTCGCTGTCGTCGACTGAGATTTGGGGGTGGCCTGTGAGCACAGTCTTCGAGTGACTTCTAGGGATCCTCTAGACGCGCGCGCTCAGTCAAAGTTGCTACGCGCGCAGCTTCCAAAGCCTGAGCCTCAGTAGTCTCCCCAACGATGGGGGTTTGAAGAGCCTGATCGTTCCTGCGTTGCAGTTCTTCTTTCCGTTCCACAGTGAGGGCTTGCAGGTAGTACTCATCGTTGTCGTGCGATGGACCACCACTTTTGCCTTTGCCACGGGGAAATCCTGGTGGGCTACGCCCGGGGCCAACCATGAGGATTTCTGCCATGGGGTCATTGCTTTCACACTTAGAAAGCGTATTTGAGTGATCAGACGATATATCAAACAAGCCATAAGGAGACTCGTCGGGCTCGATTGCCGTGATATGAGGAGTGGACAACTGATGAGCCACCACGTGCTTCACCCACCGCTGGAGCCACGAGCGACCGGATCACTTGCGACGGTGGTCCGATGCTAAGTCGACGGCTGCCTCAAGAGGACGTCGCAGGCACTCGCACGGAAGTGCGCCGCCCCGTGAATAGGGAGTGCCTCAACATCGAGGGGGCCTTCCTAGAGCCAGGTCGAATCATCGGCGATGAAACTGAGCACGCCAAGATGGATCTCGCGGCCCAGAAATAATCCACCACCGGAGATCATGTCAAAGAAGTTCGAAGAACGCAACCTTGCTGGAACTCGCTTAGACGCCTGCCCCACGGTGGGCAACAACTATCATGTGAACCGATCGGACAGTAGAGGTAGGGGGTACGTAGGAGATGGCAGAGCCTACTTACGGCGAGATTGTACACTCGGATTTATGAGTTCAGGCCCCTCTCGGAGGAGGTAGTAGCCCTGTATCGGTGCCGCAGAGGCTTTGTTCTGATTGGAGTGTTGAGTTATAGGGGGTGTGAACCCTTGTGCAAGAGGGGAGGGGTGGCTTATACAGAGTCAGCCGACCCCTCGCAGTCCTCAGTTACACAAGGGTTCAGTGAGAGAATAAAGGTACGAACGTTACTGGAAATACCCGTATTTAATGATCTTTATAGTAACGGAGTAAGTGCCTGGCCATTGCCATCCTGAGGTGGTCCTAGGCCTTCTATACTTCGAGTGGAA